>JAKSZP010002761.1:0-180006 GCA_022478985.1 Massospora cicadina
ATGGTTATCCCATCTATAAAGATATAAATAAAATGGCAGTCAAAGCTGATGAAGCTCCTGCCAACACCCTACTCCACCAGCAACTCCATGGAGCAATGAACCCTAATTGAGGGTATTTCTATCCCCAATTTCCCTCATTATTTTGAGGAGGATGCAAAGTATAAGATTGAGGAGCTCGCTTTTGATGCAAGCCACGCTTACATTGATGCAGCAAAAACCTCTCTTTTTGACCCCAATTATCCCAAAACCCACTGGCACATCAAGTCAATTAATTGTGTGCCTGCTCTCATCACTTTTTCTGAGCATCAATTTGCTCAATATGTTGAGGCGATGGACACCGCCAGCCTCATTACCAAAGAAAACCTACAATTATATCTTTTTATGCCACATGTTGCTGATGCTCCCACCCCAATGCTGTCTGCCATAGTCTGCCAGCTAAAGCGGGCTCTGTAGAAAAGTTTCCAAAAGCTTCTTCCCCTTAAGAGAGGGCTTCCTAGGCTAATAGCTGAGGTGCAATATTAGGAATTTATTTTATTCTAATTCCTTTATTTGGCCCATTTGCAAATAAAGATGCATGGCAGCTACCCATCTTGATTGGGCACCACTAGTGTTAAAAAAGAAAAAACAGTTATTTTTCCAACGCTGCCTCACCAAACTTTCCATTTCATGTCCTCAGATCCACCACCCGCTGCCCCAGTTTGGGGCAGAGGTGCTCCACCCAATAGATTTTGCCACCTGGCAGGAACACACATGCATATTGGCTCATCCAGCCCGCCAAATATAACTGGCCAATTTGTCCCTCCAAGGCACTTAGTACTGCACCTCACATGAGTCCACCCAACCTGCCCAACCCCTAGCCCTACCCTCATCTAATATTCGCTTTTGCCTCTTTGTCAAATGTGAAAATATCTAACCATATGCTGACAAAGCGATAATTGAGCTTCAACGACCACCTTTGCACTAGCAGGGCTTACCAACTTCCGCCCTTACAAGAGCTATTTCAATATTGGATTCCCCACTGAAGAGGATGCGGCTGCAGCAGCAGCAACGCCCATTATATTAAAACACACCCATTACCACCCTCTGTACACGCCTCCTCAATGATACCACACTTGTGGTGATCCTAGCAAACCTTCCCTCACACCTTTGCCCTCAAACACTCTATGAGGAGTTGATTTCAGGGTTGTCCACTTATGGAACAGACCCCATCCTCCACTTCCTTTTCCTAAGCGGTGCTGAGCGCCTAGCGTCACCTTGGGCAATGACCACCATTACTCCCCACCAGCCAACCATAGCCCAGCACATCCCACCCCGTGCCTATATCCCATCTGCACCAGACCACTTCTTTTGGGCTTTCATTGACAACAGCTGCACACTTTGCCTCCTCTGCCATGAATTGGACCATTCCAAAAAGGAATGTTGATACAGTTCAAACAATGTGAAAACTGCCAATCCACCCATGAGGACACACCTACAGCTTTCAAGTGGGGATTTTGGCTGCCCCACCCTTCTGGCTGAGTGCTCAACTAATCAGTTAAACTTGCAACTAAAACACCAAGCTGGCCAATTTTATCACAATCCAACTAATCAGGAGTAAGTTTGGACCAAATTTAATCCAAAAATTTTCCCACCTTAAAACTTACATAACTACAGACACGTCTCTCTTAATAAATCCAACTCAACCAAAATCCCTGGGACTTATTGGATGATCTGACCATATCTGATGAAATTGTCCCACCTCCAGACTTCCTGATTAATTTAGAACCTTATATGAATTCAGACTCTGATGCCCCATTCCCACCCAAAAAATATGTCCCCAAACCCACCGCTACCCCTTTCCTGAGTAACCATCAGCTTGCTGAGGCTGCAGTGGACTCACCAAAAGTCGCCACCTCTGCAATGTCATGGCACTATTTGTCGTTGAATCTAAGGAAGGGCTGCACGTTGTAAGTATTAAGCTCTTTTGTGCTCACTGGTGCCTACGCAGCTGGATACCACAAAAACTTTGATAAAATTTATAAAATAAACACTAATAAAAACTTGGTTTTTTATATGGTTTTTAATAGAAAATGATAATAAAGTAAAATGTGATCCCCTCAATATCCAACTGATTCGTATTTAGAGTATTGAGGTCAGAAGGAATTTACCTTTACGTTTGGTAGGGCTTGTTACTTTCCAATTTTAGAGAAATATGATAAAGTAGCCTATCAAAGCTTGGAACACTTGCTTTTCATGGGCTGTGCAATGGATGGGGAATTAACAGCTGGCATAATGTACCCATGTGGTAATGCTTTAATTAGCTTTAGCCAATCCCCAATAATGGAAATTATTTTACCTTGGGGGACCCCTGCCACACCTATGAAAGGGGGTGGTCCCCACATAGGTGTATGAAGGGACATGGTTCATGCTAGGGGGAGTTCCATTAGATGGACGCCCCAGGGCCCAATGCATGGTCAGAGAAATCTGACTGCTCGACTTAATAATTGTTGCCTAAGTATTTATCAAAACATGTTACCCCAATTTGTGGGGTTCCAATAAGAATCAACCAAGGTCTTTTGGCTGACAAATTGTTATTATTAATGAAAATCACATTTAGGTTCATCAAAAACTCATAAATGGCTGACATTTCCCCGTTTCAGCTGATTTTGACCCAGGACATTATTCCTTTGCAGCTGAGAGAGAAAATGTCCTACATCCCCCCTCATCAATGTTGAGAAAGTATAAAGTTGAAGGAAGCGAAAATGTACTCAGTTGATGGTGATTCCTGTAGCTAACGATTTTATAGAGTATTCATTTCCTCTTTTGTAGGTAATGTGTAAGGGACCCTCCCAGACAGATTCATGCTTACCGCTTCTAGGAGTGATGCGGTTATGGTAGTATAATACCATGTTGGACACTTGGAATGTAGGTATGGGTTCTATGCTCATTAGTCGCCTGCCCTTCTTTAGTCACCTTTTTTGCTAAATTGGTCATTGCCTCAGATTGGAGTTGAAAAGTGCGCTGAGCCAATCTTCTCATGACCTTCTCAGGTTCCTCAACTCTAGAAGAAAATACATCTTTGACTAAGAGGGCATGTATCCTGGTTACTGCCCATACAAGACATGGAAGGGGGACACTTTCAAAATCTGGTGGTAGCTAATCTGGTAGGCCATATGAGCACTGGGTAAGAATTGATCCCAGTGAAGTGGATCATAATAGGGTATTTTCCGTAGGAATGATCTAAGGTACCATTTTCTCTCTACAGTTCTGTTGGTAGAGGGATTGTACAGAGCTGAGAATAGTTGTTGGGCTCCCATGGATGTGGCCAGGATTTTGACTACTTTGGAGGTGAAGTTCTTACCATTATCACAGAGTAGAACTGAGGACAGTCATAACGGATGAATATGGTTTGATGTAAAAAGTTGTCTGTGGCCTTGGCCGTTTGAGCAGGAAGAGCCAAAGCTTCCACTAACTTAGTAAATTGATCAATAGCTACTAGAATAAAATTGTTCCCACTAGTAGTCTGAGGAAGGGGACCTATTACATCCAAACTGATGGTGTGGAAAGGTTGTTGGAGGGTAGTGGGTTGATACTGGTATCCAGTCTTAAAAACAAGATTGATTTTTACACGTAAGGCAAGCTTCCAAGACGTCAACAATAGAAACCATCATACCATCCCAATAGTACCAGTCCTTAATACACTCATAAGTTTTCTTTGCCCCTCCATGCTCTAAGGTGAAATGAGCTTATAGGATAGCTGGTACGCGTTCTGAGGGCTGAAGGTAAGGCAGCCATTTCGCCCCCACCTGCTTATAAGCTTCCCATTCTCCACTTTTGTGTTACAGGAGTGCCAGGATAACATCTTCTGTAAGGGCTCATCCTCATCCTCACATTAATTGAGGGTCATTAAGAGGTCATGTAACCTCTCCGCCTCACCATTATTTAGTTGAAGGACTGGCAGCCAAGTCAACCCATCAACATTCAAGTGATGGGTCCCAGCTTGATGTTTGATCTTCATGTCATAAGGCTGGAAATTTAGAGCCCAGCGAGCTAACCTGCCGGTAGGATTTTCATGTTCTGTAACCATTTTAGAGATTCGTGGTCAGTAACCACAGTGAAGGTGGTTCCATATAGGAAAGGACAGTAGTGCTTTACAGCTAACAGAACATCAAGGCACTCCTTCTCCTTTACACTGTAGTTGCATTCCGCCTTTGACAGCATCTTACTAGAATAGGATACATGATGATCCACATCGTTTTCATCCAATTGGGCTAAGATGGCCCCAATGGCATATTCTGAGGTGTCAGTGAATAAGATGAAAGATTTATCCTCTGGGTGCCGTAGGATAGGGCCTTATTGCAGCAGTTGCTTCAACGTCTCAAAAGCGGCCTTCTGTTCCGCACCCACTGAAAGGGAATGTTCTTGGTTAATAGGCGGACAAGAGGCTCGCTAAGCTGGGCAAACTTAGGGATGAACTAATGGTAATGTCCCATCATCTCTAGAAATACCTGAACATCCCTTAAATTTTTAGGGAGAGGCATCTTTGAGATTGCTTCAACCTTATCATGGATTGGTTGAATTCCTTTTTGAGAAATATAATGGCCAAGGAAATCCAATTTCTTTTGGAAAAAGATACACTTCGTGGGCTTTAAATTGATATTTGACTTATGTAGCCTTTATAGCACCTCTTTCAGGTGATCACGATGTTTGTTAAAAGTTTTTGAGGATGCTGTAATTTATCGAGGTAGACAATGACACAGCTTAACTTCATGTCCTGCATAATATAATCCATTGCACGCTGGAAAGATGCAGGTGCGTTGCACAACCCTTGAGGTAATCCTGTGGATTGGAAGAGAACTTCACTACAAAGAGGGGTGCATTTCTCCTGATCCTGAGGAGAAAGGTCGATTTACCAAAAGCCATTAGCTAAGTCCAAGGAAAAGAAGTTAGAGCTAGAGAGTTGGGCCAGGGCGTCATCAATACGAGAAAGAGGATATTTACCCTTTTTCGTGAGGTTAATTAACTTGCAGTAGTCCATGACTATCTGATGACCTTCGTTTTTTTTATTAGCAAAAGAGGGGAGGTAAGGGATTTGGGAAGGAACTAGCAACCCCGCGTCTAGTAACTGATGAATCTATGTCCTCATTTGCTGTTCTTCCACCTTTGATTTGTGGTAAGGTTTTGACCAAATGGGATGGGATCGCCCACATCAATGGAGTGCCACCAGCCCTTCATGTGGCCATAGTCATTATCTGATTTGGAGAACATATCGCTATAGTTGTCAAGGAGATTGTGAACCTTTTCCAGCTCATCTGGGGTCAGCTCGTCCAAGATATGGACGTTGTTAAGGTACATACCAGTTATCCGTTGGCAGGTTCATGTCCATCATGAAGCTAATGGAGTGAAATTTGTTTAATGTGCTCCACAGGGACTAACAAACCTATGCCAATCCCCTGATGTTTTTTTTACAACTAAGTTCTTTGAGGTGAGGTTCCCCAATAACAAGGTAATGGGCACATGGTAAGCTGGGTCAAGAATTCCAGTAAATACCCAAGGCTCCAAGGGACTAACACCCTCAATGCTCACGAGGTGAAACAAACAATGGTGTGGAATTTAAAGCGTGATTTTTGTGTCAGCCACTCAATGTTCACCAGGCTTAATCAAAACTCATCTTCAGCATAGAAATTGATACCTTCCCTAGCGTCCACTGAATGAGAAAATTCCTTTATGTTACACCCAGATGTGGAATAAGGCAAAGTTATAGCTGTGAAGGGGTATTAGACCAGGCAAGAGTATTCATGCTTGCTGAGTTCTTCTAAATAATAAAACTAATGGGATTTCATAGTTGAGTAACGAGAGGAAACTTGATTCATGTTTATTAATATCTCATACATATCTAAATCGTGTGCCAATGAGCATATCATATAATTTGTTATCTAAAGCCACTGTGGGGTCTGATAAGATAAGCTTTCAAATTTTAATGGGAAGAAAAAAGCATGCCCCAAAAGCATGAGTATTATTGGGGCCAACAGTTCCAAATTCTTGCGTGCACTCCAAGTCAGGCGCTAGCTTATCTTCTTGATAAGCTTTGTGGAGATCACGTTAACTGGAGAGCCAGTGTCAAGGATAGCCAGTATGCGGACATTTAAGATGACCACTTCAACCTTAGTGAGCGTTCCTCCAAAGTTAGAAGACAAAGCTAAGATCTCCTTGAGCCGGAAGGTAAAATTAGATTTTTAGCAGTCTCAGGGTATCTATCCATGATGGATTTTATTGGATGAACCCGCTGAAGAGGGCGAATCAAGCTAGCTAAGAATTGATCACCATCACTGGCAGTGTCAATAACTTTTGGACACCCTAAAATTTGGCTGAGGTATGTTTCCTTAGGTATGGTAGTCTCGTCTACTCCTCCAGCGTTCAAATGATCAGGCACTTCCACTTCCGCAGGACTCCCAGTATGTAGTAACCAACGTACTCGCAACCCACCTCATATTCCTCCCCAAGGGTATTCTCAACAACGGGCAAGGCCGTGATGGAGGTAGGGAAGACGGCCACAGAAGATTGGATAGCCTTAGGGGACTCATTTACCAGCTTGGCTGAAAGGGAAAGCATAGAGGTTTTGGTGAACTTGTGTGAGAGTATGGTATTAGCTACCTTACAGGGATCTGAATTATAAGAAGGATTGATATCCTTTTTAAAGTTGCATTTAGGAAGCAGGTTTCGCAGTGAAGATAGGCACATGTGGGCTCACTTCTAACTGGTCAACAGGTGGAAACTCCTCAATGGTTAGAGCTGAAGGGTTCACCTCAGCTTCATCTATTGTGGCACATAAATGGAATTCGGCCACATCTAACAAAGCCTCTTTGATATCATGGATAGTTTTAAAAGTAACGGTTCACAGAGATGATATGCCTAACTAGAGAGGGCTGAGAAGCTAACCCAGTTAACAGGATGGCGATAGCATCATCAAGGGTGAGCAAGTTAGAGGTTGACAACCTTTGCGCAGAAAGGTAAAAGCGTTCAGCAAAGTCAATGGCCAATTCACCCTCATACACGCTAAGGCGTATAAAGGCTTGTTTTTCCCTGTGTAGACTCTGCTTTAATCCAAATTCAGCCAAAAGAGCCTCCTTCACCTCTGCCCATGTGTACAAAGGGTTCAGGTAAGGAACTATCTTCTCTTGCACTAGGCGGTTTAAACAAGGAAGGATGAGTTGATCTTTTTGCTTGTCCATTGCACCATCCATGGTAGCTTCATAAACATACAAAAAAGTAGCATTATTCCCTTCTCCAGGGATGTACTTGTCTTTAAAACATGGATTTAGAGGGCGCTGCTCAAGTTCATTGAGTCGGGATAGAGTGCTTGTTAGTTGCTTTTCCAGAGCAACTAAATGTGATTCCATGTGAAGAGGAAAGAGGGTGGTCACTCATGGTTGACGCCACCATTTTTGATGATTTTTTCAGTGTACAGGGGTCCCCTGTAGTGAGCACCAATTTGTAGGTATCTAGCTCTTTTGTGCTCATTGTTGCTTACGCCGCTGGATCCCAAAAAGCTTTGATAAAATTTATAAAATAAACACTAATAAAAACTTGTTTTTTTATAAGGTTTTAATTAGAAGAAGGAGACAGTAAAGAAAAAAGGGATCCCTTAATATCAATTGATCCATTCTAGACAGTATTATAAAGCTCTGAAGGAATCTACTAGTAAGTTTAGTATGGCTTTTTATCATCTAAATTAGGAAATAGATAAGGTAGCTTATCAAAGCTTGGAACACTTGCTTCGCATGGACTATACAATGGATGGGTAATTAACAGCTTGCATTACATACCTGCATGGTAATGCTTTAATTAGCTTAAGCCAAACCCATTAGTGGAAAAGATTTTACCTTGGGGGACCCTCACCACACATATAAAATGGGGTGGTCCCCGCATAGGTGTCTGAAGGGACCTGGCTGAGAATGGTGGAGTTCCATTTGATTGACGCCCTAGGGTCTACTGCATGGTCGGATAATCCAACTGCTCAACTTAATGTTTGTTGCCTTAGTATTTATTGAAATTATGTTACCCCAATTTTTAGGGTTCCCCTAAGCTCTGACCAAGGTCTTTTGGCCAATAAATTTGTTATTAATAATAAAATCGCATTTAGGTTCCTCACAAACTCATAAATAGCTGACATTTTCCTGTTTCAACTGACTTTGACCCAAATCATTCTTCCTTTGCAGCTGAGAGGGCAAATGTCCAATAGATGTCACCAAGTTCCCCCCCAATTACCCTGATGTTGTAAAAGAGGAAATCAAACGCTTAGCTAAAAATGCCATCACCGCTGTCAAGCATGTTATTGAACTGTCATATTTTTCCCCAATCATATGCATCGCCAGAGCCAACATTACAAAATTTTCTTAACTTCCTGACTCCCACATCCAAGCTGAACACCAGGTTTCCAAACTCATGGAGGCTATGAATAAGGCCAAATTGTCAGTGATGATCTCAACAATTATCTTTTTCACCATGACCCTCATCCTGTGGATGCCCCAACCCCCTTGCTCTCAGCATTGATCCACCTCTTCAAAGTTGAAGTCGAAATTAACAATCTGCCAGATCCCCCTCCCCCTCCACCGTGTGTGTGTGTGTGTGTGTGTGTGTGTGTGTGTGTGTGTGTGTGTGTGTGTGTGTGTGTGTGTGTGTGTGTGTGTGTGTGTGTGTGGTGTGTGTGTGTGTGTGTGTGTGTGTGTGTGTGTGTGTGTGTGTGTGTGTGTGTGTGTGTGTGTGTGTGTGTGTGTGTGTGTGTGTGTGTGTGTGTGTGTGTGTGTGTGTGTGTGTGTGTGTGTGTGTGTGTGTGTGTGTGTGTGTGTGTGTGTGTGTGTGTGTGTGTGTGTGTGTGTGTGTGTGTGTGTGTGTGTGTGTGTGTGTGTGTGTGTGTGTGTGTGTGTGGTGAGATAAGACACACACACACACACACACACACACACACACACACACACACACATAGCTCACTTCTGTGCCACCAGATATGTTTGTTTTTCGGTTTTTGATTGTCTCACTGCTCATTTTGAGCGGTTGGTCTATATTTTCATCCTTTTTCTGTTTTGGTAATGTCCATCCCCTGGTTGGCCTACATTGAATACATTTTAAATTTGAGCGTGGGAATATTTTTATTTCAAGGTTAAAGATAAGAGAATCAACCTCAACTGTCTCAATGCGTTATGTATTCTTAAATAGATGATCAATTTTGGAGAATAACTTAGGACGGCGCAGGATTGGGGCACTTAAAATTCAGCCTAACCCAGGAAACTTCAAGTGAGAGGGGGTGTCTTGATTCTGATATGGCTGAATGATAAGCCCTGAATAGCTATGGCGGATTAGCCAGAATCCATTGACCATGAGTATTAGTTACAATTATAGAGCGCCATGAGATGAGGTAATATTGGGGCATAAAGGGTTATTATTGGTTCACCTCCAATTAAGGTGATAAGGCAATGTCAACATTTAACAAATTTTGAGTATATCGCCTTGAACTAAGGTGATTGAGAGTTTAAGAATACTAAACACTGCCAGAACCAACTAAGAATACAGTGGAAAAGAATAGTCTAAGCCAAGGGATAGATATTGTCCAAAGTTGCTGATATATAAGTGAGATGGGATGATTGAAGGAGGAGGTTGTTAATAAGATTGAAAGCACAAAGCAGAAGAATTCTGCTTATATTAAAATAAATAAAGTATTGTTTGGTCAGAGCTAATTTCATACTTTTAAAATAATAGTTTTGTTTAGAGGGGTGACAATACTCACATTATTCATCCATTGTTCAGTGGGTTCAATCTGTGCGCCCCTTATGGCGGATCTCAACGATATCGCCAAAATATTTAACAGTGGTGCTCACTATAAGGGGCCCATTGATCAACCACTAAAAATTAAAATCAACAGACACCGGCATTGTCACACCAGGTCTGCTTTGACATAAAATCTTCATGACACACTGCACCACCTGAATATGAGGAACTCAAACTTGCTTTAGATGCGGTTTTTAAAAACAGGATGGGCTTTTTCTGGAGCGTAACGACCTTAATAACCAGCTTGACAGCACTTTTAGTCAAATGCAAATTCTTTTATAACAAAGCAAATCGATAATCACTTGGATGACACTACCAAATAACTGCATTGTATGGAGTAAAAATTGGATGGTACCTCCCAGCCCTCATTGGTAAGGTGATGAGCAAAAAGGGGCTGATTGGGGAGAATTGTATAATGGAGACTATTACAATGGCATAAGCTGCTACACCCAGGAGGGTAGCTTTGAATATGGTTATGAATTGGAGAGCCAATTTCCCTAAGTGATGGCAGTACTGCCCACCAAGGGTACTCACGCTTCCTCTGAATCAGCGGACAAACCAACCTCCACTGAACCAGCTCCTCATTGAGAGACCACTTATGGATCTTGTCCCATTACTAAGTGCTCCCCAAAAGGTTGTGGTTATGAGCATTAGGAGGAGAACTCTATTGATGAGATGTCTCCATTTAATAGCAGTGGGAATATCCATGGATTTTTTAAACGTTTAAAGTTTGCAGAAGAAGGCGCCTAAGATCAGCATAAAGATAAACTATTAATATCTGACTTGGATTTTGGGAGTGCCAATCAAGTCACCTTCTACTTTCTAAGCAGCACCATTACCTACTAAGAAGTGAAGGATACTTTGCTGCTGCTGTTCAGGGGTACCTCAAAAATTTCACATCAAAAGGATGAATTCTTTACTATTGAGTTTTAACTTAACAAGACTCTCCCTGTGTTTGCTGACCAGTTATAGTGGAAGCACTTGTGTTATCGGGGCAAGCGTTCTAGCTGAAGCCAATGTATGCATTGCAATAACCTCCACGGTGAAGCCATATAGGAGCTTTACAATGTCATGTCTCCTAGCTTGGATGATTATGTACCCTTACTCAAAATTTTCCAGTTTCTATGCCTTCTATCACTACCATCCCTCTGCCTTATACATAGTGGAAACATACTGCCACCATCGCAGGACCTTCATATTAGGGAGAATTCTTCCGTCCTGCCATTTCCGGGTAATAACCTCCAGGCTTATTATAATCAAGTGCCCTGCCCTCAGCCAAGTTAACACCAGCAGTTTGACTTCTGCTCTGGTCCTGCTTATGAAATTATCAGCAGCTCAACTACCAACCTGGACCTAATTACGCCAAACATCTGCAATTGTCCTACCAACCTGGTCCTTGTTATGCCAAAAGTCAACAATTTAAACTATTGGCTTGGCCCTTCTTATGAGAACTTAAGGAATAAGTCCATATAAGGTTAATTGTTTCAAATGTGGTCAACCTGGCCACCTTTCATGAAGTTGCCCTAACCGTCAAGTTGACTACAATTAACTGGATTATTACTACCTTGGAAAAGATGGAGTGGAGTAGAGATGGGGCTATCTACACCGGTATCCCAACCCCAAATGTTCCACCTAAACCTATGACCATATATTCAGCAGAAGTCCCTCTGTATGGTGATGCATTCCTATATCAGCAGCAGGTTGGGGGGGGTGGTGAATGTATTATAATGAGCGCAAGCTGAGGACAAGGCAAAAGAAGGACCTTGGGAGCAAAAAAGCCTTACGCCTGTCAAATGTTTGACCACATTTCTATAGATGAGCTGGATCCATCCTCCAATGCGTCTTCCCTGAAGGGAGTAGACGTCACCCTCCTTGTGGATGCTATTATTAAAAAACACCCTAAAGTTGGTGAGGGTATTATAGGCTTCCTTGGGAAAAGAGATCCCTTAAATATCCACGTATTAAACAGTCACTAGACTTCTTACTCTGAGTGTATATACTATGACATTTTTATAGAAAAAAATTGAATTTGCGCTATATTATATACAGGCGCCCCAGTTAACACGGTTTCCACCAACTTGGTTGCAAGGTTAATGCTAAAGCCTTATGTAGAACATTGAATGGTATATGGGACTGCTGGAGTGGAAAACACGGTCTCTGAGGGAACGTATAGAGCGCTACCATTGCAGTTTGGGTAAACTGTCATGGTAGCCCTCAGCGATAGTCCTACTGACAATAACTATGACCTGAACATTGGAACTGCTTTTGTGAGACACTTTGGGGATGTCATTGATATGATGAAGACCTTTGAAATTTTGGGGTAGTGGATCCCAATTTACTATACCTTTCAGCGGAGTGATGAAGGATCCAGTGCACATGGGACATATCTATCTTGCATATAGTTATGGGTGATTCTGGTTTTCTATCATCAACTCAAGAGAAAGAACCTGGCCCCATCAGATATATGAATATCAAGGGCTACCTCTCAAAGCTTGTGAGCCTATATCCATTCTTTCTGGATACCAAGTCATAGTGAACACTGAGTTAGAAATGGAAGTGCCAGCTGGACTCTATGTGATGTAATTAGGCCCAATCATCAGACGCAGCTTGAGCCTCATGTGGCTCCAGCCATTATACTTCCAGGCTATGGGTAGATCAAGGTTTTATTAGAAAATTTCCAAAATTAACCAATCAAAATCCGCAGGCACCAAATAATGGCATATTTACACTCGACTCCAGTTGAGAAGGTCCTTCAGGTTCACAAGTTCGGGTTGCTGGATGAATTTGGTCTAACAGTCAAGCCGCAACCCAGTGTAATGATAGTGGTACCGCAGGAGAATTTAATAGGGTTATCAGAAGAACAAAAAGACCAATCAATAGCTTTATTTCAGAAGTATAATGAGATTTTTTGCCTTTGTTTATCACAATTTAGGGTGTGCTCAGGGAAAGGTCCATTGCTTTTACACTGGGGATCATCCTCAGATCAGGTCTCTGTCAATTCACTGATCTGGGGAAGCTGAAGAAGTTGTCACCAAGGAAATTGATAAGTCGCTGGAGAAAAAGATTCTCAAATCGTCCAAGAATCCATGGACTTTGCCCATTCTGATTGCAGTAAAGAAGGACTGTACCAACTGGATGATGATAGACAGCCAGAAGCACAACAGAATTACTAAGAAGAATTCGTATCCCTTTCCTCAAATTGATGATGCTTTGGACCAGTTGGGAGGAGCTTGCTACTTCTTGGCAATGGATCTGATATAGGGTTGTTGGCAAATTGAGTTGCATGCAACAGAACAGGAGAAATGCGCCATTATCACGTCCAAGGGGCTTTTAAACTGACAAAATGAAAAAGTGCTGTGTAATGCCCCAGATAAGTTCCAATGAGCCATGGACACTATTCTTGGTGACCTGAAGCTGTCGTGCATCCTTATTTACCTTGATGATACAATGTTTTCTTCCAAAGCTTTTTTGAGCACCTTGATCATCTAGAAGAAGTATTCCTCCAGTTCGCTGAGGCAAACATCAAGAATAAACCTTGTAAATGTAACTTCTTCAAAGAACAGTTGGAATACCTGGGGTTTGTGGTAAACTCTAAGGGCTGAAACCACAGCTGGCCATGGTTGAGCTATCCAAAAAGTGACTTCACCAAACAGTAAGCACGACATACAGGTATTTTGGGAATGGTCAGCTAATACCAGCGCTTCATCACTAACTTCATCTGTATTAGGGGCACGCTATTTGAGTTATTAAAGAAGGATGTCATGTTTTTGGTTAGAACACCATCAACGCTCCTTTGAATACTTTGGATGGCGCTAATCAATGTGCCACTACAAAGCTATCTGAACTTTGATAAAGAGTTCATCATCCAGATGGATGCATCCCTTTACGCTGTAAAGGCGGTCCTATCCCAAAAGACGATGAGGAATAGAAGCACCCAGTGGCGAACTGCAGTTGAAGCCTGAATTGCAATGACTATAATTATACCATGTCTGAGTGGGAGTGCTTAGTGATAATCTACACGTATAAGCAATTCAAGGTATACTTGAATGGGGTAAAAATTAAATCTGTAGCATATCACGCGTCATTATGCTGGTTACAAAACCTCAAGGAGCCTGAAGGGCGTCTAGCACAATGGCCCCTCAAATTGCAGGCCTATGAATTTTATAACCTTCATTAACTGGGCGCAAACCACCATAACGCCAACTGATTATCTAGATTGCCTTATTGCTGTGATGGCAGATCTCAGCAATGTAATGTACAAAAAGATGCTCAGCGGGAAATACAACTATGAACTTCTCCAAATGATAAGAGCATTAAAGGAGATGTGAGTGAATACCGTCCAATGGAATGGGGAGTTGTACAAGAAGATTAGTAATTCTACTTTGAACTTCCTGCAACCCTTTTCACGGCCTATCATTATCATGAAGCCCACAAAGCAGTCAGACATTATGGTGTGCACAAGACGTTGGAATTTTTGCGCCCTTGGTATTACTAGGAAAGCTGAACTTTGACGCGCTTGAAACCATTTACTGTTGCATCCAGTGAAGGTGGAAAAGCCTTTCCGCTGGAAGAACTTGCACTAGTCAGTGAAACTGTACTTTGCTTGGCTTAAGGTTTCCATTGGTGTCATTGATCCTCTGCCAACGGGAGCTAACTGGTTCAAATACATTATGGTAGTTATCAACCACTTGACCAGGTGGGTTAAAGCAAGGGAGATATAAGATTTAAGTTGTCACAGTGAATAAGTATATAATGGAATGTATTATTAAGCAACATGGCTGCCCCCAGTTCATTAATACCAACAATAGAAAACACTTCACCTCTCACATCCTCCCAAAGTTGAATGAGTTAATGGGCAACTGCGGGGTCCTGATGACCCATACCACTCTGAGTCCAACGGAATGGTCGAATATGTCAATGAACCCTGGTGAATATACTCTGGAAGCTGGTAATGTATAGACCCTCTGATCAGAGTTCCTTTTTGTCCACCGCCATTTTTGCTTATAACATTATCTATCATTCCGCCAGGGGGAAGAGCCCCTTCCAATTACTATATGGGTGACACTCTGCTCTCCTAGTACTGCTTTATGCTTGCATAGAGGATACCATCAGAATGGATCCCCAATGTTACTTGACAAACTTGCAGACACATTGATAAAATTGTAAACCAAAGCATACTCCTTTGCTTGACCAAAAAGATCAAGAATAAGGCCACCAGTAAAGGTACAGCGTAGCAGTCTAGCTCAGTTCAAAGAAGGAGAGAAGGTTTTGTTTCATGACCAGCACATGTTGGGCGGAAACACAAGTAGGCCAACATCTGGATTGGCCCATTCAAGATACTCAAGAAGATGGAAGTTGATGCCTACACTATTAAGGACCCTGTGAGAAGTCAGATTGTTAACCAAGTGCACGTTAATTTCCTGCGGGCATATAAACAATAGGAGACTTATCATCCATTCAAAGGGGGCTTAATGTCAAGATTCTGATATGACTGAATGTTAAGCTCTGAATAGCTGTGGTAGATTAGCCAGAATCTGCAGACCATTAGTACTAGTTACTATTTGAGCGCCTTAAGATGAGGCGATATTGGGCATAAAGGGTTATTAGATCACCTCTAATCAAGGTGATAAGGCAATGTCAACATTTAACAAATATCGAGTAAATCACCTCGGACTAATGTGATAGAGAGTTTAAGAATACTATACTCTGCCAGAACCAATGGGAATACAGTGGAAACGAATAGTCTTAGCCAAGGGAATGTTATTTTCTAAAATTTTTGATATATAAGCGAGATGGGTGATTGAAGGAGGTGGTTGTTAATAGGAATCAAAGCACAAAACAGAAGGATTCTGCCTATATTTAAATAACAAAAGTATTGTTTGGTCAGAGCTAATTGCTTTATGCTTTTATTAAATCTTTAATTTTTCAGAGTACTGATGATCCTCACATTGTCTATCCACTGTTTGGTGGATTTAACCTGTGCAACCCTTACGGCATATCTCAATAGTATCACCAAAAAAGTATTAGGGGTCAATGAACATAATGTGAACTGACTTCAAAAGTATCAGTGACTGGCTGAGTCTCTGTTATTTCATTCACGGACACCCAAATTGCCAATTTTCTTCAGTTTTGTGATTAGAGAAACGATATCTCGCCTGATGGGTAGTGGGAACCTCCCAAGGGCAACCCACATAGGGGCAGTCCCATGAGGTTAGGAACTGGTTTGAGCCGCCCAATCAACCTGCACCCAGTCACTCTGGCGTCCATTTGGTCAAGTGAGGAATGTTGGACGAGAAGATAATGCTTCCAGTGAGGTTTTTGAGCTATTGGCAACATATCTCGATGGCCCAATGCCATAAGCGAGCTTCTCTAAAAATTCACAATAGATGCTTTATTTGTCAAAAGTTCCTCCAGTTGGGCTTTTTTGCTGATAGATTGGAGTTCGCAGAACTTAATGCCAAAGGTTTGTTGTCATCAACTTCATGCAAACCTTTTTCCCATGAGAATGATGACTCTCTAAAAGCTCAGCACCAATCCCCTTGATTTGCAGTATCAATTCATTTGAAGCAATACCAGGATTGGTGGCAGGGCACTAGAGGGTAAGCTGTTACCCATCTCTCGTCCACCACATGGGCGAGGTCTACCTGGGAGATGAGAGGGGTCCTGACCTTCTTGGGCCCTTTTTGATAGGAATGGAAATGCTACTTGGTCCAAGTGGAGGGAGCTCTCCCCCTGATTTACAATTACCCTTAGTAATTTGTCCCTGTGTTAGATGAGAGGTTGGTGATAACATATACCATATAGACCGCGCTTCCTCCTCCTCTTCTTACCACCTAGGAGTTGGTGCAGAAAATTAAGGGGTTGCTCAGGAGATGCCAATGGTCAGAAGCCATCTCCAGAAGAGGTTTTCTAGAACTTTTTCTTAAGAGGTTTCCTCAACTGTTTAAAATTCCGCTAGCCAAAAAATCAGTAACTGGAAAAAATAAGTCAATTAAGTTACTATCATGCTCAGGAATTCCCATTAGTAATTCTTCATCATTTCTGGAAAAAGCAAGCCTGTATCTGACAGGTCTGAGAATGATAAACCCTTTCATTATGCAATGGGATTGTTTATATTGCTTGGCTGTGAAAGCAACATGCCATTCACCAGAGGATTTGTTTTCATTACACAAGTGAAATCATGGTGAAATAATAATTTTTGTAAATAAATTAAATATCAATTTAGATAAGTAAATCAATTTGAATCGATATTGGTAAAAATTTTAGGTGTTGATCTGATGTGACCTGGTCTTAAAGTTAATCCCATAAGTAGTGCACCTAGTCCCATTTCCCAATTCAGAGAGCTTATAGAGCAGCAGTCTCCACCAGGTTCTACTGTTTCTCCATTTTTCCCCCTTTCCACTCCTTATACTTTAGTCAAAAATCAAAAATCAGCTATATATGAAATTAAGAAGTTCGCTGGGCATTTAGTGACTATGATTTAAATTTTAGGATTTCTTGGTTAGTACCTGCTGTTGCCCTAAACCTCCATCTCCCACAATATTAATGGCTGTACCAAAGGTGTTCTGGCTTTATCTTTGGATGGTAACACTTTCTGAGTGCTAGCACAGTATCATTATCAGCATGCTCCATGACAGGTACTTTATGGTGCAAAGGTCCCATGTAATATAATAGGCAAATTGCCTTAAAAACGCTTTTGAACCTTACAAAGACATATACTGAGTCATGCTACCCATGTAAACAATGATTGTATTGTATTGTAGTTAAACTATCTCCACCGCTGCTATGCAACCTTTGACACGCCAATTAAGGTGTATCATTATAACTGAGAAACCCACTGAAAGCCTCTAAGAAGGACACAAAAAGAACTGACAAACTGTCACCAGACCCAAAAGACCTGACGTCCGCCATATCAAGTGCAACCAGTGTGTTGTGAAGGGGAATTATGCTAGTCAGTGCAACATTAATGGACTTAAGACCAAGGTGCATTGTGTGGGATTGGCAGATACTGAAGGACAGGGAAAAGAGTAGGCTGAGAAGAAATGGGATAATTTACTTCTTCCAGAACACATGCTATAAAACTAGCGGAATTTATTGACATTCATGAAGAGTTGCACAGTAGGATTTCCCAGTGACACAACAGAAAGATTATATGAAGATAGCTGTTCCTCAAACAAATTAAATAAAATATAAAATGAAGCCAATGAATTTAGCTCACGCTATCTTTATTGAGCATGGCAGAGTTTACTACCATTAATCCTCCAACCACAATATAGAATCCACTATGTGTGATCTATCAAAGACCCCCTTCTTTTTCTCATCTCTTCCTTTTAACTCATCTCTCCTGCCACTCTTTAGACCATATACGCAGCTATTCAGCTTCTCCAAAATTTCTTTGTTCACATCTTATTATTGGAAGTTTGTCCCAAATCCCCATATTTAGCTGAGGTCAAAAACTTAGCGTCAACCCATATTTAATTATGGTAATATTAAATGTGCTACCTCAATTTTTATGAATATTTGATGATCTGCCATTATTAATCTAGGATTATTGTCCAGTCATATAAAATTCCCAATCATTAATACCTCCTTAACTATATATTAAGTCTTTGGCGCCACTTCTTCCATTGTTCATACGAAGCTCTTTAATCTCAACGACAACTGGCCTTGAACCTCATCATATTTTCTTCAAGTATGGTACACTGAGAGTGGAAGCGATCCAAGAAAATTCCCCTTCCCCAATTCCCACCTATTATGAACTATTGGGGGTGTCCAAGGTAGATGCTGTGGCCACCTTGAGTCAGGAGGAGCTCCTTCCCAAATTTCTTGGCCATATGACATCCAGATGCACGCCCTTCAGCGATCTTGTGGTGCAGTTGCACTGGGGTTGGGAGCGGAGTAGAGGTCCTTTGTCTCTCAAAGGTGCCTAGCTCCTAGATGCCAGCTTCATCCATATAGTACTACCCCCTATTGATGAGCCACATCAAGAGGTACTAGCAATCCACCAGATGTTATTCTTCATGTGATAGGTGCTAGCCAGCTAGTTGGGGTCCTTTCCCAGAACTCCAACCATCTTTCTTTTGCTGGTGGTGAACTGTAAGTCCAGGGGAGCGTTTACTCTGCTTAGGCTGGGTGGTGTTCCTATTCCCTATCAAATGGGTCCAAGAAGGGCAGCTGTACCTCTCGTCTCACAGGGCAATCTCACCCATGTGGTAGATAGGCGATGCCTAACAGCTCTCCCTTTAAAGATCCCACCACCTGTTGCACAATTGCTTCTGCCAAATTAATATGGTGAATTGAGTCAATCTAAGCTGAAACACTTGAAAGCCGACACCCTCATGAGCTTAAAGGTCCTTATAATGTTGATGGCAATAATCTCTTAAAATTAAGGTCTGGAAGCCTTTAACCCTTGGCGATGAAGCCCAATGGGCGTGTACATTCAGTAAATGGAGTATCAAGTGTCAAATATTTTACAACTCTTGCTATGGCATCAGGCCATTGGAAAAGGAGGTTGCAAGTTTTAACCTGCCTCAAAAACATTGGAAAAAAGCCAAGCGGGCATGTACCTTCCAAGACAAATGTTCTTAATGTTAAAAATATGGCAAAACTCACTGATGGCATTGGGTCATTGTTGAAAGTCGTCAATAGCGCGGTATCCTCCCCTCAAATATTAGAATCATCATTTTATGAATCTTTTTAGTCAAACAGATGCAAAAGTGACCAGGCGCAGGTGGGTTGGGTATCCTAAACCCATTTCCAACCAAATGGGACCACCCATACATGGGGTGGCCATGGGAGGTTCCCATTGCCCATCAGTGAGATGCCATTACGCTAGCTTTCAGAAACAAAATAAGACAGCAATTTGTGATTCCGAGGTGAACCAATAGTGACTCAGCCTGCCGATGACTCTTTCAAGGTCAGATCAAAAAAGTTCGTTTTCTTTTCCTCCTCACTCAAAGTTCGCTGGGTTAGGTCAGATCTTGAGGGCCTGATCCCAAGTTTCTATAAGCTATTTCCCAGATCAGTTGTCTATTTAAGTGGTTGTAGCACACTGAGTAAATTGATGGTGAATTTTCTACTATTAAAATTCAATAATTACCGTTTCCCAAAAAAGTCTTTTTTATTATGGCGAAATTCAATTATCCAACCCAAACCTATTTTTCCCAACTCCCAAACACGCGGGACCTAGTCCATGATAGCTGGTTTGTTGCTGGGTTTCTTTTCGATCTATGACCTCAGGAACTCGCTGGCAAAATCTAATCCAGCTCACTTTAAAGTCGTTTAAGCAGCAGTGCCTCTGGAATTTTGACTTGACATTTGGGTGTTTTGGAATCCAGACTGGTAGGAAGGTCTAAACTTAACTTGCCACTATCATGACATGAACTTTCAGAACAGTCAATTAAATCAGATGCATTCTGGAAGTCAGCCGCATTTGCCGCTCTGAACGCCAATGTCCTGGCCTGGTACCTTCCCATAATGGCGCTCCTAGAGAAAAAGGGTTTCTTCTCCCCTGCAGGTTAGTTAGAGTCAGTGATGGCACGCCATTGGGTGGCCCTTTAATGGGCTCATTGAGAAGCATATTTGCAATCTGCTCCTTTTACCTTGACTATCTCAGCATGAACAACTTCCTTGTAGACAGTCTGATGCTTGGTGGATCATCATTACCTCGGGATGGAACCTATCTACTCCTTTGTAGTCCGCTCCAACTTTATCCCACTTTCATCACATACTCCTTGTTATCCTGTGACCATAAATGGATGTGGTTGCAGTCCTTGCTCCTGGTGGGCCAGGAGCGCATGCGCCTTGATTGCTGGGTTAGGTTGTCATCTCCATGACTCCCACCCTGGATTCATAGTTCCACTCCCTCGCCAGTACATCCACAACAATCTCTCCTTGCAATTCTGGTGCATCTTTCCCTACGATAATACTGACTCCATCCCCTATGATAACAAACCTTCCCCTTCCCCACTAGTCCCCAAAAGTCCTCAGGAAACTGAGCCACCTACAAAGCGATGGATGAAAAAGAAACATGGCTCCCAACGGGCAAAACATAAGTCTCACTTTAAAAAGCACTGGAGGCAAGATGATACTGGAGCAGTCTGATTGGCAGCAATTTTTCTTAATTTATATTAAAACTCACTCTTATCTATGATATTTAACCTTTCTTTCTTTCTTTTTCCTGATGATAAGCCTGAAGGAACTTATTGTCACTCAGCTGCTAATCCAACCGCAATCTGTGTCCTTGATTTGTATAGGCATCTACCCCAGTTTTCTCTATTATTTCAAAAGTCCCAATTAAGATATTAGCTAACTTATTCTGACATCTAAACATATTTTGATCTTGGAAGAGAACATACTCACCTAACGCAAACTGTCAAAGCCCACTACGCTTTACCTTATTGGCATCGTGATCTTTGATTTTTTAGCAAGCCTGGTTTAGTATGCTTCAGTCTGGAGCTTGATTAGTGTGGTGTCAAAGTAGTCAAAATAGATTTGAAGATCTATTCCACTGGTATCCTCTACACATACATAAAGTAATTCAGGAAGAGATGGGTGCCTCCCATAAAGCAGCTGAAAATAATTATTTCTGGTCGCAGAATGATAATTGTGCTGTAGAAAAAGCATTTCGTAAGAAGGAGAGTGCTCAAATCTGATGGTTTATCCGTCACCAGCTTCCTGAGTATATTCTACAGGGTTCTGTTAACTTTTACAATTACTTTGTAAGTTTCAGGATGGTATGGGGTTGTTAAAACCCAGTGGATGGCCATTAGTTCATTCAACTTAGGGAGAATATGTGAGGTGAAGTTGGCTCTGTTGTCCGTAAGTATGAACTGTGGTCAGCCATGCCGTTGAATTATACACTCCATTTTGAACTTAGCAACGGTGACTGCCCCCAAATCCCTTATCGCCCGTGCCTCTACCCTTTTGGTCAAATGGTCTATTGCTACCAGGATAAACTTGGAGCATTTTGTGCCTGTTGGTAAGGGTCACAGAAAATTGATGGCCACAGTGTCCCACACAAACCGGGGTTCACAAACTGATAAAAGGTCTTTTTGTGGAATGGCTTCTCTATCTGACATTTGTGGCAACAAGTAATCACTTCTTTTATTTAACTAAGACAAGCCAACCATGGGATGGACAATGCCGAAATATGTAAAGGAATAGGGGGAATGAAGTATAGCGAGATTTAGGCAACCCATAGTAGACGAGCTACCCTGTTGCCAGCCAGTACTGCCAGGTGTAAGGGGGGTCAGTTGCCCTACTCTGAGGGGACTTTCTATATTATAGAGCAGGTGTAGAGGAATAGGCTATATGCAGAAACCAGACAGGGAACCATGATTCTCTCTTTTTGCTGCTTCAGATTCATTTATCCGTATAACCAGGATTGAAAGTTCCAGTAGGTGTAGGTAAATCTGCTGACTGTCCCACTGATGGTTGCACAGTTCATTTGAAGGCATCCAGTGCTACAGTGTGGATTGTCCACAGTGCAATGGCGACTATCAGAGAGAGGAGAGTTGGTGGTATCAGTGAAACAAGTTGGAGTGCGAGGAGGCTTTTGGAGATTGACAGCTCCTGGACGTTGTGGGTTCTTAACAGACGCAAAACTTCCCACCATATGGCTTTATATGGGGGGCATGCTTTGAGGTGGTGGTGTAGTATGCCATCGCCTCCGCACACTGCGCATGTTACATGTAGAGAGTTGGAGTGATACGTTGTTCTGAATGTCCTTCTGAGGCAGCTCCAGGTGTTAGCTCTTACCTTGGCTGGAGGAGCGGATGATATGTTAGCCTCCATATTTTCTTCTGTGTTGTGAGGTCGTAGGGGATGTCTAAAGCATCCAGGTATTGGATTTGTTCAATGAATGGGGCCACGTTGTGTATGTCCCTCTGGGGGTAGTTGACTGGTCCTTAGCGTGTAACAATCTCTGGGACTTCCCCTCTCCTGACTAGTGCCTGTGAGAGTGAAAGTCCACCCCATGTGCCGAATGGTGCAGAGGAAGCTTTTGAAGTGAGGGGGGCAGGTCCCATTTGGGCCCATTGCATTGGGGCGGTTTGTAAGGTATGTGAGCAGGCTGGACGGACTGTATGGGTTGGGTAGTTTGTGCGCCAGTGCAAAGTTGGCCCTCGCCGCTCTGGACCAAGGTTGTTGTGTGAGGTCTGGGGCTAAAAATCCTCTATCCAAGTACCCAATATGCGTTTGGCATGGTATTCAAAGTTTATAAGCCCATGCCTCCGCTGGAGCGTGGTACAAAGAATGTTTCCACCTGTACAGGTGGCCGAGACCCATGTCACAGCCACCCCTGGATAAGTGCGCGGACTGAGGATATGATTGTAGGTGAGAAGGAGATTGCATGGGCGGGGAACCACAGCATCAAGAGGATGAGTGAGTTGGCAAGCGTTACTTGCAACCTTAGTCCTGGGGATCTTCCCTTAAGGGTTGCAATGCGGTTGGACATCCGCTCTACTAAGTTGTTCTCAATTTTCTCATTGGCACTCCTGTTTCCAGCCATATCCCAAGGTGGCGAACAGGTTTGGTTGAGGGAGGTGATGCAAAGGGTAGGATGAATGGGTTGTTCATTTGTGGGGGGCTGTGGGGTTTGGGTGTTGTGGCCCAGTTGTTAGTGTACTTGCTAGGTGAATTATTTCTGTTTTCTTTTGTTGAGCGACGCATTGCTCACAATGGAATATCATTCAGGGTGCGTTCCAGCTTCCAGGAATCATTGTTGCTAGCTATACCTGTCATGCAGTCATCCGCAAAGGCTAGTATTTTGACTGTTGGTAGGCAATGTGCAATCATGACCATGTGGCGTGATTTAGCAACGTGAAGGAGCATACCAATACTGAAGTTGTACAGCAGTTGGATGAGGGGTTCCTTATTTATCCCACTAAGAGGTGTGATTATGTTAGTTAGATAACCACGGCTGCATACAGCCATGGATGTGGACTCCGTGAGGAGCAATGCATGGTTTATGAATCTGGGTGGGAGTTTGAAGGCGCTTAGGCATTCCTTCAGGTATGGCCAACTGACATGATCATATGCCTTCCCTTGTCTAGAAATACCAGGGCTCCAGTTGCTTTGGACAGGCATATGTTGGCGACGGAGAATATATTGGTCCAGAAATAACGCACTGGAATGAACCCAAAACTGATTAGGTGACAGGACTTCAGAGGCTATTATGCCTAATCTGGTGGCTAAACTTTTTGTTAATAGTTTTGTATCAGTGTTAGAAAGTGCAATTGGGTGCTAATTGGCCAGGTCCAGTTTGTTACTTTTTTTGTACAGGGTAATGACATAGAAGTTTTGGCTGCTAGGTAGGAGACGTGTCTCCATTAGGCATTGGTTCATGGATGCTAAGAGGAGGGGGGCGATTTGATTAAGTATTTTTTGTAAACCTTGTAGGGTATCCCACCAGGCCCCGGGCATTTCTATGTGGTGCACCGAGGACTGTGTCCAAGAGCTCCTCCTGTATTATTAGGTTAAGAGGTTATAGTCTGACAGTGTGCTTTGTATCCAGAAGTGTGAATAAAATTTTAATTTTTGGGGGTCAGTTGGGGTATTGCAGTATAATTCTGTGTAGTAGCAGTGTACTTCAGCATTGACCTCCGCTGGGTCAGTTGCCATGGTGCCGTCACCTTTGTGGACCTGTGTGCACGCTGCTGGCTGCTGCAATAGTAAAATTAGCAGAAGTAGTGCATCGAGCAGGCTTAGCATTCTTATATGAACTTACCTTTTCTCAAAAATTTAATTCTGTGCTGGTGTTTGAAGATGAGGGCGTTTAGGCGGGCGGATCATTCCGCCCATTATGCACCCAGTTGGGGCTGTAGATGGACTTTGGGGTGTTGAGCGTAGATGGTCCAGTTCTGCTAAGGTGCGCCTAATTGTGGCTGTGTCAGCGGTGTACTTACAAAAGGCAAGATGATGAGTTTTGTTCATTAGTCTGACTTTGAAATTTGCCCAGGTTTTGATAAAATCCAATACAAATGGAGTACAAAAGTTGGATTCATGGCCTCATATTTGACCCAGTCGGTTATTTTGGGCAGTTTTATATTTTCTGGGTGCAAATTCCACCAGGTCGACGCCTGTGTGGGAGTTCAGGTTGGCAAAAGCTTCATAAAAATGAGTCAGTGGTAAGAGGAGTTGATCTTTTTTTAAGAAGTTGGAGATTTTTGAGCGGTGAGTTTTTGGGTTAGAGTGAAGTCAATGTGGCTCATTGAGATAAGAGTTCCCTCGCATATGTTGGAGTGGTTTATGTGGGGGAGGAGTGGTGACCCAGGGGGAGATTATCATATAGGCCAAGGGATGCCTTCATTGCACGTAATTTAATGTGCCCCAGGGGGTATACTCTGGGGTTAGGTCATTGGTCAGTGTCAGGGTTAGCCCAGCAGTTGAATTTGCCCAACGGGATGGTAACTGGTGGGAAGACTAGTGTTGGGATGGTCTTGAGGATTTTTTCCATCTCAGCTTCAGTGCACAGTGCATAGACGCATGCTATCAAAATAGTGTCCTCTTGGCATGCAACTGTTGCTACCAGGATGTGGCCATACTGATATGAAAAGGAGTTAGTGATTTTTAGTTTTTGTGATTGTGGAAAACCACCCACAGTGGGGCATCCATACCGATTGGCATGTTGAGACCCTGGCTGACCAGGATCCCTCTTCCATCAGTAGATAACGGGTTTCTTGGATGGCCAAGATATTTAAGAGAATTTTTCATAGGAAGTCCAGCATTTTAGCTTGGGACGATTAAGCCCTGGCTCCCACAATGTTTAACATCCCTATTGTCACTGAGGTGCCTGCGGTGCCTCAGGAGCAGTTGGGAGGGCTTCCCAGCCCACACCCATTGCCCTTGTTACTATTCCTGCTTCGTGTCATAGGGCCAGTATATTCTGTGACATCGTCCAATTACATGCCTTGTGTCAATTTCTTACAAAAATTGCAGTTTTTGGAATTTGTGGCATATTCTTCTGCTTGTGACCTTTGGTGGATTGGTGCGGTGTGCTGATTTGATTCTGTGGTTTTGGGGTGCAAATTTGGAGAATTGGGTCCCGCTTTTCTGCCCATAGTGGAGCTGAGTTCTGCTAATTTCACAAGATTGATGTCATTTGGCAATTCAGTTGCATTGTTGAGAAAATTTTCATTTTTGGTGTACTTCTCTAATTGGGTGACTCAGATAATTTCCTCCATGTCCTCTTCAGCTTGGGCAGTCTGTTCTGATTGTTTTTCTTGGCTGATTTCCTCATTGTATTCCTGAATTTTGCCAGGGTCAATGGTGGAGGCCGTGAGTGATGCAGCCTTGGCCGCTTCCCGCATGCTGGCCTTCTACAGCATTTTGAATGCTTTGAGCGTTATTGGGTCTATGATGAGGTAGTGACCATCCTCTCCCCATTGGAAGGCGTGGTTGGCATCTATCAATTTGCCAAATTCTGCGTCGTTTTCATCCATGGCGTCATCACAGAATTCTGGGGCCATGATGTTCTCCTTCACTGGTGATGCATGTTCCTTGTGCCCTAATGCAGTGCAGTGGTTGCAGATTGGCGGTTCATGTTCCAGTGTGATGCAGAATGGTTCTGAGACCTTCCCATCTGGGAGGTATAATTGTTCTGCACAAGGGATTCTTTTGAGATCTGCAGCCACCCTGGGAATCAGGTGGATTATGGCGATTGCCTTTCCTGTGCACAGGTTTGGCATTAACTGGAATCTTTGTAATTCTGATTGTTTTATATCTTCATAGTGTTTTATTCCAGCTCATAGCTCCTCCTTAATTTTCTTATGGGAGAGTTTGGTGGGGAGCGAGCCAAAGGAGATGAACAAAATTATTGCTTTGTTCCATCTGGTGCGCACAGTGCATACAATTTGTTTGCACTTGAGGAGGGCAGCTTCAACGCTTACTTTTGCAGTGGCATTTGCATCTTCTTTGGTCATAAAGTTCAAATCAACCCAGCCGCAAGGGACCATTTCCATGTACTTGTTGTGTTTCATGGTAAACTCCACAAACTTGGGAGTTGGCTCAGTTTGGGGTTTCTTGGCGGCATTGGTTCCCAGTCCCCCCTCCAGGGCGTTTCTTGCCCTTTGGCGCACCGTTTTGTCCATTACCTAATACATCTTTCATCCAGTTCAATTGATTTTTGTTGAATACCCCCATCTTTCCTGTGTGATTATCAAAAATTGCTGTTTGAATCAAATCATAGTAAATAATGTTATCATTATGGGAAAGAAAAGTCAGTTTATTTATTAAAATACACAATAGTTTATTTTATTGTTCAAGCATTACGAAACTTTGATTGGAAGTATATAGTTAAGTATAAGATAAAAGCGAATTCATTGGATTTTATACAAATTAAATAAAATTAAGTGTAAACTTATATGGGTTAATTAGGAAAAAAATTCAAAAAATATTACTAATTGAAATTTATAGATTTAGTTACCATTTAAGTCAATAAATAAGATAAAACAAACTTTTCTTTCTCATTGCAAACACTTTTGCAACCTATTCAATTCAAGACTAAATCTAGTTTGATAATCTCACAGAGGAGATTAGTCTGCGCGCATGTCAGGGAGCAGTTGGGCAAGCAAGGTAAGAGGAGCAGGCGGAAGGCCCGCGGCCTCCAACGTTCAAAAACGCCCCGGAGAATCTGGCGGAATAGACAAAAATCTCAAAAAACTGGCAGTCACAATTTCCCCAGAGATACTCGCGTGGCAAGCACGATGCAACCAGTACATCAACACGCCACACTCCCAGCCACTTTCGTCGGTGGAATTCAGAGTCTGTGTGTATCTGGATATCCAAAAAATGACCTTATGGGAAAAATTTTGTGAAGATGTACACAAAATTTTCCTGACCGCGGTGTACATTACACCTCACTCCATGTTGTGCAGTTGGCTGGACCTAGGTTTCAAAAGCAAAATAGCAGCAGATGAGGCTGCAGCAGTGCGCATAGTGGTTGACCTCCCCAAAGGGCAACGGGTCATCAAAACCAAATGCACCAGATGGACAAAATCAAACCAAATTTTCCTCACGTTTGACCTTTTGCCTACTACAGTAAAACGTGACATTTTGGAGCAACACCTGAAAGATGGTCTCACCATTTATAGCGAAATACAATCTTTTGAGATGCAACGCTTTATGCTGATGCCACACCTGTGCACCAGCAAAGCCATCGCAGTCCTGACCCCAACTGAGGAGATCGCAAAGGATCTAACCCAGATCCCGCACTTCACTTTTATTGATATTGCAGGGCATACCACCCACCCATTCCAGGAAACCGTGGACAGCGCGCCCCCCATTTGCACCCACTGTGACGCGTTTGGCCATAAGTCGCACACATGCCCCATTAAGGAGGGCGCCACATTCCAAGAGCACCCCTCGGCGGCCATGGCCAGCGGAGTGGCGCACTACAAACCAACTGCAAGCACCAAGGAGGCTTTCCCGTGGGGAGCACAAGGCTGCTACCTATTGGTAAAGCCCATCTCCCCGCAGGAGTGGAAGAAGGATAAGCAGGCCCATAGGGCCACGGCCAAGGAAGCAGCCAGGCCACCACCACCATCCCACACTCACAACGCCAGGAGGACATGGAGACCTTCGCGGCAGAAGCGACTTGGGAATCCATCATTCAATCAGATTGGGAAGCCCATGCTGAGCGGGCCACTCAATCTGAGGATCCAATGGGAGATTTAATCTCAACCAATCGCTGCACCCAAGCTCCAGTCAAAACTGACTTGGGACCTATCCCAACTGAAAATTTTTTTTGACCCGCTTGACAGTGCACTGAACTCATCTGCACCGCAAAAAATTTGTCTGATGTCGGGAAAACAAAAAGTGAAGGCCAAAGCCAATGTGACTCTTTCTGCAAAAATTAACAAAAACCCTAATAGCGTTGCTGCTAATACCCGTGCTGCTGTGAAAGCCTGTGGGGACCTTGAAGAGGCTGGTGGGCCTGGGGGCCCACCCCCTCGCACCTAAGGTGCAATGGGGGAAACCTTCACTCTAGGGACATTAAATATCGCTGGACTCAAGGCCTCCCCATCCATGGCTAGGAAACTGAGTTTTTTACAACACAATTTACCTGTGGATATCCTGGCCATCCAGGAGTCCCACTGCCCACGAGGTTCCGAGGAAGCTTGGAAAACAATGCTCCTCCCATCCCTATCCTTTTGGTCGAAGCACTGTGGGGTGCTAATTCAGAAAAATAATTTTTTCAAATTCACATCCTCAGAAACATTCCTAAATGGCCGAGTGCTCGTCGTCACCTTCTTGTGGGCTGACGTTGTGCACGCAATCATCAACATCTATGCCCCAAATGGTGCACACGAGCATCAGGAATTTTTCTCATTGGTCAAATCCCTCCCGCTACCCCCTGATTCTTTCCTAGTTGGTGACATGAACTGTTGGCTAACTTCACCAACGGACCAGTGGCCTCCCTCACCCCAAGCCCCACAGGGTCACATAGAACTATGTGTTCTAAAAGCCACCCTTGGGTTAATGGATGTGCTGCCGTGACATGCCCCACTGCTCGAAAACATGACGCGTCCCATGTCCACAGCAGCCAATTAAGGTCCATGACCCGCATCAACCTTATTCTAATGCTGGCGAAATTCCAGCCCCACATCTCCCACTTCAAAACAACAAAAATGGAATTCTCTGACCACTGACTGGTCTTGATAACCTACCACTTACCTGTCACAGTGGCTAAGGCCCCACATTGGTGCAAACTCCACCCTCCTGAACTTGCGTCGCCAGGATTTTACACTTGGGTGGAATTAGCAACTTTGGCAAAATCGTTTGTTGCACCATTTTGTGTGGACCCCATTTCCACATGGGCAACTTTCAAAGAGGCCACCATCCGCCACTATCGCCATCTCTCCTCCAGACGCTCATGAGCCACATCGGCGGTTATCTCACGCGCGCTGGTGGAATTGGCCCACTTGGAGTCCAACATTCCAGCCACAGAATACAGCCCTGCATTAGGCTGGAAGTGGGCGGAGGCAGCCGCCCACCTCAACGCACTTGAAAGGCAACACAAACATCGGGTTTGTGTCCAATACAGGGCCACACGCATCACTAAAGGTGACAAGTGCACCGCATACTTCTTTAAAAAAATTTTGCACCATGGCAGAGCGTGGCCTGCACACAGGTGCGAAGATCGGATAATTCCATTGTGGACACACCGGCTGAAGTGGCAATCAAAACGCAAAAATATTACTCCAAGTTATACCGAGCTGAACCAATTCAGCTGGCCGAAATGGCGGAATTTCTCGACTGAGCTCATATCTGAACCATTTTCTGATACCCAGAAATAATGAATTTAATTACTCCAAACAAATTATGGACAGCCATTTACGGTGTGCCAAACTGAAAATGCCCAGGCCCAGATGGCATTCCATATGAGTTCTACAAAAAATATTTCAAATATATATTTCCATTGCTGCTAGCCTCACTTAACCAAAGCCTGTTGGAAACGCGCCTCCTACCAGGAGGACATGAGGCCTTTACTGTCACACTCTTCAAGAAAGGGGATAAGCTTGACTTAGCCAACTGGCGCCCCATTTCTTTAACAAACACAGACACCAAAATTTTAACAAAAATCATGGCTAACCATTTAGGGACTGTAGCATCTGCCACCATCTCCCCAGAACAATTCAGTTTCATCCCCAGAAGGTCGATTTGGGATAACGTGCACTCTGTGGCTAATGCATGTCAGTCCACAGCCTCTGGAGCACTGGTATTCTTGAACCAACAAAAGGCCTACGATAGAGTAAACTGGGAATACCTAAGGGCCTGCCTCCATCAATTCCGCCTACACCCCCGCTTCATAAACTGGGTAATGCTGCTCACGGAATCTGCGACAATAGCAGTGCGTGGCTCAGGCTTCCTAATGGAAGTAGTCCGCCCTCAAAGGGGCTTGCGACAAGGGGACCCCCTCAGCCCACTCTTATACAACTTCAGCCTTGACCCACTACTTTGAAACGTGAATGCCCAACTCACTGGGGTCCATGTGCCAGGCCAAACCCCAGTCAAGATGATGGCATTTGCAGATGATTGCGTGGTGGGGGTGTCTAATAACAAAGATGCATGCGCGCTTGAAGCCCTCATCCAGTAATATTCCCGGGTAAGCAACGCGGCACTGAACGCCTCCAAAACCAAAATCATCCTCCTTGGTCGGTTTCAGAACTGCTGGGCCCCAGCAATTAGTTCCCAACCTGGCCCATCTGCTCGCCCACGTCCACGCCTTACTAACTCAACACACACCGCTCCACTGATGCTCCCCTTTGTGCCACGTCCTACCATAGGACTGGTGCGCCATCTGGGCGTGTGGGTGGAGGCAGGCGGTTACGCATCAGCAGTAATGGAGAGTCATATTCTACACAACGTGATGAAGCGCATCGCCTCTCTCAGAGCCCACCCTACTACCCTCACTGGCAGGGTTGTTCTTGCCAACTCTATGCTCCTATCCAAAGTCTGGTTTGGAGCCCACGCCATCCCCTTCTCCCCAAGCTTCTTCAAATCCCTGTGTGCTTTGCTGCAAGGATGGCTTTGGTCAGGCCGCCCTCCACCAGTACGGCTAGAGGTCATGTTTGGCCCCCATCATCAAGCTGGCATGGGCCTGCTTGACTTCAAAGCCCATGCTGCCAAGATCCTGGGCACCTGGATCGCGGCCGTCACTGCTCCTACACTCCCATCCCAAAACTGGTCCCGCGCGGCCTGCTCCAACTTCTCCCGAGCCTTGGGCCTCAACAATCCATCAAACCCCCACTCTCTGATGAAATACCTCGCATCACACACATTGGCCACAGGTCCTCACGGGACTAAAACCCACTACAAATGAATCCTACGCTCCATGCGAAGCGCAGAGTGTAGAATTCCTATTAGCAGACATACAACCTGAAGAGGCCGCACCTCTCCTCAGTTCACACAAGAGGTACAGGGGCTACCCATCCATGATGGCGTGATCCCCATTCGACCCCATGTACTATCCAGGGTGGACTACCTGGACATGATGGACATCCCTTATTCCACTGAGACCCAAAAGACTATCTGGAAATATGCACACCATCCTCTGTTGCAGCCTCAAGTCCGCTCCCATGTGTGGCGCTGCCTGAGGTGGGTGTATCGTACAGCTGAGCTCTCTAACGCTTTACACTCATCCTGTGTCGTGTGTGGCCAGTATGGAACGCTGTTCCACCGCCTGAAGAAGTGCCCCACCTCTAAAGTGATATGGCGCGAAGTTCTACGTCTACTGGGCCAGGATCAAACGCATCCCTTCAGTCTGTCAAGAGATATGTTTGCTTCATCAATGGCCTCCCCCTTCCCCCTTCCTCCGTGCTCTAGTGGTTGCAATCGCCATGTGGACTATCCAAACGATTGTCTTGGATGCCATCGCTGGCTCCATCCCCACCCTCCCAGAAGCTGTCCACAGATTCTGGTCTCATTTGGTGGACCACTTTCAAGCGTGGATGTTTGGATACCTCCCACCGCGTCGCTGACAGCTGGTCTCCTCCTGGTTCCCAGTCTGGTTCATCAAATCAAACCCCTTCCTCCACACGTGCTCAATAGTGGCTACGGTCTTTCACACGTTCCCTCCCCCTCCCCATAAGTGGCGTTCCCGCTATCAACAAGAGAAAGCATCGCTTCTCTGGGGTGCCTCCCCTGGTACTAAGTTTGTCTTTCCTGAGTCATATTCAGAAGTGTCCGTCCCATGGTCAGCCTTCCCCGCAATAAATTTGAAATCTAAAATAAATAAGATAAAACATGTGGATAAAAATATTGTTTATAAGTTTAAAAATTATAAAAAATGCAGCAACTTTATGAAACAAACAAAAATGGAGTTTTTTTTGTTTAGTATTGTAAATCCAGGGGAATTTTCCCTTTGCATGGATTGAGCGATTTTCCCATTTCCAAATAAGAAGGGTCCAAAGGGGAGGCTGTACCCCTCGTCACCCATGGCAACCTCGCTCATATGGTAGACAAGCGCTTGGTAACAGCCTTCCCTCTGATGATTCCTCACCCAGTTCCCTTGCTTATCTCTGCTGAACTTGTCTGCCAAATTGAGAAAATCTGTGCCTAGATCATTGGTAACCAACTTCCACATGATTGGGAGGAAATTTATAAAACCAACGGCGCTGAATCCTCAGAATTGAAGCCAAAATGTCCAAAATCAACAGGAATAAAGCTCAACAATTGAAAAACTGATAGTCAAAAAGGGACAAGGATTAAATTCTTGGGAGAATTGCTGATGACATTGAGCCATCTAGAAGTACAATTGCCAATGCTAAAATCCCTTAAATTTGTAGGGACAATCCCAATGAGCAGGTATCACCTTTGAGGACTGTTGCCAATAATTCAAAACCATCATTTTGAGAATCAGTATTGGTGCCTGATGTAACCCATTTAGCTGAACAAACGCCCCAGCAACTGGGAATTGGCGGTTTGGCCATCCTGAGCCTGTTTCTGACCCATTGGGACCGCCCCTATGTGGAGTGGCCCTGGGGGATTCCCATTGTCCGTCAGGCCAGATGCCATAATGCTAACTGATGCAAAGCAGTAGACCATAAATTCAGCTATTTGTGGATGAACTGGTAGTAACTCAGCCTGCCACTAAATCTTTCAATGTCAGTTCAAATTAGAATTAATTCCCTCCCTCCCCCAAATTTTTCAGGGTTAGGTCGAATTTGAGGGCCCTGACCCATGCTTTGAAATACTATTAAATTGAATACAGTTCAATCAGTTGCATCGCACTGAATAAATTGTTGGTCAATTCTCTTTACTTTAATTTCCAATAAAATTTCCACTAGTACCCAAATTTTTTATTTTACTTTAATTCTTTTTGCTGAAGTCTCAATGGCATTAACATGGTGGCCCGTTGGCTACTACACTGGATGGTCTATACCCAATTTGATGATCACAATTCCTCACACCATATTTAACTAGATTTATCATACAAGAATCTTCTGGGAATTTAATCCCGTTAATGAAGCTATCCGGTATCAGGATATTGGAATCTTTGGCCTCACATATCTCACCTTCAAGCAAGGATCCGCCCCCTTGTCTCTGCTTTGGTGATGAACCCTTCCACTGGGGATCTCAAATTAGTCAATCCAGTAGTGCAACCCCTGCAGTAAGACCTTCAGGGTCTGAGGTTGTATCTGTTTGGCTAATTACTGGGTTTCTTTTCACGCTCATCCTACATCAATGAGCCATTGTCGCCCAATTTCCTGCACCATACAACATCGTTTAAGTGTTAATGCCTCTCAAATTCTGGCTTTCCTTTTGGGTGCTTACGCATCCCAACTGGCAGGCCAGTCTAAACTTTCTATGCCATTTTCCTGACATAATTGACCAAACCATTGTTCTGCCATTTCTGCCCTTCTCTATAAATTGGGTGATGCAGTGGTTACCCTTTACCTAATGAACATGCAGTCAGTATTTTGTTTTCTGTTGTTTGTTTGGTCAGTCGCTGATTTTGTGAGCAGCATTCACAATACCTTAGGAAATAATTCATGGCACCAGAGCCCCATGTATAGCTACTTTTCCCTCAACTCATGCTCAAGAAGGAAATCTGAGTGTTCCCTCTCAAGATATTACTAATATAGGTCTTCAACGTCCTTGCTGAGGTGCTAATGCTTTCTGCTATTGACCTCAATAAGGCTGCTGAACTATCCAACGCCCAGCAAGGTGTTGCCCTCTTGGATGCTTTAGAAGGGGATGCCCATCAGTGGGTGTGAGGACTTCTGCGTTACACTGGCCATGTTGGGGACTCTGCCTCACTTGTCGCAGTAGTATCAGAAGCTTGAAACCCCTGTGTCACGTTCAGACCGTATAATTCAATTAATTTTCTTTATGGCTGAAGCTCCTAGCTTAGTCTCTTTAATCACAACCTTCCATGAACAAGCCCATGTTTGAGTTCTCTAATGAGATGCTCTAAGCAATCTTTAGATCAGTGTTGTGTTCTGCCTCTGCCCATCACAAAGTTTGGTCCACCCCTATGGGGACAGTGGAACAAATGTCTAAGGCTGTGACCTCCATCAATGCCTCCCTTCACCATGCTTCCCACATTCACATGAGAATTTCTATGTTTGGACTACCCAATGATGACTTGAATTCTGTTCTTAACATTGAACCAGTAATGTTAATGGCCCCAGAGTCAGCCGATATTCCTGCGCCTGAGTTGTATTTTCCTGGTTCACTTATTAACAAAAATTATAAAAGCCTAGATCGAAGTAGCTAGTTCCATGCTCTTACTCTTCCCAACTTTACTCCCAAAAAAAACCCAACCTTCCCCTGATTTGCTAGGTACCTCTTCAGCTAAATTGGAGACAATTTATTCTACCAAAAAACAAAACTTCACTATTTTTTATTGCTCATGAAGATTAGCATCAGAGCTCACCACGTATCCTTTGTAGCTTTGGTGGTTACCGGAGCAGCAGGTAATTTTATGAGTATGGAGCTAGCCCAACAGTTGGAGCTCGACCTGGACTTAGGTCCTTTAGTGATGGTTGCTTCATAAGCCTCCAAACCCTCATACCTATTCTGACTACCAGTAACTTTCTTGGCTCATCAATTTAGCTTTTGAGATTGGAACTCCGCAATGCCAAACTTGGTGTTTCCAGTAATTTTTGTAGGTAGGATGGTGGTGCCAACAACATGTTAGAATTCATCTGGAGTCTATTATGTTGTAATTTACTAACAATTAAACTGAGGGAATTTCTTCTAGTAGATACCCTTATAAAAAATCAAGGACAAAGTTCCATCACTTCCTTGTTTCCCCTGCAGGCTTTCATAGGACTTTCCAAAGGCATTGATGTGCTATCAGAGTATCTTCAATTCTGAGAAGGCAGACCGTCTTTCCCCATGCTAAAGTTAATCTAGAGTTTAGAACAATAGTGTAGTTGGTGAATATTAACTGTCCTTTGTATCCATACAACGAAGGAGGAGGATGCTCTCAACACTTGACTGGATGATATGCTTAAGAAAGGTTGCTTATTTAAAGAAACATCATTAGTTGCTTCTCCCATCGTTTTTGCCAAGAAGGCCAATGGTTCCCTCCGCCCCTGTGAGGTTTATGGCACCTGAATAAAATAACAGTACACGATCCCTACCCTTTACCCCTAGAGCAAACTATTGGTCAAGTGATTGCCAAGTCTCGTGTGTTCTCTAAACTCAATCTTGTTAATGCCTTTAACCAAATTTGGGTGATGGAAGGTCGAGAATGGCTTACCACTATCTGAACTAAGAGATTTATTTTCCAATTTCAATTAATGCCCTTCAGGTTAAAGAATGTACCAGCCAAATTTTAATAAATGATTGACAGTGTGCTGGGTGATCTTTGATTCACTTGTGCGGTCACATATATCAATGACATTTTGATTTACTCCCCAACTCCCAAACAACACGCTAAATGACTTGAAAGTGGTTGTGACTGCTTTAAAAAAGGTGGACCTGTTCATCAAGCCTTCAAAATATGAATTTTATAGGGAGGAAGTTACCTTTTTAAGAAATCTAATCTTAAAAGATGGGCATGCTATCCCCCCCAACAAGTTGGACTCCTTTAACGGTCAGGTTGAACTAATCATTACATTTTGAGCTTCATGTGGGCTCAGCGCTGGGCTGTGCCCCTAACAAGCTATTCTCCATGCTCCATGGGGCATAAAGAAAAGTTCAGTGGGGCTCCCCAGAAGAGCGACCTTAAAAGGTTGAGCCTGCACAATACTGAACTCAGTTCAAAAACTCTTCTTATTCATTTCCCACTCTCGCATGGGTCTCTCTAGCAGCCTTGGGGCCGCTCTTGACTTGTCTTACCTGGAATCCCATGGCAATCTTAACCTTGTATCCTTAAAAAAAGTTTAGATTTGGCAGCGAACAGATCTGCCAAATTCTCAAAGGGTTTTCCTGTGTTGTTCGCGGTGCCCTATTTTATTGGGATTAAATTTGTCAGCATGTTTATTTCAGAAAAAAATAAAATAAGGCTAATTTTTGGGTCAAATCCTCGCTTACCTGTGTAGTCTTTTTGCGTTTTTAAATTTTCACTAAAATTCAAGGTTTAATTGGTGAGTATAATGAGTCAAAACGTTTACCTTGAGGGAACCTCATATCAAACCATCTTTTGGCATCCATCTGCCAATCTGAAGGCAAGTTGGCAGTTGAAAACTGGGACATTTTTGTCCGTTACATTATTCTGAACTCATTTTGCTTTTAGCACACCACCAGATCCCCAGTTCAACTCAACCTAAATGGTTGCTATAGGTCCCAGTTGTTGAAGAACCAGCACCTGGGAGAGCTGATGACTGATGGCCAACCCTGGATCTGAAGTAACCGTTGGTTTAAAATCCTGGTGGGGCTTCCCCCTCACCAGGGATCTGGTTGGCTCCAAGGGACCTGGCCCAGCCAGGCCCCTCATTTCCACGATCAGCTCACCATGTGTGGGATAACCACCCAGCCCAACGTTGGGCGTGTTTCCCCTCACTGGGTGAACTGGATTTTGCAGTCTGGTTCTGGCTCTGTGTTTACCATGGAAGCCATTGTGCTGGTTACCTCTATCTAGGAGCCACCCTCTTGTGGAGGGCTCCTTCTTAGTGAAAGGGATGTAATAGTCATTTTGAACCAATCATTACATTTCAACTTGAGATTCAGATTTCTGAATATTAAGTAAAAAAGCTATTTTGAGGTTTTGAGGTTCATGCGGTCTTGGCGCTGAGCTGTGCCCCTCCTAAGCTATTCTTCATGCTCCTTGGGGCACAAAGAAAAGTGTGGTGGGGCTCCACAAAAGAGCGACCTTAAAAGGTTGGGCCTGCACAATTCTGAACTCAGTTCAGAATTTTCTCCTTTCTTGTTTCCCGCCCTTTCATGGGTCTCTCTAGTGGCCTCAGGGCTGCTTTTGCCTTGTCTTACCTGGAATCCTGCAGCGAACCTAATTTTTTATCCTTAAAAAAGTTGAGATTTGGTGGCGAACTGATCTGCAAAATGCTCTGGTTTTTTCCTATGTTGTTTGCAGTGCCATATGTTATCGGGACTATTTGTCAGCATATTTACTTTGGAATAAAAATAAAACAAGGCTCATTTTGGGGTCAGATCCTCACTTACCTGTGTCGTCTTTTTGCATTTTTAAATATTTCCTAAATCCAAGGTTGAATAGGTGAATATGATGAGTCAAAATGCTTACCTCGAGGGAACCTCATATCAGACCATCTTTTAGCATCCATCCCCCAATCTGAAGGCAAGATGGTGGTCAAAACTCTGACGTTTTTATTCATTACAACACCATTCGAAAATGGCCAACCCCAACAAATAAAAAATAAATAAGAAGTTTTTGGGCACCATCATTTTTTTGAATAAATTTTCTCCAACCATTTCCAAGTTAGCCACTCCACTTCACTTTCTCACTTGTAAGAATGTTTTTGTTGTTGGACACCCGAGTGCCAGCAAGAATTTGAGTCAATTAAAGAAGGTGTTCTTATCACATATTCTAAAACACGCTGACCTCTCCAAACCTTATATCATTGCATGTGATGCCTCATCTGTTGCAGTTGGAAGTGTTCTTCTTCAGGAGCATGATGGCTTAAAACATCCAGTTGCTTACTTTTCTCAATAAAATCTCCTCTACTAAACAATCTGGGCCATCTAAGATAAGGAGTTGGCAAATGTAGCATGGGCTTTGACTCATTGTGGTATCTGTTACAAGGCACTCATTATGAGTTAACAATATGTATGGATTATCAAGACCTCCAGCTTATTTGTAAACCACAAAAGTTGGCACATAGGCAAGCTCACACCTATCAGGATTTGTGTAGTTCATCTTTAAATATGAGTTTGTGAAAGGTGCGTTAAATGTGCTCCCCTGATTTCCTTAGCCACAGACTGGCTCATTGCCCAAGGATTCAGATGAAGTGGACCTAGTTACCATAATTCCCAATACCCAAGTCTTATCCATTGTACCCCCTTGGTCTTTTCAATAGACTTAGCTCCTGATGCTCCTCTTATTTCATGGGTTTTAGCAGCTCAAATGACTTGCCCCGAAGGAGTGGAGTTATTATACCAATTGTCCCTTCCAACTCACAAAAATTCCCTATATTCCTTGGTGAAGGGTCTCATTTATTTTTGATCTTGAGTTTGGGTTCCTCCTCTCTTTATAGCTGAGGTTTTTAGGACCATCACAATCCTCCCACAATCAGTCATTTGGGCAATAAGAAATTAATGATTTGATTATGTGGACTTATAATTGAGCAGGCTTATTAAAAGAAGTACCAGCCTGGATCACTGATTGCATTATCAGCATGCAGGCCAAGTCAGATCAATCAGGAAGAAATGATCTTTTTCATCCTTTATAACAGGCGGAGGGTCCATGGACATTGGTGTACGTGGACTCTATTGTCAAACTTCCTTGTTCTAATGGGTTTACTACAGTGATAGTGGTGGTCGATCAGTTTACAAAATTACCCTATTTATTCCATGCTCTTCCACAATTTTGTCAGAAGAGACTTCTCATCTCTTTGTGCGCCATGTTTTTTCTATGTTTGGTCTCCTGCAGGAGATCATCAGCAACCATGGGCCCCAGTTTACAGCGCAGTTCTGGAATGAGCCTTTATCCATTTAAAAATTACACCCTGCCATTCCACAGCATATTATCCCCAATCTGATGGAAAAAATGAGCAGGTTAATCAAGTTTTAGAACAGTACTTGCCTGTTATTCTGCCGCCGTGCAGGTACTTAGGTTAATGACCTCTCTCTCAATCAATTTTCCTATAACAATGGAACGCATGCCTCTACGGGGTTTTCTCCCCTATAAAGCAACTTTGGGGTATAACCCCTCATTTTTGGTTGGTCATTGTCTGCGTCTGGAGGTCCCAGCTGCCACGGATCATGCAGAGCACATTTGGTCTACTCAGTCCTTGGTGTGGAAGCATCTCACTAAGGCTATCGGTGACTACAAACAGCTTGCGGATTGAATGCAGCTTCCTGGCCATGACATAGTAGTGGGATCATATGTCATGATTGATATGCATCATTTGCAGATGCAAGTACCCTCCCAGAATTTATCATGTAAGTATTTGGGTCCCACTTAGTGGAAGAATATTTGGGTAATGGCGCTTTCCAATTAACGTTTCCTTCTCACTGGAAACAGCATCCCGTCTTCCACGTATCTTCGTTGTCCAAAATTCAAGGGAACTATCCCCATGGAACCTAAGCTGATACTAATTGAAATGCAGAGGAGGCCTGGGTTGAGAGCATTTTAGCATCTTAGAAATCTCGAATGTCAGTTCAATATCTTGTCACTTGGAAGGTTTGTCCAGCCTATGAGAACAGTTTGATCAAGGCCCACAATTGCATGAACTGCATGGAACTGGTCAAGGCATTTCATGAGTCCCATCCCAATGCTCCCTGTCCCCTTTTCAAAAGTAAGTTACAACTTTAATGGAGATCAAGTTGCCTTAGGCGCACAAGAATTTAGCTCTCACACAGTTTCCATGTGGTGGCGCCCCTCCTCTGGCAAAAGGAAAGGGTAAGGTAATTCCAGGGGACTGTCCCCTTTGCGTATATTGGGTGATTTTCCCATTTCCAAATAAGAAGGATCTGAAGAGGGCATCTGTACCCCTCGTCACTCATGGCAACCTTGCTCATGTGGTAGACAAGCGCTTGGTAACAGCCTTCCCTCTGAAGATTCCTCCCCCAGTTCCCTCACTTGCCTCCGCCAGACTTGTCTGCCAAATTGAGAAAATCTGTGCTTAGATCATTGATAACCATCTTCCCCATGAGCGGGAGGGACTTTATAAAACTGACAGCACTGAATTCTCAGAATCAAAGCCAAAATGTCCAATTTCAATGGGAATAAAGTCTGATGGGTGAAAACTAATAATCAAAAAGGGACAGGATCAAATTCTTGGGCGAATTGCTGGTAAAAATTGAGCCATCGAGAAGTACAATCGCCAGTGCTAAAATTACCTCAAAATTGTCAGGGACAATCCCCAATGAGCAGGTATCACCTTTGAGGACTGTTGCCAATAATTCAAAACCATCATTTTGAGAATCAGAATTGGTGCCAGATGTAACCCTTTTTGGGTGAACAAACGCCTCAGTGACCAGGCATGGGCGGGCTGGCCATCCTGAACCTGTTTCTAACCCATTGGGACCGCCCCTATGTGGAGTGGCCCTGGGGATTCCCATTGCCCGTCTGGCCAGATACCATCATGCTAACTGATGCAAAATAGTAGACCATCAGTTTAGGCATTTGCAAATGAATCAATATTGATTTGGCCTGCCACCAAATCTTTCAATGTCATTTCAAATTAGAATTACCCTTCCAAAAAAAATTTCAGGGTTAGGTCGAATTTGAGGGCCCTGATCCTGCTTTGACTTACTACCAAATTGAACACTATTTAATTAGTTGTATCGCACTGAGAAAATTGTTGGTCAATTCTCTTTACTTTACTTTCCAATAAAATTTCCGCTAGTACCCAAATTTTTTAATTTACTTTAATTCTTTTTGCTGAAGTCCCAATGGCACTAACTTGGTGGCCCGTTGGCCCCTACACTGTATGATCTATACCCATTTTGATGATCACAATTGCTCCCATCATAGTCAATTGGACTTATAATGCAAGAATATTCTGAAAAATTAATCCCGTTATTAAAGCTATCTGCTATCAGAATATTGAAATCCTTTGGCCTCACATATCTCACTTTAAGCAAAGATCCGCTCCTTTGTCTCTGTTTTAGTGATGAACCCTTCCACAGGGGATCCCAAATTAGTCAATTTAGTAGTGCCACCCCCTGCAGTAAGACCCGCAGGATCTGGGGCTATATCTGTTTGGTTCATTGCTGGTTTCTTTTCACGCTCATTCTACATCAACTAGCCATTGTTGCCCAATTTCCCGAATTATACAACGTCATTTGAGCGGCAATGCCTCTGGCATTCTGACTTGCTTTTTGTGTGCTTAGGCATCCCAACTGACAGGCCAATCCAAATATTTATGCCGTTTTCCTGTCAAAAACTACCTTTACAAGTGATTTTTATTTTTGTTCTTATTATAATATTTATAGGAACTATTAAACTAATTATGAAGACTAAGTAAAGCAGAATATAGTGTTCAGATTGAGGAAACAGTAGATATTTCTCTACTCTATCTTAAAATGACAAAGTATTCAATATTTATTTGAGGCAAGCTGACCAGGGGAGGGACATTACTGAAACTAGAAATATACTAAAAAAATGTATTTGGTTCAAACAAAACGCCCTAATGAGTGGATTGAGTGAAACACTTCAAAAACCAACCAACCAGGTGGGCAGCGGAAGCCACTTATCCCTCCAGCTCTCTCTCTCTCTCTCTCTCTCTCTCTCTCTCTCTCTCTCTCTCTCTCTCTCTCTCTCTCTCTGGCGGAAGGGGAGGGGGGTTGGGGGCTCATCTCTGGCAGCCTCTTCAGCAGCAGCTTCTTCTTCTTATAGTAGAGTGTGTGTCCCGGCCATCAGTAATGGCGTTGGGGCATCTTCGGTATATGGTTCGATATCTCTAATGATTGGAATTTCATGGAAATTGCCAGCTAGGTAAATGGCACTGAGATATTTGGTAAAACTTTTCAGCTTTAATTCAGGTTCTGGGAGTTGAACGAATGTGGCAATGTTGGTTTGGGTTATTTTTGCTTTTGGATTCCGTGCTATAGTTGCCACGTTCTGGATAGCATCATTTGCGTTTTTGTAGTACTTGTTCACCAATATTTTTTGGAGTTAAGGTTGTGGGGATAACAGGAGGTGGAATACCTCCTTTGAGTATCAATACTGATTTAGTGACAGCTTTATGCAGGGGACGACAATCTGGTGTTGCAGCTGCTTTGACTGCAAGCTGGTGATCACTATGAAACAATTTGGCGTTTGGCTGTGGGGTATAAAGTCAAGGGGGGGTATTTGGCGTCCCATTCTGCATTAACAAATCCCATGATTTGCAGGGATGGTTCTTCAATAAACTTACCTAAATTGTCAATTTCAGCTAATAACTCCCATGGGTTTTGGTTGAATTGGATTGGGGAATCAGCGTACAGTTTAGGTCTGTTCTTTTCATTTGTGGAAGCATGGGATCAAACTGAGATTCAATCCGATGCTTGATTGGAGGAATTATTTATGGCATTGGGGTGAGGAGGAGGCTGATTGGTGGCTGAACGTGCAGCTGCAGCAACAGGCTTTGGGGGTGGAGAAGTTAGGATTGTGCCCCATGCCTGAAATTGTACAGGGTGGGCAGTGGATTGGAGGTCATCAGATGAGTCATCCAATCTTCCTAAAGTGGTTGAGAAGGGGCACTTGCATTTTGAGTGGTCTAACTTGAAACATGATGGACAGATCATCCGCACGCCCTTGACGTGGGCCAAAAAGGATGGTCAGGTGCTGAGGGAATAACGGTGTGCGGCAGAATTGCCACCACAATTTTATTAAATTCAGGGCTTATTATGGCATATGCCTGAGGCTCAGCAAGTCGTGTGGCCCCATTTGGGACCACAAATTGTAAGATGGGGTTGGAGCCATAGGCTGCCAAACTGTCCATCAGCTCCTGGTGGAGCACTTTTAGGGGGAGGTGGGTGAGCAGGCCAGCAAACTGGACCACCAAAGTGGTGTGCTCTGGGAGCTGAGTTCGAGTTGTGGGGAGAGGGGTGCCCTGGAATACCAGGGGCACAGTTGCTGCAGTGGCAGCGTCAGCTTTGCAGGTGAAGCCGAGGTCAAAATACCCCTTCTAGGGGCAGAAATCTATAAATCCGGCAGGTGTCATCACCACCTGTGCCATTTTGATAATGGCTTGGTTGTGGTATGGGAATAGTTTCCTGTATTTGACCCTTAGGCCATAGCGCATGTTGCTCTGGGGGAGCACCAGGGGGCAGTAAGGTACCACTTGGGTATGAGCAAGGTGGGCGTCGAGGTCCTTGGGAGGAACAAATTATCCCATGGGTTTGAAATGACTGGGTGGACCAGTCCCAGCGCGTTTTTTTGCTGGATGGAAAAAGTGGGGGAGTTTCGCTGCTGCCCCACGCTGGAGCAGCTGGCGGAGAATCTGAGGACATTGGAGCAAAACTACAACAGGCGATTTGGATTTGTTTTATTAGTTTGTGTAATTTTTCTTGGAAAGTTACACAAAGGGAAAGAAAAAAATGACAAAGTGATTGTATTTATATTATGATTATTCATTTTTATAGTAATTTCTATACTGAAGTAGTTTATTAAGTGTTTAACATAGGTAAAAAATATGAATAAACTAAAACCAGAGGATAATATGATATATACTTTAAAAAGGATTAATAAAGTGACTTTCATTTTGATATCCTTTACATAGAAACCTCTATATGACTTTATATCTGATCAAACAAAGCTAAATATTAATTTGATCCAAAATATAAATTGAGAGAAAACCTCTTAAATAATGTTCACATGTTCAGAAATTAAAATATTTTTAAAGGTTATATAGTAGTAACAGATAATGTGTCATGTTCTTATGACTAGATTAAAGGGGTAAATGGCCAAGACAAAGCTGGGCGCAAAGAGTCAAAAAAGGTCAAGCTACAGGACCTTTCTGACTTAAGGCACTTGGACTGACGCAGGGTGCAGGCAATTATGCCAGGTTGGTTCAGAGGAAGTGCGACCTGCCCAGCCATGTATAACAACTGTAGCGTTAAAACGGTTGTGCTACCACCTAAATTATGTGGATAAATTTGGTTACTCGGTGAACAGGGGTTTGAAACCATTCAATTTATGAAATTTTTAACTTGGGTCAGTCTTGACTACAATCTATCACTCAAGTTTAGTCAATATCAAAGTACATTACCTTATCAGATGGAAGTATGTGCTTAATGGGTCACCAAGACTTAGTACCAATTTCTCCAATCAATCATTTCCTGAGTAGGCTTAAATATGTTTGCTCAATAAGACCCTTCTCATTGACCAACTTTCCATTTAATAAACCCTTCATTAGTTTAACGTTTTTTCTTATGTTAACTTGGACAAACCTGTGTGCAGACCTCTTTGAGGTGGTCTGCGAAGCAATAGCCATGATATTTGTACAAATTCCATCTTCCCATCTGGTGCACTGCTAGTCTGCTTGGGTCCCCTCCAGACCAAAGCAACCTTGCACTCCTGCACAGAACACCGCTTGGATATGGACTCCTCTTTGGGTCCACCCAAGTCTTGCTGTTTTTATGATTTTTATTACTTTACTCAACGCTAATTACCCTCGCCTTATGTTACTTTAGCTCAAGCACCCTCTGAGTGGCTATCTTTCATTTCATACTGACGACTAGTACTCTTGCGTTGGTCACGTGCACTTTGCACCACCATGCTGGGAACTGGAGGATTATAGACACTCTCATGACATTAGACAACCAACCCCTTCTTTACATGCATGAACGCTTTCTGTGTGGAAATTTGTGAATTGCATATTTGTTGCACCAGCTGTTGGTCACAGCCGTGGTGGGCTCTCCTCCGTTTTCTCATTTTGCCAATGGGTGGAGCATATCATTGTTGTTCTTGCTGCCTCCAATAGGGAAGTACCCACCCTTCTTGCTCGTACATGGTGGATACAGAATTTTTGCAATCCAAGAGTCATGAATTCCTGTTTTTTACCAAAATTTTAATAACAATACAGTTATATGTTTTTCACTAAGCACTGAATTTGGATGGTGCATCCAGGATTATCAACGAGAGGACTGGTGGTAATGGCTATGGATAAAGTCATTAAATTGTCACCAAAATGAGTATAGGGTCGTTTGCAGCCCAACGCAAGTTATAATGCCATTTCCTTACATACAACTGAGCCCTATATCTTCTCTTATGAATCATATATGGAACCCATTTCAGTGTAACAATTTAACCCAGATAACCCACGATTGACCACAACCATGATCCGCAGAACACAGGAGGTGTAAAAGGAGTTACTTCTTAGACATAAAAATTTTTATGCATTTACTGAAGATATGGTGGGATATTTGACCTCGTTAGTAAGAGTGGCCAACTATGATTTCCATTCTATGATGCAGAAACGTACCCTGGAGGCATGCTTATGCCTGATGAAATTTTTATGGTGAAGATTTGGCGTTATCTACTATAGATAACGACCATCATGGATATTAATTGGTGACTGCTACCCTTTCAACACCTTTAGGGAAAATCAGCATGGCTATTTTTTAATGGTAAAGGAGCCTCTGAGAATTTTATTTATCAAGACCAAGCAGACTACCTTGAGCTGAGTTACTTTCCAGGTGGTATGGTTAGGGGAGGGGCTTCCCAAGGTAATCCCATGCTGAAAATTATGGGGTTATAGACTGTAAAGTTGGCAAATATTGTTTGTCTGACAGCTTCCAAACTATCAAAAACCTTTTGTACCCCATCACTTTGGGTGTAGAGTGTTGTCGACAGTTTGACATCAGAACCAACCTAAAAACAATACCTTTCCTTAACTCTGAAGGATGATCGTGAGTTAGTTGTCCCTTTGGCAGGCAAACTCTAAGTGCAATCTGCCCACTAACCCAATATTCACACTCTCAGTCTTGCTCCGTTGCTGAAGCCCTCTTTAAATGTTCCCTTACCTTCCTGTTTGGAGGGGTTGGAATTTTTGTTTGATGTGGTTTCAGCCGATGTACTACCAGCTCATCGAGAGTTTGATTATAAGTTCAAGCTCACCATTAATCTGGTGCATATATCTAACCCGATTTACCCTTTAACTGTATGAGAAGAAGCGGCCTTAGATGTGTGGTTAAGGAGCAGGTAGTCAAAGGCGCGATTTTTCAGCAAGCCTCTCAGTATGCTCCCCACTTCTCTTTGTGGAGAAGGCTGATGGCACCTTACGCCCATGCGTAGATTATGAGAGTTTCAACAACGTCAAGTTACCAGCTTGCATCCCATCCCAATGGGATCAAAGATTGCATGCTATGTGAAGAAGGCAAAAGTTTTCTCCAAACTGAATTGTTTAATTGAGTTCAATCGAATCCTTATTAAGAAGGGCCAGGAGTGGCTGATCGCATTCCATACCAGAAAATGGATTTTCCAATTTCGGGCTATGCTCTTAGGGCATAAAATGCCCCTTCTATCTTTCACGCCGTATTAATGCAACTTTAGGGGACATGTGGGGGTATGCGCAATAGCCTACATGGATGATATTCTGATGCTCTCCTCTGATAATGAGTCCCATAAGTACACTTTTGGCAGGAGGTGGAGCGTTTGAGGGCAGCTGACTTACATTAAAAATAAGTAAGTGTGAATTCTTCTAGTCCAAGATCACCTTCCTGGGCAACGTCGTGTTTTATTAAGGGCTCATTATAACTCCAGACAAGGAGAAGGTGATTCTTGAATTGTCCACTCCAACTTTGTTAAGGAATGAGGAATTTTTGGGGACGTGTACATCCCTTAAGAAATTTACACCAAATCTTTCTGAAGTGGTGGCGCCCTTTTATATGGAGAGTGAAGCAAAAGTACTCCTGTGGTCTCCAACATAGCAGGATGCCTTCAAAGCAGTAAAGTTCACCTTACTGTTCACGTCCATCCTTCGCCATGTTGACCCAAATAAAGAGTTCAGCTTCTAATGCCTCCAACTTCGCCATAGAGTCATCCCTATTATGCTTAGGTATATATGGAATAGAGAATCCGGCGGGATATTTTTCCAGGAAGATGTTTTTGCCTGAGTTAAACTATGCCGCTTATGAAAGAGTTATTAGAAATGGTTGAGGCGCTGATTTATTGGCGTCATCACTTGCATGGCTCTTCCTAACCCTTCCGCATATGTACAGATCAAAGTGCCTTACTGTACACCGTGCACCTCATGCCTTGACCCCATGGCAAACCTGCTGGCATGAGACCTAGTCCAATTTGTGTTTTCTTATTTGTTTACTAAGAGAAAGTATAATGGTGTAGCGGATGCTTTGAGTCGAAACCCTGTACTAGATCCTGATCCTAATGAGTTAGAGGTGCATAAAACCAACTTATTGATTCCGCCACATAATATTGTGTCTTAACTTCTCTCTCTTGTCTAAAGGGCTAGCGCTTGCTCCTCTGGAAAATGAGGAGTAATATTATATGTCCAGAAAGGTAGTCCTTTCACAGCCGTTGTCAGCTGAGTATACTATAGTCCTCGCCAAGAGCAAGTTGAATCAGGAGGAAATTACCAGAGGTTACCACGTGAAGGAGGAGATCGTGTGGTTCAAGTGCACCTATGGGTTCCCGCAGGACCATATCGCCTGGAAATCATCTTGGACCATCATGAAAGAATTACTGTTGATCAGCTGGGAAAGCGAAGATCTAAAGCTAATTCGCTGCACTTACAATTGGAAGGGGTTAGCCACACAGGTGGGCAGGTATTGTAAAGAGTGCCTGATCTGCAACAAAATGAGGTTGAATCGACATCCAATAGTGGGCTGTTGGTACCAGTTTAAAAGGCTGAAGGGCCTTGGACTTCTCTATCAGTTGGTCTTATTGAGGGACTGCCTATATCTGATGGCTATGATGCCATCATGGTGGTGGACCGTTTTACGAAGTTCTGCTCACTTTATACCATGCAGAACCACCATCACCGCGGCTGAGATAGCTAGGCTCTTTGTCACTCATGTGTTTGATCTTCATAGGGTCCCCTAGGAAATAATTAGAAGTTGTGGACCCCAGTTTACCTCCATATTTTTTAGGAAGAGCTGTGTAAAACTCTGCAAAGCCATCCCTGCCGTCCAACGGCCTATCACCACCAATCAGATGGGCAGACTGAACGAGGAAAGAGTGCCTATAACAGTTCTTGCGATGATATACCGCTGTAGATCATTCAGATTGGGTTTCCCATCAACCTATGGCCCAATGCTGTTATAACAACAACCCAACATGCATCAATTGGTTGTTCCACCTTCATAGCCAACTATGGATTTATACCGCTTTCAACTTAGAGCCCAGTCTTGGATCCAAGGTGTAAGCGGTGCTGGACATTGCCAAAATGATAAAGAAAGTAAACTAGGGGTGAGCACAAATTTAGAAGCATCCATGTAGGCTTACAAGGAGAGCACTGATGTTAAGAGACGAGTTAGAACAGCGTGCAAGGAAGAAGATCTCGTGATGCTGGGTGCAAAAAACATCCCAATCAAGCAACCATGCAAAAAATAGGGACCAAAGAGGATTGGGCCATGCCGTGTTGTCAGAAAGGTGGGCCACGCCTCATACCAGTTGGATCTCCCCCTCATTTCGAATTTTTCAGTATTTCATGAAAGAAAGCTAACGTTGTTTGAGGGCCCCCCACCAGAGACTCCTGAGGCTTATATCATGGATGGGGCGCCAGAATGGGAAGTGGAGGAGATAGTAGCTTTCCATCAGGTAAGAAGAAGACTTGAGTATCTTGTATCCTAGAAGGGATTTGACACAGCAAAGAATAGTTGGGTTCCAGCATGGGACTTTTCTCATTCCCCAAGAATTGATTGAAGCATTCCATGATCGTTTCCTTGAGGTTAGAGGTTCCAAGTCCAAGCAGGCTGTCACTGCCATAAAGTTGGCCCCTGCTCACAAGAACTGTTCCTTGGCAAATCCCATGGAGAAGGTGCGGCGTATAAAGAGGAGAGGGTAATGTCATGTTCACATGACTTTATTGAAGGCTAATGGGCAAGACAAGGCTGGGCGTCAAGAGGCAAAAAAGGTCAAGCTACAGGACCTTTACGAAATAAAGCACAACTTGGACTAATGCTTGGTGCAGCCCAAATATTCCAGGTTGGTTCAGAGGAAGTGAGACCTGCCAGCCATGTATAACAGCCACAGCATTAAAACTGACGTGCTACCACCTAAAGTATGATGGATCAATTTGGTTACTCGGTGAATGAGAGTTTAAACCCTTTTTGTTTTCCAAAATTTCCAAATTGTGCCAGCCTCAGATCAATCTAAAACATGAGTTTTGCTTGATATCAAAGTATATTACCCTGTCAGATGGAAGCATGCGTTTACAAGTGCACCAGGTCTTAGTACCACTTTCTCCGATCAATTTTTTCCCTGAGTTGTCTTAAATATGTTTTATCAAGATCAACTATTCTCGGTGGTCATCTTTCCATTTAATAACCCTATATTAGTTTAACATTTTTCTTATGTTAACTTGGGCAAACATGTGTGTGGACCTCTTTTAGGTGGTATGTGCAACGATAGTCGTGATATTTGTGCTAATTTTACCTTCTCATCTAGTGCACAGCTAATCTGCTTGGGTCCCCTTCAGAACGAAGCAACCTTGCACTCCTGCACAGAACACTGCTTAAATATGGATAACTTTGGGGTCCACCTAATTATATCTGTTTGTACGATTCTTATTACACTACTCAACACTAAACAGCCCCGCCTTACGTTACTTTAGCTCAAGCACCCTATGAGGGGCTATTTTTCAATTAAATTAATTTATTGTGAGGAAGGCGACCATGGGATGGACACTTCCAAATTTGACCCAAAAGAGACAAAACTTAGTACCAGGGGAGGCACCCCAGAGAAGCGATGCTATCTCTTGTTGCCAGCGGGAACGCCACTTATGGGGAGGGGGAGGGAACGTGTGAAGGGGCCGTAGCCACAATTGAACACGTGTGGAGGAAGGGGTCTGATTTGATGGACCAAACTGGAGACCAGGAGGAGACCAGCTGTCAGCAACGCGGTGGGAGGTATCCAAACATCCACGCCTGAAAGTGGTCCACCAAATGAGACTGGAATCTGTGGACAGCTTCTGGGAGGGTGGGGGTGGAGCCTGTGATGGCATCCAAGAATATGCGTGGTTAGTCCACATGGCGATTGCAACCACCAGAGCATGGAGGGAGGGTGGAAGGGGGGAGGCCATTGATAAAGCAAACATATCTCTTGACAGACTGAAGGATGTGTTTGAACCTGAACCAGCAGACGATGAACTTCGCGCCATATCACTTTAGAGGTAGGACACTTCTCCAGGCGGTGGAACAGCGTTCCATACTGGCCACACATGACGCAGGATGAGTATAAAGTGGTAGAGTGCTCAGCCGTACAATACACCCACCTCAGGCAGCGCCACACATGGGAACAAATTTGAGGCTGCAACAGAGGATGGTGTGCGTATTTCTAGATAGTTTTTTGGGTCTCAATGGAGTAAGAGATGTCCATCATGTCCAGGTAGTCCACCCTGGATAGGACATGTAGCTTGTGGGGATCACGCAATCTTGGATGGGTAGCCCCTGTATCTCTTATGTGAACTGAGGAGATGGGCGGTCTCTCTGGGATGTGTGTCCACTAATACAAATTCTCCACTCAGCGCTGCGCAGGGAGAGGAGGATTCGTTTGTAGTGGGTTTTAGTCCCGTGAGGACCTGTGGCCGAAGGGTGTGAAGCCAGGTATTTCATCAGGGAGTGAGGGCTCGATGGATTGTTAAGGCCCAGGGCGCGGGAGAAGTTAGAGCAGGCTGCGCGGGACCAGTGTTGGGAGGGGAGCGTAGAGATGGTGACAGCCGCAATCCAGGTGCCCAGGATCTTGGCAGCATGGGCTTTGAAGTCAAGCAAGGCCATGCCTCCATGATGATGAGGGACAAACATGACCTCTAGCCGTACTGGTGGTAGCGGCCTGACCAAATCCATCCTTGCAGCAGGGCATACAAGGATTTGAAGAAGCTTGGGGAGAAGGGGATGGTGTGGGCTCCAAACCAGACTTTGGAGAGGAGCATAGAGTTGGCAAGAATAACCCTGCCAGTGAGGGTAGTAGGGTGGGCTCTGAGAGAGGCGATGCGCTTTGTCACGTTGTCTAGAATATGACACTCCATTACTGCTGATGCGTACCCGCCTGCCTCCACCCACACGCCCAGATGGCGGACAGGCCCTATGGTAGGGCGTAGCACGAAGGGGAGCACCAGTGGGGTGGTGTGGGGTGAGCTGGGAGGGCGAGCACGTGTGCAAACAGATGGCCGGGCTGGGCACTGGTTTCTGGGGCCCAGCAGTTTTGAGACCGACCAAGGAGGATGATTTTAGTTTTGGAAGCATTCAGTGCAGCATTACTTACTTGGGAATACTCCAGGATGAGAGCTTCAAGTGCGCGTGCATCTTTATTATTAGACACCCCAACCACACAGTCATCTGCAAACGCCATCATCTTGACTGGGGCTTGGCCTGGCACATGGACTCCAGTGAGTTGGGCATTCACGTTTTGAAGTAGTGGGTCAAGGCTGAAGTTATATAAGAGTGGGCTAAGGGGGTCCCCTTGTTGCAAGCCCCTTTGAGGGTGGACTACTTCCGTTAGGAATCCAGGGCCACGTACTGCCATTGTTGTAGATTCTGTGAGCAGCATCACCCAGTTGATGAAGCGAGGGGGCAAGCAAATTGATGGAGGCAGGCCCTGATGTATTCCCAGTTTACTCTATCATAGGCCTTCTGTTGATCCAAGAATACAAGTGCACCAGAGGCTGTGGACTGGCATGCGTTAGCCACAGAGTGCACGTTGTCCCAAATCGATCTTCTGGGTATGAAACCAAATTGTTCTAGGGAGATGGTGGCAGATGCTACAATCCCTAATGGTTAGCCATGAATTTTGTAAAAAATTTTATATCCGTGTTAGTTAAAGAAATGGGGCGCCAGTTGGCTAAGTCTAGCTTGTCCCCTTTCTTGAAGAGTGTGATGGTGAAGGCCTCTTGTCCTCCTGGTAGGAGGCGCGTTTCCAGAAGGCTTTGGTTAAGTGAGGCAAGCAGAAGTGGGGATATATATTTGAAGTACTTTTTATAGATTTCATATGGAATGCCATCTGAGTCTGGGAATTTCTGGTTTGGTGCACCGCAGATGGCTGTCCTTCATTCAGAGTAATTAAATTCATTATTTCTGGATATCAGGAAACAATGCAGATGTGGGCTCAGTTGAGAAATTCTGCCACTTCAGCCAGCTGAATTGGGTTAGAATGGTATAACTTGGAGTAATACTTTTGTGTTCCAATTGCCACTTTGGCTGGTGTATCCATGATTGAATCATCCAATCTTTGCACCTGTGTGTAGGCTATGCTCTGGCATAGTGCAAAAAATTTTGAAAAAAAGATGCGGTGCACATGTTACCCTTTGTAATGCATTTGGCCCTGTACTGAACACAAACCCAATGTTTGTGTTGCCTTTTGAGCGCGTTGAGGTGGGCGGCTGCCTCCACCCACTTTCAGCCCCATGCAGGGCTGTATCCTGTAGCTGGGATGTTGGACTCCAGGTGTGCCAACTCTGCTATAGTGTGTGAAATGACAGCCGATGTGGCTCATGAGCATCTGGAGGAGAGGTGGCGAGAGTGGCGGATGGTATCCTTTTTGAAGGCTGCCCATGTGTAGATGGGGTCCACGCAAAACGGTGCAACAAAATCTTTTGCCAAAGTTGCTGATTCCACCCAAGTGGAAAATACTGGCGGCGCAAGTTCAGGGGGGCGAAGTTTGCACCAATGTGGGGCCTTAGCCACTGTGACAGGTAGGTGGTAGGTTATTGAGACCAGTCGGTGGTTGGAGAATTCAAATTTTGTTGCTTTGAAGTGGGAAATGTGGGGTTATAATTTCGCCAGCGTAAGGATAAGGTCAGTGTGGGACATGGACCTTGATTAGCCGTTGTGGATGTGGGGGCGCGTCATGTTTTTGAGCAGTGGGGCTCACCGCGGCAGCACATCCATTAACCCAAGGGTGGCCTTTAGAACGCGAAGTTCTATGTGACCCTGGGGGGCGTGGGAGGAGGAAGGCCAACAGTCCGTTGGTGTGTTTAGCCAACAGTTCATGTCGCTGACTACAAAAGGGTCTAGGGGTAACGGGAGGGATTTGACCAATGAGAAAAATTTCTGATGCTCTCATGCACAGGTTGGGGCATAGATGTTGATGATAGCATGTGCCACGTCAGTCCACGAGAAAGTGACAATGAGGACTCGGCCATTGAGGGTGGATTCTGATGAAGAAAATTTGAAAGCATTGTTTTTCTGAACAAGCACCCCACAGTGCTCTGACAAAAAAAATAGTGATGGGAGGAGCATGGTTTTCCAAGCATCCTCGGAACCTCGCAGAAAGTGGGACTCATAAATGGCCAGGATATCCATAGGTAAATTTTTTTGTAAAAACTCAGTTTCCTAGCTCGGGATGGCGAAGCCTTGAGTCCAGCGATATTCAATGTCCCTAAAGTGAAGGTTTCCCCCATTGCACCTTAGGTGCGAGGGGGTGGGCACCTGGGCCCACTAGCCTCCTCTAGATCCCTATGGGCCCTCACAGCAGTGTGGGTGTTTGCAGCAACGCTATCAGTAGTTTTGTTGATTTTTGCAGAAAGGTTTGCGTTGGCTTTTGCCTTCACTTTTTGTTTCCGACGCCAAACGAATTTTTTGTGGTGTGATTGATTTTGGTGCACCAATGAGTGGGTTAAAAAAAATTTTTTTAGGTAGGTTAGAAACTAAGTTGGTTTCAACTGGAGCTTGGTTGCAAATATTGGGTGAACTCGAGTCACCCATCAGATCCTCAGATTGGGTGGCCCAATCAGCATGGACTTCCCAATCTGATTAGTTGATGGTTTCCCAAGTTGCTTCCACCGCAAAAGTTTTGATGTCCTCCTGGCGTTGGGAGTGTGGGTTAGCGGTGGTGACTTTGGCCGCTTCCTTGGCCGCGGCCCTGCGGGCCTGCTTGGCCTTCTTCCACTCTTGCAGGGAAATAGGTTTTACTAAAGGTAGCAACCTTGTGCTCCCCACGGGAAAGACTCTTTGGTGCTTGCAGTTGGTTCATAGTGCGCCTCTCCGCTGGCCATGGCTGCTGAGGGGTGCTCTTGGAATGTGATGCCCTCCTTGGTGGGGCATGCGTGTGCCTTATGACCAAACGCGTCACAGTGGGTGCAAATGGGGGGCGCGCTGTCCACGGTTTCCTGGAATGGGTGGGTGGTATGCCCTTCAATTTCAATATATATGGAGTGCGGGATCTGGGTTAGGTCCTTTGCGATCTCCTTGGTTGGGGTCAGAACTGCGATGGCTTTGCTGGTGCACAGGTGTGGCATCAGCATAAAGCGTTACATCTTGAAAGATTGTATTTCGCCATAAACGGTGAGACCATCTTTCAGGTGCTGCTCTAAAATGGCACGTTTTACCATAGTAGGCAAAAAGTCAAACGTGAGGAAAATTTGGTTGGATTTTTTCCATCTGGTGCATTTGGTTTTGATGACCCGTTGCCCTTCAGGGTGGTCAATCACTACGCGCATCACAGCAGCCTCATCTGCTGCCTCCTTGTTTTTGCAACCTAGGTCCAGCCAACCATGTGACATGGAGTGAGGTGCGACATACACTGCAGTTGGGAAAAAGTGTGCACATCCCCACAAAATTTTTCCCATAAAGCTGTTTGTTGGATGTCCAGAAATATGCAGACTCCATATTCCACTGACGATAGTGGCTGGGAGTGCAGCGTGTTGATGTACTGGTTGCATCGTGCTTACCAAGTTAGGATTTCTGGGGAAATAGTGACCGCCAGTTTTTTAAAATTTTTTTTCTACTCTGCCGGTTTCTCTGGGGCGTTTTCAAATGTTTGAGGCCGCGGGCCTACCACCTGCTCCTCTTATTTTACTTGCCCAACTGATTTCTGGCATGGGCGCAGACTAGTCTCCTCTGTGAGATTATCAAACTAGATTCAGAATTGAATTTAATAAGTTGCAAAAGTGATTGCAACGAGAAATAAAAGTTTTTTTGCTATTTTTCAATTAATCTTATGATTAGTTCCCTTGTGTTGGTCTTGTGCACCATGCACCACCATGCTGGGAACTGGAGAGTTATAGGCACTCTCCAGAAATAATGTTAAGGTATAAAAATTATGATTAATATGATAATTTAATAGGATAGAAGTGTCAGAATTTATACTTTAGAACAACTCAAATCATCTTGGGATCAGTTTATAAAACGATTGATCCTCCTAAATTTGGTTTGAGACTATCAGAATTTAATGGATCATTGACAAACGAGCCTTTGCTTCCAACAGGGCAAGAATTTATCAAAGAGATTTGAGAATCGTCAGAGATAAGACTTCATTTTGACACCAGCAGTTCAAACTGGAAACCATAGTATAATGGGAGGTCAGAAATCCTGATCTGATTCATGAGTAAAGTCATGGCTCGACCCTTATATTGGATGAGAAGTAAGGATTTGAACAACGGAGACTTGAGAGCCTCATATATCACAAGGCCTTTACTTATCTTATAACTATGAAAGCTTCTACTTAGAAGGCTATCGTTTATCTCCATAATAAACTTATCTCTATCTTTTCACAAAGTTACAATAATTGGTATTGTAACCTGAGTTAATGCATAATAGCAGACCTGAAGAAGTGAAAGCTATGCTATCACCTTTAATTAGCCATCTTAAAGAACCAAGCCATTTGAAGATCATTCCCTGCTTTCGTTCCTACAGTTATGGGCACCCAATTTTCAAACCTTTTAATTTTCTTACAAAAAGCTGAAACCTGGTTCTCACTATAGGGAGGCCCTATGCTTTAACCAGTTAAACGATTGATCACGAAATATGAAGAAGAATAAAAATAATGGAACCCCTCCTACCATGGGGGAGAAGCCTTACTCAAAGTGATCATACTTTAGAAATATAAACATCTGATGCAATCTGAGAGCCTAAAATTTTGGTCACTTTTAAAATAACAGTCAATGGTGAACCCTAGTCAGTTATACCGTCAAACTGATACCCTAGCCAATATAATCTAGTAGTTCCTTGATGGGATATACTCCATTAAAATCTGCTCTAGTCATTTATGATCTTCTGCTATCCGTTGCTACATGCAAAGGCTCTGCGACTTAGCTTCCTTAGCTTAAAAATTTGGTTGATGGAGCAGAACCCTAACTCTGGAAGTTTGTCCATCCAGTTCTTCACCACATAAATCAAGTAGTGGGTTTACATCACCAAGAAGTTGAAACCAGCTAGGACTTCTACAAAGCCTTAACTCCAAACTGGTCAAATTTTTGGGAAGCTGCATCCATGTATGTTTGTGACAATAGGAAAGGTATTCAGGACTGTGGGAATCCTGGAAGGGCTAGTTGCTCGAAGGCGCTATTTGCACAGATTCAACAATTTACTAGTTGTAGGAGAATAAACTTGCAAAAGATGATTAAAAGTAAATAAAAGGGGATTATTATATCCTAAAAAAGGATTTAATTATTTTTACATGGTTTTATTAATACTAAAAACAAGGTATCTGAGGAAAGAAGAACCCTTATTACATTGGCATCGCATAGTATTTACACTGATTTGAGGCTTAGTAGTGGGAGTCATTGGGATATGAATTAGGCAAAGAGCATCCCAACTTGGGTTCTTAACGATTTACCTATCACTGCTCTTGAGACCCATATCATATTGATAGAGCTTAGAATTAAGGTGTGAGTTTGACTTTGGAATGACATAACCATGGAAAAGCATTTTGATAGAATCCGCCAGTTGTTTATTTTATACACCTGGCTTGTTCAGCCACTTACCTGAGCTCCTAAGGGGCTATTGGTTAATAGAATGGCTTCACTCCTCTGAACACCCTTCAGGCATAAAAAAGGAGGTTTCTTTCCCTTAGGAAGTATTACAAAATTTATAATAGTGCTTAGGCGGAGTTCCAGGTCAGTTAGCCTATTCTGCAAGGTTTGGAGGAAATAAAGAGCTAAAATCTAAGGGTTTCAGCTGGATTTTTAGAGTAGAAGGATTACTTTGGTTGAAGGATTCCACAGAGAATCAAATCAGGATTTTTTGTATAACATTTGCATTATTAGCCACCAAAAAACTCTTCATACTAGATTGGGCAGGTAATCTTATGAAAGGACAACGGTCACCTATTAATGATGCCTAAGGCCAAATTGCTTTGCTAGACACTGGTATTACGGAGCACATGGATACCCACTTTACTCAGCGATTTCAGGGTGTTGACTCTAAGGTCATGTATATCCAAAATGCCATGTCTGTGTTTGCTGGCAAAACCCAAGCCACGGAATCTGACTAAATCCAACAATTAAGTCGTAGAGGCCCAGTTCAATCACTTCTAACGCCATAGAGACACCGTTATTGAAGGGCCTTATGAGCCTAAAGGTCCAGTGGGTCCCAAGGGTCCCAAAGAGTGATTCAGTTCCGCAGGGCTGAAGGAAAATCTGGCTCCAGAGGGCCCCCTAACCCTCTGCCTCTTAAGGCACCTGCACCTTCAGCTGAATTTTCTAAGGACCCCTGACTTGGAAAAATGCTAATAAGTTAGTTGACCTTCAGCAGCAAATTGAAATATTGCTTGCTTATGTGGAGTTCACCTTGATAGAATCCCCATCTATCCTTCTACTACCTTATGCGCCCCTCAACTTTGATCTATCTAATGTCTGAGACTACGTGAAACGTTTGATAATGCCTCATCAAGATGAAATACAAATTCGCAAACTTAGATGCTTGTGTCAGTTTCTGTGAGTTTGAATATTGGATTGTTATCACAACCTAATCTGAAGGCCACACCAGAAATTTAATCAGCCTTGGAATGAATTGCAGAATGCTTTAGATAAAATCTGATAAAAAATTGACCAGAAAGCCTCCCACAATTATTCTAACTTGGAGTCACTTATCCAAGCCAGGTTATCAATACTGGGAATCATGCCATCTCTATGAAAGTTGGGTTAACTTTAAGCCCAGCATTAAAGAATAATTTATTCTAGGCCAAGAAAGCATTGCGTCTTTTTTAACGCCTATTAAAGCACTATGAAAGAAATTTACCAATCTTCGAAAGGTCAAGCATATCCATTCTTTCCTATGGTTGGAAGAACAGTAGATTAAAACCACTCACCTTTGGGAATTTCAGACCTAGTCCCAAGTCAAGACCCGCTTGTACAATGATCTGGCTCTGATAAGACACTCTCTAGTCAAAAACAAGCTTTTATGGCTATTCACCAAAAAAAGGTGAAAACCCCACTAACTTTCATGTCATTTTTATGTTAATGCACAACCTCTAGTTACTAATTAGATCACATTAGATTATGTTATCACTGCCATCATTTTTTCCCTCAAAGCGTTGCTAAAGTTCAGCTTCATATGGTAGGAATTAAGTGAACCCTCACTTGCATCCATGAATTCAAGGAGGCACTTGTCGAAATTCCTCCATCCATTCTGAACAAGTACCCTTTTAATGTTTGGGGCATTGACTAGACCCATAGTACATGTACTAGAAGCTAATAATAAGAAGATTATGACTTGCTCTTACTGTAAAAGCAACCAACACACTAAGGAGGAGTGCTACAAAAGTTGAGCGGAATAGAGTTGTAATGAAAGATGTAAGAAAAGAGAAGACAGCATTAAGGCAGAAGCTATTCTTGCTGACAACTCACCCCTTATGCATCTAAATAAAACTGAAACCCCCACTTAGGTTACCATCCAAAAACTCTGAAGCTATGAGTTAAGCATTATCAATAGTAAATACTTATTCTTCCTATTCCTATGACAAATTACCTATGTTTCTCACCCTTCTGCCTCAATTTGATAGTTTGGTCACTTGAGCTGCAATTAAGTTCCATAAAGTTCCATGCGACCAGAATAGATAGTAGTTCTCCAGTGAATGTAATTTCATCTAAATTAGTAGAGAAATTAAATATTGCACTCGATCTTCCCTATTACAATGAGTATGGTACTGCCAGCCCTCAATGCATCCGCACCAAAGGAGCTTATTATGTGCTCCCCCTCTGTTTTGGGATTATTATATTAAATGCTGCGGTCACATCTCTAGGAAAACCAAGCTATTTGTTTTTGCAAGGCACCAAATTTCTCATAGAGTATGATGACATCATCCATTATGCAGAAGGATTTTTTTCTTAGTTAGTACCCACATGTCCTTGTATTTACAACATCCAATGATGGCAAGGAACGCGTGAAGGATCAGACATGTTTGCTGGAGAAAAAGAACCAGATTGACTAACATGATTATCAAGTCTGAGGTTCAAGAGTAAAATTACCCTAACATAGTGGATGTGACTTAAAGGATGCCTGTTTGTCCTCACAGACCCAAGCTAATTCCTTTAGAGTCGCAGATTATAGTGGCATCTGGATTCATGTGATCATACCCTTTGGGAGCATATAAAAGATTTGTAAAGCTGAAAATCATTCCATGAAGGAGGTCTTACCCTTCTTGGGTATTCTTGACCCTGCATATTCTGGCTCCATTTTCATACTTCTGGCTAACCTGACTCTGAAGGTAAGAACCATTGGGCCTAATAAGTCAATCGCCTACCTATGTTTAATATCAATAAATGACATAGAATAAACTTGTGTATCTGGAAACCTCCTTGACTTTGGTTTAGAGAAACCTTACAATGTAGCTTTAATCACCACTTCCATAAGAAAATCTTACGCCAGAACAAAGGGGGAAATTGATGAGCTTTTAGAGGAATACATGAACTTTTTCTCCACGTCTACATATGACTATGGCAAGATAAAAGGGGTTGTGCATAATTTATAAGCATGGGACGTCCAGACAGTATCTCAAGTCCCTACCAAAAGAGCAAAGTAGAAGAGGCTCAGGTCATGACCAAACTCAGAGAGTTTATAACCTTATGGTTGTTAGTACCCTATAAAGTTCTTGAGAATCTCCTCTCCTGCTTGTAATAAAAAGATGGGATCAATCATGTCATCATAGAGTACAAAAAACTTGATGAAGCACCGTGGAAAGATAGCTAGCCCCTTCCAAAATTTAATAATTCACCAGCTCCTAAAAGAAGCTTAATACTTTTCCGCAATAGATATTGCCAGCGGGTACTGACAAATTGAGCTGGCTCCTGAGTGTCGCAGGTCTGGAGCTAATGTGGAGAAGACTGTCTATCTTGAGTGAGTTTGACAGTTCTCGGTTGAAGGTTTATAATGCCAGAGGATCAGTTGCTCCAATGACTTACAAGAGTGGTTCCCTGAGGATTAATTAAGGGATACTCTTACCATTTAAGATACCAAAGACTTTACAACAATTCAGAAGGCTGCAGTAGGGGCAATTGCGGGTCTTTTTGGGGCAATCCCAAGGGCGGGAGAGGAAGGGAGTGTCACAACTCCTCCAAGGATCGTGGCTGTTTAGTAGTATGGTTAAATAAGGCAGATCATTTTAGCATTTTGTGATACAGATTATGACCAAAACGGCGCGGATCACACCCAAAAATGGGGCTAATCAAATTTGAAAAAATTTGGATAACGGGCTCCATTAAATGTGCAACAGATACAATCATTATCATGGTGTTAGTCATACACTATCTCACAGAGGGCAGGGAGCGATTATGGATGCACAGATTATTACATCCATTCAGCAATTTCCAAAATTATTTTGTGCATGGCAGAAATGATCTCTAGAAAAATTTGAAAAAATCTATGGGCAGCTTAGAGAAAGATTCTGAAACAAAGGGTTCAGCACAGAATTTATGTTTTTTAAGTAAATTTAATGGGAAAAAAGCTAAAGAAGAAACTGCAACCTACCCTAAGGTGGGTGGCTGCCTATATTTTGGAGGAGGAAAGGGGATCGTAGAATTTGTGCTGACTAAGCCTTTTTCTCGACACCCTAAACGTCATCCTAGGCTCTTTGCAATAGAGTTTGGGGGAAAGGTATTGGAGGTCTAAGATACGTCATAAAAGTTTTAGCTGCCTGTCTGCTGGATCAAGGAGAAATTGAGCGGAATATTGATAGACTTAAACAAGTTTAACTGATTGGTAATTCACTATTACCAGTTCTGCCAAGGCCCAACCTAGTGATATTATAGGTCATATAAAATTTCATCTTATATTTTATGATCCGCAGGTTAATCCCACAATGCATATCATAAATTAAAAACTCAAAATGATTTACTAGGCGAATTTGAGCACATATAGAGATTTGGGGGAGGTGGGGTAGTTTCTTGGATATTATTAGTGACCAGGATACACGTAAACTAAGCCTGGGGTCTTCTTGAGACCCCTGAACTAAACCTCCTCTCTGCACACCCTTAAATAATTTTTAACAAATCAGAAAATGTAAACGGGAATATAGAGGTTCTTTTGGAGCCAAGGCTGTAACCAACCGCTCATCAACCAAATGAGCTAGGTCAATGATACTAGAGAGAGACTCCACTGAAGGCTTGGTTTCTTCTTTTTTGTGAGGGAATTGCCCCTATCCATATGTAGGAGCTGGTCACCTGGACTTACATTATCCTTTTCTTCTGGAATAGGGTGCATTCCACTTCCTGGGGCATGAGCAATGATATAATGATTATGCCTTGTAGGGAGCTTAATTGCCAAGAGTGCCAACAATTTGTGTATAGTGGGGAATTAGAATGAGCTGCGTGAAAAACTTCCACATGTTTTTTAAATTTGGCACAATATCTTGCACTCACATAGCTATTTTCATAAGAAGGATAGCCCTTCTAAGTCACCAGGTACATTTTTGAGCGACGTGATTTACAGAAGGCCAAGTATCCCTTTTCCTCTGCCTCCTGGGAGTCAGCTACCATTACAGGCTCAGGTGACGCGGGCTTAGTTTCTTGAATGGATACAACAGTAATACATAAAATACGTTGTTCTTTTCCAGTGAGAAGGGAGCTTATAATAAAAGGCACCATTAACTAAGTACTTCAACACCTCATAGGGCCAAGAGCATTTATTCTAGTTTATGGAAGAACCTTCATGTTCAAGTGACATGTTTCCAAGATGACTAGTGATCCTTCCTTAATCTCATGGCTTTGGTAGCATTTAAAATCTGCAGATTTCTTTTATTAATCTACTACCATTGTCAGGTGCTCACATACACTATTGTTTATTAACTTATGTGATTAAGGCGTTCTTCTGTTGCAATAGCAGTAGAAGTGAAATGAGTGCAATGTGAAATAATGGGTTGTAATCCAAATTGGCCCAAAAGGGGAAAGGATAGTGGAGCCATGGGGGCATTATTATACTTAAACTGCTCCAGGGGAAGCTCTGACGCCCATGCGTCATGACTTGCAGGAGCAAAGCAGTAGAAAGATTACTCCAGGGTTTGGTTCAACCTCTCATTTTGACCATCTAAAGGGGTTTATAAGTGGTAGACCTGCAGGATTTAGTTTTTTGCTTTGGTCAAGGAGTGAACTACAATCTCTAGCGGTGAATTGGGTCCACAATCGCTCACTATCTCCTGGAATAGACTAAACTTGGATAATAAATTAGTTAAAAACAGGGCGTCCATCTCTTCAGAATTGAATGTTGTGTTGCATGGAATGAAGAGTGCAAACTTTGTGAAGCGATCAACCTCCATGATTGCATCATATCCCTAGAAGGTGGCAACTCTACAATAAACATAATGATAGTGAGGTCCAAGGGCCCTCTGCCTGTTGCAATGGATGCAAGAGGTTCTTTGTACCAGATCTATAAGATTCAGATCATGCACATACTACAAAGCAAAACCATATGCATAGATCTCCTTAGAAGATCTTGGATAATTATATGTCTGTTTAACCAGTTACTAGTGCTTTTTGGACCCATGATTCCTCAAAGTTGTGGGAACATGGTGTTCTCGAATCAGCTGTTTTGTAAGTTAGAAATAGAAAAACTCAGTCTCTGAAGAAGATTACCTTATCCTTGAGGGCGTAGAGGGTACAATTATGAGCTTTAGATTCCAATTCTTCATACTGCGTATAACTTCTAAGGGAGACCAATTGTGTGGCGAGTATTTGGTTGAGGGGGAAGCATCTAATGGTAAACTGGTAGATGAAACAGAAGAGGAGTCAGCGTCAAATTTTGGGGTGGCGGAGCCAATGTTATCGATTCAGGGAGCTCCTCTAAAATGGGTTTTATGGCAGGGTTTTAGTCACCATGTCCGGCAAGACATTTGAGGCCCCATTCACGGACTCAAAATTGAAGATAATTTTGAATAGATCATGGTATATGTAGGCCTGACTATGGACAAGATTCTGGTTTATCTATAAATAATAAAGACTGATGGTCAGCGCTCACAGTGATCTCATTCTGGGGACCTTAGAGTAAATAGCGCCGGTGAGTAAATGACTAAGGAACAACCGCCAGTACCTTGTCATAGATTGCCCAGGTCTGCTCAATGACTAAGAAATTCCACGAAAAGTAACCACTAGATGAACAACATCATCATTCTCTTGGAGGAAACAGCACACACGGCAATTAAGGATGTAGTACAAGCCACAATGAAGGTCTTAGACGTAACAACATGACTGAGGACCAGAGGTAAGAAAAACCTCTCCACATATAAATTAAACACATGTTGACATTTAGTGTCCATTTGAAAGGAGTGTTCTTGTCAGTCAGGGAATGCAAGGGAGCTGATATTTAAGCAAGAGCGGGAAGGGACTTCTTAAAGAAAGATCACCATGCCAACATAATTGGAGGTGTTTTTACGTAGTGGAGGTTGGTCAGTACTGAATTGCTTACAACTTATATAAGGTCGCTTAAATATCATTTGCAACTAGTTCAACTAGGAAGATCACCTCCTCACAAAAAATTTGCTTTCAGAGTGCTTTACAAAGAGTACAGCCCTATAAATGGCCGACATTATTGCTTCTAGATCTTTGATATGTTGCTCATGAGTTGGCGAATGGATTAAGATGTCATCAATATATTCAGCTGCGCAGGATAAGCAAATATTACCCATAACATCATCATTGAGGCGTTGAAAGGTTGCTGGCGCGTTCTTCAGCTCAAATGACACTATTTTGAAAAAAAGATTCCCTTTTTGTGAGTATGGACATAAAAACTCCTTTCCAAACTTGAGTTATTTTATTGAAAGCATTTACCAAACTAAATTTAAAGAAATTCCGCGACTTTGAAATTTCTGGGCTATATAATGTTCCAGCGGGAGGGGTAGGGATGTAGAACTATCACATATTTACATGCCTATAATCAACGCAAGGTCGCAGAATTCCATCTGCATTCTGTGCAAAGACAACTGGGGAAGCAAAAAGGGAGGACTTCTTGACAAATTAAACTCTTACCTGGGTTTCGTCCAACCATACACTTAAAGCTTTGTCCTCTTCCTCTGTGCGAGGGTATAATGTGAAGTTTATCTTAATGAGATGCACCAGCAACTTAAATACTAGATTATACTTTGAATGAGGTGGGAGCCTAGTAGCAAGTGACATGTCAAGTACTTCTTTGTATGGGGTGAGAAAAGATATAAATCCAGTGGAAGATCAATGAGGAGATGAGCTGGAGGTAAGATAGAGTTTAAGGAGATTTTAAAAAGATAAGGTATCATGTAAAGGAAACTTTACACTGAAGTCATTATTGATGAAGCAAAAAAACTACTGCCCAACTTATTATTAATCTGTTGATGTTGCCACCAGCCTAAACCATAAAAAGATTTGAGGTGGGCTAAACTTGGGACAAATATACCACACCGAGAATTTTCTAGCCAGTTCAGGTTTTCTGCCACCTACACCATAAAAATACAGCATATAAAAAATCAGGATCAGCTGAAAAAGGGTCGTAGAAGCAGAAACTATACACAAATTATTGTACGGGCAGGTGCACAGCATAACAATTTAAAAGTTGAGAGGAAGCGCCTAATAAGGTAGTGGCCACATAAGTTTCTATTTTTTAGCACTAGTAGTGCCCAACCTAAAAGGAAGAGCCGCCGCGCTTCTTTATTTTCAAATAAGCCAAACAGAGAGATTATCAATATAAATATTCCTATTATAGCCCCTAAGTATCGTTTTATGAAACCATAACAAATGGTGAGGAAGCTTTGGAAAACTTTTTTCTAACTCCAACTTTAGCTTGTGAACCATAGCAGACAAGGTAGGGGTTGGGGCATCAGTGGCATGTGGCATAAGGAGGTAGAGTTGTGGGTTTTTTCTTGTTAATAAATGCCTAAGGTGTCCATGCCTCAACGTATTGAGCAAGTTAATGCTATGCAAAAGTAATGAGGGCCAGCACACAAGTAATTTTCTTGATGCGTTGGTGGGTTTGAGGATAGTTGGGATCAAACATCAAAGTTTTTACTGCGCCAATGCAGGCGCAGCTCGCACCAAATGTGAGCTCTTCAATTTTGTATTTGGAACTTTTGTCAACTAATTAGGAAAATTTGGGACTTGAATACCCTCAGCAAGGGGTTCCAACGCCCCATGGTGTTGCTGGCGGAAAAGGGTTTTGGCAGGGGCAGCTGCGGCATTGAACTGTCACCATATCAGTGTCTAGATCTAAAGTATGTGCAAATTTTAAGGTCCCTAAAGTTGCTAGCTTCTCCTGCTTAATAAGCGCCTGCATAGTGACCTTTCTCATCCCAGAACTGATGGTAATAATAAATATAAAATAAGCCTGATCCTCAGAGTTAGAGGCTGAGTCTGAAAGGGCCATAGATGAAGGATTTATGGTGGGAAGAGGCCTCTTACTTGATGACCAGCTAGGATTAGATACAAACCCCACAGGACACACCAAGGGCGAATGGATTAAGACTTTCAAATAGGTGGGGATGACTAACAACTGGGAAAACTAACGCATCACACAACTCAAAGAGAAGTGTAGAGAGCGCTAAATTTGATTTCCAGATGATTATGTCAAGGTTCATGTCAAATAAAAGAAGACTGGTCATGTAAGCTGGGTGTTTTAATGAAAGCGAATGACAGCATGGCAAAGGTTCAGCAGAAACTATGAGTTTTGTGTAAGGTGCTAAGTTATTGTGAGTGGAAAATCAGCTCAAAGGATATACTTTTTCCATAACAAGCCAGGAGGATGTAATGGGTCAACAGCAGTTTTACTAGGGCAACCTCGTGGGCTGAAAAGTAAAGGAGGGTGACAACTCCTCAAAGATTTTCGGCTATTCTATTTTAAGAATGAACGGATTGTAATAATAAGTAAACTCAAAACAGGCGGATTACACTAGATTTAGGGCAGATTGGTAAGCATAAAGACTTTTAACATTTGTGGTATGCTTAGCAGATTGGCCGGTGGAAGGAGGTCCAAATCATACGCGTTCTGCTATAATTTAGAGAACTGCTAGATCAAAGGATTATGATACCTTCTTCAAAATGCTTAAACTATATATTGTGGTTTGCAGCATTCACTGCTGGATTATATTCTCTACGAAGATGACAAAGAGTGTGGGTGTACTACACAGAAAATTACTGAACATGCTCAGTTTTATAAAAATACAGAGGAAAGTAAACTAAGAATTTAACTGGCAACTACCCTAGGAGGGTGGTTGCCTTTATAGTGGGGTGGGAAAAGGGAGCTCTCAATTTAGGGGGTGGTAAAGCCTCTACTGGGTTCACTAACTAGCAAACTGGGCTAAGAAGAATTATTGGAGGGGGTAAGGCATCAGAAGTTTTGGATGGCTTCATGAAAATTTTGATATCATGTCTGTTAGTTAGGGAGAAAACTAGTTGGAACAGCCAATTTTTTACTGATTTCAACAGATGGGTAAGTTAAGAATTCCAGTTTTGCAGAAAAACATTTGATTAATATAATTTACTAAACAGACGTTCGTAGTTCTTTGTTTGATTAAGGTTTGATCCGCAATCTAGACTACTTAAACTTGATCTGATATATTTAATAAACTAGGGCTTATATGAAAATATGGGTGGGTGGGGCGTTTTCTGAAATCTCATTAAAGATCAAGCCAAACTTGGGATGAGCCTGATGGTCATGATGGAGGACATAAGCTGAACCACCTCTCTTCATATCTTCAATCATTTTAATAAAATCAGGAGAGGAAATGGGGGCAGAGAGGGAGTATCTTTAGGAGTTCAAGCAGTAACCACTGATCATCCACCACATGCGCCAAGTCACTGATCTGAAAGAGGGGCTCTACTGATATCTTGCATCCCTTCTTGCTTTCGTGTGAAAATTCTCACGATTTATTGGAGGGTCTGATCATTTGGACTTTCAATTAGGGAGGGCTTAGGAGTAGGTTGGGATAAAACCAGGGGAGGCAGAGTGGGTGGCAGCTAATCATCTCTATTCCAGGATATTCCCTAGGTCAGAAATCCGGTTAAGTTGCTGGCCTTGGGGTTTGAACCTTTCTTGTTCCTAAAAAGATTCATAACCCTGTCCAGCTTGATAGCTGTACTCAAGGGCATTACATAACTTAATGTGATTACTGTTCTGTTTTAAATATTTGAGGTGGGTCGACCTTGGGAAAAATATACCACAATGAGGATTTTTCTAGCCAATACAGGTTTTAAACTCAAAATCTGCACAAGGGTAGAAGTATTTTACCTGCCAGGCTAACCACTCTTGTTATTACTGTTCTGTTAACTACCAGTAATGTCCTATGTAACTAATGGCTATAGATATACTATATACTATATATGTTTATATTGTCTTTTGGGACCTTTACATTAGAAGCTTTATAGAAATTAAAATATTTTATCAAGATGGGGGGCCTGAGGAATATACTGCACTAATTAGTGGAGAAATAAGATTAGTGGGAAAGGATGACAAATACTGGTAACCTCCATGTGCAGCGTTTTGATAGGCAATAAGTAGAAATAATTATAATATTTTATTATAACCTATGGTTTTTCTACTTAAAATAAAAGTTTTACAACACCGTTTTACTAAAGTCTAGATGTAAATATAAAAAAAACGTTTAAAATGGAGCTTGGGCGTCAAACTCAACTGAACAGTATGGAATGCACTTAGATAACAAGGTACTGTATGAAGAATATAACATTAAGAAACAAACAATAAAACCCTTAAATTATTTTAAATAGTTAATAAAAGAGGTTTGGGGGCTTTGTGGGGGATAGGCTTGGAAGTGGTTGGCTTTACATTGGTAAGTTTAAAATAAAATCCATCACACAATGCTCTTCCCTCCTGATATGTTCCTAAGATCCTTTGTTCCCATTAGCGAAACTTTTTGATAATTAAAAAGCAAAAGTAATTTCCTGTTAATAACATAACTGGAAAACATAGAGCAGTCAAGGAATTGCCCTCAGAATAATTTTCTATATAATAGCAATCAGACTTTAGAACCAAGACACTGATTGTAAGTCTGGGGAGCACCCCCTCTTCCTAAACTGGGTGATGTTCCCATTCCCCTCAAAAAGGGTCTGAGAAGGGCAGCTGTCCCTCTCATCTCATAGGGCAATCTTGCTTGTGATAGATGAGCCGTGGGTGATGACTCTCCCGCTGAAGGTTCCACCACCTGTCATCGCAATTTCTTCTGCCAAATTAGTATAAAAAATTGAGGGATTTGCGCTGAAATATCCAAAATACCTAAAACCATGGCAATGAAGCCTGACGGGAATGCACATTTAGAGAATGGAGTATCAATGGTCAAATACTCAGCCACACTCGCCAGTGGCATCAGACTTGTAAAATGATGTTGTCAGTTTAAAACCAGCCCCAAAAACATTGGGAACAAAGCTTAAAGGGCGTGTACCTGCCAAAAAGAATATGTCCAGTATTGAATCCCCAACAAAGCTCACCATTGGCATCAGGTCATTTGAAAACTTTGTCATCAATTCAAAACCTGCCTCCAAAACTTTGGGAACAAAGCCTGACGGGCTTAGATCGGTGTATCCCCCTATCAGGTTTGGACCACCTAGTGCTTAAAAAATCCTGATGGTCTTGTACCTTTTAAGATGAATGTGCCTTTTTAAGATCTTTATAGAAACTCAACTTTCTCTAGAATGCCGACCCCGTAAAGCAGTCCCAGACCCGAGGAACCCTCCCATGAACGCTTACTACTACCTGGCTATCGCCATCTGCGCGGAAGTGATCGCCACTGTTTCAATGAAGGCGGTCAAGGGCCTGAGCACTCCGCTGCCACTGACATTGATCATCGTCGGCTACGGCGTGGCGTTCTGGATGCTGACCCTGGTGGTGCGCACGGTGCCGGTGGGCGTGGCCTACGCGGTATGGGCCGGCATGGGCATCGTCATGGTAAGCATCGCCGCACTCTTCCTCTACGGCCAGAAGCTATCCTCTCATATCAGGATCATCATTTGATAGATCTCTCTTGGCCAAACAGATGCCAAAGAAAAAAGGTGCGAGTGGGTTGGTTACCTCAAACACATTGCTGACCTCCTAGGACTGCCCCTATGTGGGGTGGCCTTGGGAGGTTCCCGTTGCTGTTGAGCGAAATGACATCATACTGACTTTTGAAAATTTAGTAAAGCCACAATTTGGGCGTCTGAGGCCAAAGTTAGCAGTGACTTGGACTGCTGCTGAATCTTTTGATGTCAATTCTAATTATTTTAGTTTTTATTTCCCATCTCACTCGAAGTTCACTGAGTTAGGCCAAATCTTGAGGGCCCAATCCCGATATTTCTAAGCTATTCCCTAAATTAATTGTCTATATAAGCAACCTTAGCACACTGAGAAAATTACTATTGATTTCCTTTTTTTACAATACAATAAATCCCGTTTTCCAAATTTCATTTTTTTACTATTACAAAACTCAAACCCCCAACCCAATTCAATATCTGCACCTCACAAAACCGCGGTCCCTGAGGCTGTACTGCCCTGATTTGTAGCTGGGTTCTTAGTCGCATACATGACCCATTGTCATTCGTTTGAAAAAGCTTTCCCCACCCAAAAAAACGGAGTTTTTGAAGCAGTACCTCTGGTATTTGGGCTTTCCAGTTGGGTATTTCAGCACCCTGACTGGCAGGCCGGTCTAAACTTCTTTGCTGTCATCCTGACATTATCACCCGTCCATTAATCTCAGCCAATTCCGCCCTCTTTGTAGAGATGGGCGCAGCAGTGTTTATCATCTATCAGATATGTAATGTTGTGAAAGAGTTTAACTATGGCCGCACTGCCACATTGTCTCCAACTTCTTACTCAGTCCATCCTCAGAATGGCATTTTCATGCATAAAGCTGCAGATGTAGCCTTGGTTATGGATAAAAGCTCCAAATCAGTATCCATATTGGTTCAAAAGTCGACGTGGACCCTGCACCCATGTCAATGTACTCTGACATTCCGGCTTACAAATCATCAATAGTTTATCCTAGAGGAAATTGTTCAACCTTTCTACCACCTTATTTCTCCTCTAGTTGCAAACATTGTGCTTACCCCCAATCTAATTGCAATTTCCTCATGATCAATGAAATTGACTGTATCTTCTAATAAAAAGAATTCTGCCTACCTTTTATTGTTAATGAAAATTAGTATCAGAGAACACCAGGTGTCTTTCAAGGCCTTGGTTGACACTGGATCAGCGGGTAACTTTATGAGTCTAGAGATGGCCCACCAGTATGATCTTTATCTTGATGTGGGTCCTAAGGTGATAGTCGCTTCATCAGCCTCCTAGCATCATAAAAAGTATGGCGCCCAGTACCTTTTACAGATCAATAATTTAGCTTTTATGATCGATTCTCTGCAATCCAAACCTAGTGTTTCTGGTAAAGAGGATGTCAGCTGGTGGCTTTGGCAGCATGTAAGAATTTACCTTGAGTTTATATGCTGTCATTCTCCAATGGTCAGAAGGAGGGCGAGTTTCCTTTACTATATACTCTTACCAAAACTTTAGGTCTCAGTTTGATCACTTCCCTTGTTTCCCCTGCAGGACTCTCATCAGATTTTCCAAAAGCGTTGTTGGGTTAAAAAATTTCAATTCCATTAAGCGGACTGTCTTAAACTGTCAGATTCTGGTGGTTAACTCAAAGATAAACTTTTAAACAATCAAATTGGGCCGATTATCCTCACAACGCTTGAGCTAACGTCTATTGCAATTATACAATTAGGGCCATTTATCTCAACAACAATTCAATTGAGTACTTTATCAGGCGCTTAGAAAAAATATGCTCACATATTATGGCTGATTCTGATGCATCAAATCTCAGCATTTGGTCCTAACTATCAAAACACATTTTATTCAATTGTATATAAAATAATTTGGGGACAACCCAAAGTCAACATTTATAAATTCTGTGGACTTCAGAAGAATGAAAAATGTAATTGATTTCCCTCCTGAGGGCGAAATTTGTATGTTGATACGCATAATTGGCACAATAGCACTTGCGTGGACCACCCAAAAGGGGTTACTTAGTGCTATCAAGGAAGAGGCCTGCCAACATCCCAATTAGGGGTGTTTCATTTACTTCAATTTAGGTTAAAATTTCACAGAAGTTGTGTCTCATCAGCAGTATGATGAAACTGAAATCTTAAAAGATCTTAGGACAATTTTTCATGCTTTTATCGCAATTTTTGTACCTGAATTCCTCCCAATTTTGAGAGTATTTTGCCACTAATAAACCTAAGAAAAGGTTATAGTCATAGGCTGAGCTGAGTGGCAAAGTAGCTTTTTAATTTTTTGTGCTGGAATGTGGCCAGAGATGTTTTAGAAGTATAAATACTGGCGCCTGGACTAATGACCAGAATCTAATAAATAGCTTCTAATAAAAGTAATATTTATTTTATCCTTTTCCTGGTTTTTTATCCTGAATCCCAACCTTGGAGAAGTGTTGAAAAACTGGAAGGACCAAATCCCCAGTTTGTATTTAAACCTACCTCAGAAGAAGTTCCTGATTACAAAGGAAATATACGCCCAAAATTGGCCAGAAAAGTCAAGGCGAGTTTAATAGGCCTAGTGTTTTAATAGAAGGTCCGAATCCCATAAACTACAGGCACTATCAAGGATCAACCATCAGAACTTCAGCCCAAATAGACATGCAGGATATTGATTTCCAAGTGAGCGATTCTCAGATTTTGACAACTGGTGCTCACTCAAAACTGGTGACACTCTCCCATATGGATTCTGGTAACCTATTCCTGGCATATTTGGCCAGAAAAAACAGCAACATCGAGATGGATGCTAAAGTTAAGGCCATCTTGGATTATTTTTCCAATCAACAAGGCTCCACAGATGGTACCTCCTACACCCATAATCTTGTCAATGTGGGGGAGCTCATGCAGCAAAACCAGTTTTCCCAATTAGAGATTAGGATGATGCCTTAAACAACAAGGAATTTTCAATATTTTGAATAGTTGTGTCAAGATTGCAGGCCAGAAACACTGAAATTACTCAGTAAATCTGAAAACTTAGAATGCAATTATCAACTGCAAATTCCCGAGTAGATAGTTGGGAAAAGACATTAAGAGTATAGCATCTAGTCAAGATTTACTCAAAGAATATCCTGACAACCTCAAAAAACAAAGCAGCCGATGCTCACCCAACTTTGACAAAAGAAAAGTAGGAAAAAGCTCTGTCCATTCAGCCAAAAAACAGTTTGGAAAAACTAAGGGCTGAATTCAGGCATCAGAATCCAGTACTTCAGAGCAATATTATAAAACCAAATCATCAGAAATTGATATTGATGCAGAAACTGATATATCAAACATCTGTTCTATGCCTAGAGTACTGGTAGCAATCCCGACTCCAGACACCTCCTAATGGGAAAGAGGGCCAATTATGAGCGACAATACACCAAAAGGTTTAAGAAGAAGTACAATCTCTATGCCTGAGACAGGGCGAGATGACTTTAAACCATTAAATCTATTAGTTTAATAAGGATGGAAACGTTCACTCTTTCCTAATGTTATTTGAAAAAGCAATGAGAGGAGCATCAGACCATGCTAAAGGATCGGCACTGATTAACTCACCCAATGCCCATAGCTGTGACCTTTTTATGCCCTATTTGGGCGATGATTGATCCTATATGGATGCCAAAATTACCATCACCAAACAGTTTTGAGGTTTGAAAAACTAGAGCCCAAAAGAAAGAGAGCTTCATAATATCAAAATAAATATAATGAAACTATTAAGGTCTTTGTGGATAGATTCTTCCATGAGGCACAAGTTCTGCGTGGGTGCAATGCAATAATTAAGTTTGACGCCAAGATTGCATTGGAGCACGCGATTATGCCCTTCCAAGAACTGCACAACGGTATGTTGCTTGCATTCAAAGGAAGCTTGTAAATTCAAGAGCTCACCAATTAGTTGAGAAGCTGTTCCCATAATTTCAACACACCTAATCGTGCCAAAGATCAACAAAAATCTCAATTTTTGGGCACAAAAAAATATGATGTCCGACAAGGGGAAAAATTTCTAAAATATGAACCAAAAATTCGAGAAAAAACAGCCAACAGGGCCGATTACATGCTATAAATGTAGTCAAATAGGGCACTTTGGTATTTAATGCTACAGACGGCCCAACAAAAAGCCTGGGGTCAACTTTGCTCTAGTTTTAACAGCAACAGTGAGGCGAGAAAGAAGCAGGTGGAGTTGAGGCGGAATGCTCTAACTCTACCAATTTTTCAAACCATTCCACCTGATCCTGATAAGCTCTTTAGGGCCAAAGATGTTGCTGAAAATAACCTCAATTGTATTAGATCTAGTAATGTCATGATGGTCACTACTCGGGCCACTGCAAAAGCAAACTAAACCCCTGAGAATAACCAAAGAAGCCTGAGCAGAGGTATCAAAACCTTAAACGAAGCTAATTATTACTCAGGGTTTGGATCTACAACCCAGATGTTCAACTAATTTACCTAAGCTTAATAATGTTCAAATAGCTATTCCCATGAAGACCTTAGCAGATAACTTCCCAGATATTTGCTCAAGCCTGAAAGCACACCTGGAATTGGCAACAGCCACAGCATTCACACAATAAATACTTCTGAAACTACTTGAATATACTTATGTGGACATAGTGGTAAACAAGTTGCGAGTTTGGACCATTGTTGATAGTAGTGCTCCTATAAATATAGTCAGCACAAAATTGGTTAAAAAACTGAAAATTGCGCCCGATGTTGCCCACTGTCAAAAATATGGAACCGCTGGAGCGCATACAACCAAATTGCTGGGCGCCTACAGTACCCTACCACTCCATTTGGATCCATTGTAGTAACAGCACCTGCCATAGTGTTGCCAAATACAAACTATGATATCCTATTTGTTTGGGGAAGGTCAACCAGGGGACAAGAACTTCTATATAGGGAGGATACTAATGAAACTCGACAATTAAAGACACCCCAGAGGGTTCAAGGCCCCTCTTGTTGTCTCCAGGATCACCAAGTTTAGGACGGTAGGGAAGGGGAGTTATGCTGGCTTATTATTGTATGCAGCATGTGTGAAGGAAAGGATCAACTTTTAGGAACCATATGGGGAACCATGTGTTGATTGTCCTTCTGTTGTGGGGGGTCATGTGTCCAAACAGCCATGCTTGGAAATGTTCTAATATATGGCTGTGGAAGCGATGGATAGCTTCTTGGATTGTGGACGCTGCTCCTGTGAACGATTTCAGTACTATTGTATGGATCGTTTAAAGTACTATTGCTACTATTAACGCCCTGAGAGATGGGTGGATTGGAGAGTCCATGTTTATGGCGAATATGTTCCTTTCTAGGATAAATGGTTGTACGTTTTCTTGGCTGAATAGGCGCATGGCCTCTTTCCATACAGCCACTGATGTTGGGCATTGTTCTAAACGGTGGGCTAGGCTTCCATACTGACCACATATTGTACATGAGGTGTGTGGCATTTGACCGTTCATCTGTGCGGTATACTCTCCTCATGCAAATCCATACATGTGCTCTTATTCTGGGTTGGAGTAGAGGGTGATGTGTGTATCTCCATACTCTTCTTTGAGTCTCCATCTTGTAGGGTATGTCCATATGGTCCAGGTAATCTATCCTGGCTATGGTACTTAGTATTTTGCTTATTATATTATCTGTGACTATTTGGGCATTGATTTCTTTCCATGGGATAGCCTTGGGCGTCCTCGGTGACTAGATTGGTCATTTATGTGGATCCACCATGTCGCTCTTCTCATGGCTTGGAGTATTCGTTTGAAATGTGCAGGAGTGCCGTGTGGGCCTACCGCTGTAGGATTGGATTCTAGAAAATTGATTAATGTGTTTGGGTGATCTGGGTTTCTTAATTGGAGTACACATGCGAAGTTAATTCTTGCTGTTCTGTCCCAGTGTGTATCTGGAAGATCTGGGCTAGTTACCTGAGCTACCCAGGATCCTAGTATATGGGTCGCTTGCTCTACGTAATTAGTAAGCCCCATACCTCCATTCCTTCTAGCGCCAAATAGGGTTTTGAGGCGTACAGGGGGTTGTGGTTGGACCATAGCCATCCTTGTAATAGGGCGTAAATTGTGTTGAGGAGGGATAGTGAGAAAGCGATTTCATGGGCCGTGAACCATATGATTGATAGAATCATGGAGTTGGCTACCATAACCCTTCCTGTTAGACCTGTTTGGTGTCCATGTAAGGAGGCAATGAGTTTTGTTATTTTTTCTAGAAGTTGATTTTCCATCATGGAGTTGGCGTAAACTCCTGCTTCCAACCATACTCCCAAGTGACGAACAGGACCATCTGTTGGCTTAGTGATGAATGGAAATTTCAGTGAGGTCGTTGCTAATTTTCGCCTCTTATGCCTGGTAAGGAGTCTTGATGTTGTATTAGTTTGTTGGCCCTAGGTAGATGGTTTCCACTGGGTCTGGTATTTCCCCAGGAGTATGTATTCCATTTTCTCAGTGTTAAGTGATTCGTTACTTAAGGCTGAATAGTCTTGTATTATCTTCTCAATTCTGCAAGAATCCTGATTGTTTGATATGTCCACCACACAATCATCAGCGAAAGCCATCATTTTGACTGGTGGTTGTCCCTTGACATTGATTACCTTGAGAATTGTGTTTGTATTTCAGATTAGAGGGTCTAAGCTAAAATTGTAGAGTAAAGGGCTTAAGGGGTCTCCTTGTTTGAGTCCTTTCTGTGATATGAGTGGGTTGGTTAAGAAGCCTGCTCCCCGCACATTCATGGTAGCAGACTCTGTGAATAAAGTCACCCAGTTTATGAATCTATTAGGGAGCTTGAATTTTTGAAGGAAGGCCCTAAGATAGGTCCAATTCACCCTGTCATATGCCTTTTGTTGTTATAAAAAGATAAGTGCTCCAGAGGTTTTGGACTGGCAGACATTTGCAACTGTGTGGATGTTATCCCATATAGATCTTCTTGGAACAAATCCATATTGTGATGGGGATATCGCGTCAGTTGCAATTTCTCCTAGTCGTTTGGCCATAATTTTTATAAAAATTTTTCTATCTGTGTTGGTTAGAGAAATTGGGCGCCAGTTGGAGAGGTCTAATCTGTCTCCTTTCTTGAATAAGGTGACCGTGTAGGCTTCTTTGCCTCCAGGTAGGAGGCATGTTTCCATAATACACTTGTTCATTAAATCTAGAAGTATGTTATAAATGTTAGTAAAATATTTTATCTTAAATTCATAGTGAATCCCATCAGGTCCAGGGCATTTCCCTCTTAGTGCACCGCGTACTACTTCCCATAATTCCTCGCGTGATATAAAATTAAATTAAATTGTTATTTTGGGCCGCAGTGTCAATTTGTGCGCTTCTAAGGAATTTTTAGATTTTTTCTGGTTTGACCAGCTCAGATTTATACAATTTTGTATAAAACCTGTGCACTTCAGTCACTACTTCTTTGGCTGTTTCTGCTATGGATTTGTCCAGTCAATGGACCTGTGTGCAAGCTATCATATTTTTCCAGGCATGGAATCAGCAGAAAAAGTAGCTTAAGCAAGTTTCTCTATTTCTTATGTTTTTGCCTTTATATTGAACTCCAACTCAGTGTTGGTGTTTACGGACCAGGGTGTTTAGCCAAGAAGAAACCTCCGCCCATTTGCGACCCCATCCAGGGCTGTATCCCATGCTTGGTATGTTGGCTTCTAGATGGTCAATTTCAGCCAAGGTGTGTTTGATAATGGCTGAAACTGCCCTGTGTCTTCTAGACAATGTAGGTTTAAAATGTTGGGTTGTTGATTTTTTAAAGTTTTCCCAGGTGGTTAGTGGGTCTGAGCAAAAAGGTTTTTGAAAATCCTGGGTTGAGGAAACTTCCTCCATCCAGGATTGAAATTCCAAGTCAGCTAAACTTTCTGGGTGTATTCTGAACCATCTGGGTGCTTGGGTGCTTGGTTCCATCAGTTTTTAGGACACTAAAACAAGCCAATGGTCAGAAAATTTTATATTTTTAGTTTTAAATTTTTAAATTTGGTGCCAGAAAATTATTGATGCGAGTATTAGGTCTATCATTGACATAGAGACAAGTGTACCACTTTGTACATGTGAGCGTGTCATGTTTTGTAGCAGGGGTATCCTTTTTGGTATTTTATCATATAGTCCCAGGGTGGCCTTTAGTACGTGGAGTTCCACTTGCCTTTTTGTGGTATCTCTAATGTGTATGGCCATTGGTCCATATCAGGGTTACTCCAGCAGTTCATGTCTCCCATTATGAAAGTATTTGCTGGTAGATTTAGTTGTGTTAGGAATGTTATAAACCCTCTTTGGTCATGTGCACCATTTGGGGTGTACACAATGGCTATTGTGTGCACTTCAGTATGCCATGAGAAGGTTATGGCGAGTATGCGGCCGTTCAGGAACAAATTTTTGTTAATAAATTTATAGTTTTGGTTCACATGTACTATCACCCCATAGTGTTGTGACCAAAACAATATTGTTGGGAGGAGCATTTTTCCCATGCCTGCTCCTCACCCTGTGGACAGTGCGTTTCCTGCACCGCCAGGATATCCACAGGTGGGTTTCATAGGAGACTCAACTTCTTGGCCCAGGACGTTAAGGTCTTGAGTCCAGCTATGTTCAGCATCCCTATCTCTACTGAGACTCCCTATGCGCCTCAGGAGAAGTTAGCAGGGCCCCGCCCTACTCCCTCACTCACATTACTCTTCAATGCACCTCTGCTGCGGAGAGCATAACCTTAAGTAGGAGTTGGGATGTATTCTGCCCCTTTCATCGCCGCAGTTTTCACTCCTCTCTTGGCTTTGCAAGGTTTCAATATATTATTGCAGTGCACTTATGTGCTCTTATTAGCCACATTATTTTCTTGCGCATTCCATTGTTGATTTGTCTTCCTAATTGGCATAATTCACAATTTTGTGGGGTGTGTTGAACCCCATTTTTGCTGCATTCATTTTCAAATCGGGTTCCACTGAATTCAATCTGGTCAGATTAGGTGTTTGGTTTCCCACGGGATCTGACTGGTTCATTGACTTAAATTCCATGTCTTCCTGGATCTTCTCCAGCAATATGGTTTATTCCACTGAGGCCTTTGCCTTGGCCGCGGCCAGCTTGCAAGCATTTTTGGCCATTTTTCATTCTTTTGGGGAGATAGGGTCAAGTATTTTATATTGCCCGTGTTAACCCCAGTTGTTGGTTTGTGTAGTATCTGTGATTTTTGCATAATCTGAGTCGTATTCGCCCATTTACTCCTCACATAAAACCATTTCTCTCAGGCCTTCTTTTATGGGGCAAGCGTGAATCTTATGCTAAAAGGCCTGGCAGTGGTTGCATAAGGGGGGTGCACTTTCCAACGTTTCACAGAACTGTAAGTCCCGGGGAACGTCCTCTGGGTGTTAACCAGGCCATTTTCCCATTTCCAAGTAAGAAGGCAATGAAGAGGATGGCTGTACCCCTCAAATATTCAGGGCAATCTCACTCACATAGTAGATGCTCGCTGGGTAATAGCTTTCCCACTTCAGATCCCATTTCCAGTACCCACACTAACCTTGGCAGAACTGGTATGAGGAATCAGTGAAATCTGCGCTGAGATCGCCAAAATAAATTTGATTGTAACCAAATCAAGTGGCAATCCACCTGATGCTCAGATTTTAAATGGTCAAAAAGGAATGAAGACTGATCTATCAGCTGGAATGCCCGATGGTTGCAATTTAATTAACATGACAATCAGAAAAATCTCTCCCCTCCCAAATCCAGCAGGCATTACACCCAATGGGCAGCTTCCTGCTGATAAATTGGGCGTTGCACCCAATGCAATTCCATGGACTGAAAGAATGGCCCAGCAACCGAGTACTGGTGGGTTGGGCATCCCAAACCCATTCTAAACCAAATGGGCCCACCCCTATGTGGGGTGGCCTTAGGGGATTCCCACCGCTTGTCAGGCTAAATGCCATTGCGCTAACCATTGGAAATGTAGTTGAGCTTTGGTTCAGGCATTTGGGGTCAAACCAACAGCGACTCAGCCCACTGCCAAATTTTGTGATGATGGTTCCCAAGGATCTAACCCGCCCATTACCAAATAATTCATCAGTTAGGTCAAATTCGAGGGACCCAATCCTGGCTTTGCTTTCCCCCAAATTGACTAATATTTAATCAATCGCATTGCACTAAGAAAATTACAGGTCAATTTTTTTCCTAAATTTCCATTAAAAATTCTTCCCAAAAATTAGTTTTTAAATGTTTAAAATTAAGCCGCCTTATTCGCCAATGTTCTCATACCCCTTGGGTTAACGGCCGTGTGCATCTGGTACTTTATTTTGTGCCTATATGAAATTCTGGCTCACCAGCAGATATAGGTGGAACTCTTTCCCGGTTCCATATTTGTCATATCAGCAGCAGTGCCTCGAGCATTCTGGTTTGCTGTTCAGATGCTCTGGCATCTGGGCCTGCAGGCCAGACTAATTCTTACTTGCTGTTCACCTGACATAATTTTCCAACCATTATTCCTAGAATTTCCGCCTTTCTCATGTGTGTAGGCGCAGCAATGGTCTCTTCTTTACAACTGAGTCAGTTTGTAAAGAAGATTATCTCTGACCACATCAGACCAGCCACACTCAAACCTCCAATACCATACCCCATAGTTGCCGCAGTTATTTGCTCATTGGTTTCCCAAGATCGCACCACCATCTCTTTGGTATCGCTGGATTCATCCACAACTACCAATAAGGAGAACTACGTTTACTTCTTAATACCCATGAAAATCAGCGTTAATCTCATCAAATCTCCTTTGAGGCCCTGGTGGACACTGGAGCCGCAGGAAATTTTATGAGTGTTGAATTGGCACAACAATTAAAGCTGGAAATGGATGAGGGCTCCTCAGTGATGGTGGCCTCATCTGCTCATCAGCCCTCATATATCATTTGCTGACCGGTACCTTTTTCAATTCACCAGTTTACCTTCTGCGTTCACTTTTCAGCTATGCCAGACTTGGTGTTTACGGTGATCTTAGACATGCGGTGGTGGCGTTGACAACATGTGAAGATTTATTTAGAGTCCAATATGTTGTCATTTACCAATGATCATTCAGAGGGAGAATTCCCTTTGATCAACACCCTCAAGAAGGTACAAGGAACTAGCTTTATCACTACCCTAGTCACTTCTGCGGGCGTTCTGGCCAATTTCACCAAAAATTTAATGTGCTATCTGAGAATCTTCGATATGGAAAAGGCGGATTGTCTGCCTAAACACACCAGGTATGATTGTGGGTTTCCTAATGATATATGGAGTTGGTGAAAATCAACTGTCCGTTGTATCCCCATAAAGCGGAGGAAGAAGTTGCACTAAATACCTGGTTAAACGATATGTTGAAAAAGGCTGGCTGTTCAAAGAGGCCTCACCCGTCGCCTCCCCCCTTGTCTTTGCCAAAAAGCGGATGGTTCTCTCCATCCCTGCATGGATTACGGCCATTTGAATAAAATAACAGTTACTGATCCCTACCCATTGCCTCTGGAGCAGACAATCAGCCAGGTAGTCACCAAATCCCGTGTGTTCTCTAAGCTGGATCTGGTGAACGCCTTAAGCCAAATTCAGGTAATGGAAGGACAGGAATGGTTAACAGCGATCCAGACGAAGCGTAGCAATTTTCAATTTCGTGTAATGCCTTTCAGGCTGAAGAATGCTCCCGCTACATTCCAACGGATGATTGATAATGCACTGGGTGACCTCCAGTTCACTTGTGCTGTTGCATACATCAATGATATTCTGGTTCACTCCCCAACTCTCAAACAACATGTAATTGACTTGGAAGTGGTGGTACTCGCCTTCCATAAAGCAGGGTTGTTTCTCAAAGCTTCCAAGTGTGAGTTTTATAAGGAGGAGGTTACTTTCCTCGGGAAACTGATTCTAAAGGATGGTGTCACAATCCCTCCCAACAAGTTTATGCAATCTGAGAATGGCCAACCCCAACTACCCAGAAACAATTAAGGAGTTTCTTGGGAACCATCATTTTCTTAAAAGTTCTCCCCCACACTCTCTCAGCTCGCCACCCCACTTCACCCACTCACAGGGAAAATTTAATTTTCGTTGGATGGACAAATGCCAACAGGCGTTTGAATTGATTAAAAAAGTGTTTGTATCCTCCCATTTAAAACACGCTGATCCCACCAAGCCATATATCGTTGCATGAGACGCGTCATCAGTAGCTGTTTGAGCAGTGTTGCTCCAAGAGCACGATGGTTTGGAACACCCAGTCGCCTACTTTTCCTGATAGTTTACCTCTACGGAGCAGTCTTGGGCTATTTAAGACAAGGAGTTGGCAGCTGTTGAATGTGCCCTAACTCATTGGAGGTACCTGTTACAGGGTGCCCAACTTGAATTAACAGATCTCACAGATCACCAGGCCTTGTTGTAATTTTGTAAGCCCCAAAAATTGGCACACTGACAAGCCCAAACCTATCAGGACCTGTGAAGTTTTAACTTCAAATATGAATTTGTAAAAGGTGCACTAAATGTACTTCCCATTTTTTAGCCACAGCCCCACCCACAGTTTTGTGAATCCGGAGGAAGTGGATCTCGTTACTGTGATTCCCACCACCCAAATCTTGTCAATTGTTCCCCCTGTTGTTTCTTCCGTTGCTCTGGCTCCCAAAGCTCCATTCGTTGCTCAGGTCTTAGCCAGTAAAATGGCCTGCCATGAGGGTGTGGAGTTGGCTGAGCAGTTATCCCACCAGAAGATAAAACACTCCCTATACTCACTAAAGGAGGGTCTTATATATTTTAGATCTCATGTTTGGGTTCCCCCTTCTTTCTGAAGTGAGGTATTTCGCGCCCATTATGACCCCCCCACAGTTGGTCACCCTGGTTCTAAGAAATGCATTGATTTGATCAAATGGACCTACAATTGGGCAGGTTTGACAAAAGAAGTTCCGTGCTGGATCGACGATTGTGTTACTTGTGCTAGGGCCAAGTCAGACCGCTCTGGCATAAAATGGCCTCCTGCATCCCTTACAGCAGATGGAGGGTCCATGGATATCAGTGTCCAAGGATTTTACCATTGAGCTCCCCTTTTCTAATGAGTTCACAGCGGTGATGGTAGTGGTGGATTGCTTTGCAAAATTTTCCCTCCTTATCCCCTGCACTTCCACGATTACGTCCAAATAAACTGCCCATCTTTTCGTACGCCATGTGTTTTTGATGTTTAGTCTCCCCCAGGAGATCATCAGTGACCATGGTGCCCAGTTCACCGCGCAGTTTTGGAGTGAACTCATATCAATCCTGAAAATATCCTCCTGTTGCTCCATGGTGTATCATCCTCAGTCTGACAGCCAGACCGAGTGGGTCAATCAAGTTCTTGGACAGTACCAGCGTTTCTATGCTACAGCCACGCAGGATACTTGGGCCAATGATCTCCCCTCGCCCAATTAACTTACAATAATGGAACCCACGCGTCCACGGGGTTTTCCCCTTACAAAGCAACGCTGGGTTATATTCCTTTGTTTTTGGTTAAACTGTGCTTGCAGCCAGAGGTTCAAGCTGCCGCGGACCACACTATTCATATTAGATTAACTCAAGGCTTAGTGCAGGAACACCTCATCAAAGCTATAGATGACTACAAGCAGCTCACAGATTGAAAACGTCTTCCAGGTCACGAGTTTAAAAAGGGTTCTTATGTTATACTCAACTTCGTCACCTAAAAATCCAAGCTCTCTCCCACAAATTCGCCATCAAACATTTGGGACCCCATTTGGTAAAGGAGGTATTGGGTAATGGGGCGTTCCAGCTGAAGCTCCCTGCGAATTGGAAGCAGCATCCCGTTTTCCATTTTTCCCAGCTGTTGCTCTTCAAGGGTGCAATTCCCACAGAACCTGAACTGATTATTGTCGATAATGAATGGGGAGTGAGAGGTAGAAGCTATCCTGGCATCCCGGAAATCCCAACGTTCTTTACAATATCTCATATCCTGGAAAGGGTATCTGGCCTATGAGAACAGTTGGGTCAAGGCGCACAATTGTGCGAATTGCATGGACCTGGTTGATGAATTCCATTTATCTCACCCTGAAGCTCCCCGTCCCCCCCAAAAAAGTCGTGACTATTATGGCAATCAAATTACCCAAGGCGCACAAGAATGTGGCTCTTGTGCAGTTCCCCAGTGGTGGGGCCCTTCCCTTGGGAAAAGGAAAGGGTAATGTAAGTCCCGGGGAATGTCCTCTGGGTGTTGAATGGGCCATTTTCCCATTTCTGAGTAAGTAGGCAATGAAGAGGATGGCTGTACCCCTCATTACTCAGGGCGATCTCGCTCACATAGTAGATGCTCGCTGGGAAACAGCTCTCCCACTTTGGATCCCATTTTCAGTACCCACACTAACCTTGGCAGAACTGGTATGAGGAATCAGTGAAATCTGCACTGAGATCGCCGAAATAAAATTGATTGTAACCAAATCAAGTGGCAATCCACCTGATGCTCAGATTTTAAATGGTCAAAAAGGTATGAAGACTGATCTATCAGCCAGAATGCCCCAGTTGCAATTTGATTAACATGACGATCGGAAAAATCTCTCCCCTCCCAAATCCAGCAGGCATTACCCTTCAATGGGCAGCTTCCTGCTGATAAATTGGGCGTTGCACCCAATGCAATTCCATGGACCAAATGAATGACCCAGCAACTGAGCACGGGCGGGTTGAACATCCCAAACCTGTTCCCAACCAAATGGGCCCACCTCTATGTGGGGTGGCCTTGGGGGATTCCCACTGCTCATTGGGCTAAAAGACATCGCACCAACCGTTGGAAACGTAGTCAAGCTTTGGTTCAGGTGTTTGAGGTCAAACTGACAGCAACTCGGCCCACTGCCAAATTTTGTGATGATGGTTCCCAAGGAACTAACCCGCCCATTCCCTAATAATTCATCAGTTAGGTCAAATTTGAGGGACCTGATCCCAGCTTTGCTTTCCCCCAAATTGACTACTATTTAATCAGTCGCATTGCACTAAGAAAATTTCAGGTCAATTTTTTTCCTAAATTTCCATTAAAATTTCTTACCAAAAATTAGTTTTTACATGTTAAAAATTAAGCCGCCTTATCCGCCAATGTTCTCATACCCCTTGGTGTTAACAGCCATGTGCATCTGGTACTTTATTTTGTGCCTATATGAAATTCTGGCTCACCAGCAGATATTGGTGGAACTCTTTCCCGGTTTCATATTCGTCATATCAGCAGTTCTTTGGGCATTCTGGTTTGCTGTTTGGATGCTCTGGCATCTGGGCTGGCAGGCCAGTCTAATAATTACTTGCTGTTCGCTTGACAAGAACAGCTGGGGTTTTTTCCTATCAATGGTGAAGAATGCTATGTGAGGGATTTTGTAATATCCTCTACTACATCCTGGTTCAGCGAAATAATTGCTATTGCCTTCCCAGTGCTAAGGGTCAGCATCAGCTGGAATCTTTGCATCTCTAATTGTTTGATTTCTCCATAGACTTACAAGCCTTCTTAAAGATGTCTTTTGACTACTGTGCGCGCCATTGTGGTCATAAGATAATCAAAAATTTATAAAAATGTCTTTGGATTCAGTCCAATGGGTGCATTTGGTCAGTACCCATTGCTGTCCGTCAGGAAGGTCAAGTACCACTATGACCTTAGCTGCTTTGTTCGCTTCTTCCATGGTCTCAAACCCAAAATTTACCCAACCTCTGTGGATAGTATGGGTTGTTAGGTACACTGCATGTGGGAAAAATTTATGTTGAGCTTCGCTGAACATTTCACACATTGTTGGTGTTTCTACACCCAGGAAAAATCATATCACATGTTCCACCAATGACAGTGGTTGTGATTGGGATACTTCCATATAGCTGCAGTATTTTACCAAAAATTAACAAAACCTGTGGGGAGCGCCACCTCAGGTTTTTTATTTTTATTATGATTTTTGTTTATACCTGTGCGCTTAGTACCTTTGGGTGGTGCAGGTCCAGGTCCGTTGCCCTTTACTGTGTTCGCCCAGCTCTTCACTTTATTAATTATACTTATCTCACCTGGTATTGATTATCAAATTGTGCTGTTTAAATTGAATCTTATTACTAAAAGTGATATTAATCAGAAAGAAAAGTTAAACTATGATATCCTAATAAGGACAGATTTCCTAAGAAGATATGGAGTTGCTATCAATCATAAGGATTATACTCTCACCATTTTTGGCCAGACGATTCCATTTTACTATAACCATTATAAGGCAATTGAGAAAAAATAACCCTGCCTATTCATAAATCTGGCCTACAAAGATGGAGTCATCCTGATTGAGTATTCCAATGCTTGGTCAAATATAAAACCACTTCCCACTCAGATTGATAAGTCAAATGGCATTCCACTTCAATCAAATCAGACCATCACTATACCATCTGGAGAACAAGTAATCATCCCAATGTGACTAAAAATTAATATCCCAGAAGGACTTTATGGTGAAGTATATCAACCATGGTCTAAATCTTAATTCAAAACCAAACATTGCCCCTAGTATTATCATTCAGGGCCACAGAGAAATACATATCTTGTGTGCAAACCTGCAAAATCAGCTCATTTCCATCAGGCGACGCCAAATAATCGCTTTTCTGCATCTGTCTTCTACCACGGAAATTCACCATTCCATGAGTTCAAAACTTTTGCCTGAAATAGCGCTCCCCAATAAGGACCAACTCAGCATAAATAATGTTGCCCCTATGGCTGATTTAAGCAACCTGACCAACTCTGAGAAAAGCCAAGCTCAGGAGTTATTCTCTAAATATTGAGAAATATTCGCACAAGATGATTTTGACTTAGGTTGTGCTAATGGTATCACCCACAAAATTAATACTGGTGATCATAAACCTATTGATTACGCCCTATTAGACGCTCAAAATCAGCAGAAGAAGCAGTATCCAAGGAGATTATGGAACTCCTCGATTGCAGCATGCTAGTCCCTTCAAAAAGTCTGGTGGCAGCACCATTTAAAATGGTGAAAAAGAAGGATGGAAGCGACCGAGTAGTCATTGACTATCAGAAGTTAAACAACATCACAAAAAGGACTCATACCCAGTGCTACGAATTGATGATGCCTTGGATAGGCTAGGGGGTGCAAAGTTCTTCTTGGCAATGGATTTTATCAGCAAATATTGGCAAATATATTTTTCTGAAGAGGAGCGTGAGAAATGTGAAATCATAACCCAAGAGGGCCTATACAGCCAACGAGAATGCCTCAAGGGCTCTGCAACGCCCTGGCCACATTCCAATGGGAAATGGACACAATCTTGGAAGATTTAAAATTGTCATGTGTACTAGTGTACCTTGACGTTATCAACGTTTTCAGCCGCACTTTTGACGACCACCTGGAACACTTGGAGGAGGTTTTCGAAAGGCTAGCTGCTGCAAACTTAAATGTCAAACCCAGAAAATGTCAAGTTTTCAAAGACCAACTGAAATACCTTGGATTTGTGATTGATAAAGTGGGTCTTCAGCCCCAACCCTCTAAGTTGGATGCCATCTCCAAAATGAAATGGCCCAAATCCAAGCGCGATATTCAAGTATTCCTAGGCATGATCAGTTACTATCTCCAATTTATTGCAAACTTTGCAAAACTTGGAGAGCCGCTTTTCTATCTGCTTAAAGATAAGGTCTCATTTGTCTGGACTCCAGCTTTCCAGGATGCATTTGACCAACTTTGATTGGTCCTATTTAGCTCCTGTTCTTTGATACCTGGACTTTGATCACGAATTTATTATCCAAACTGATACATCCTGAATAGCAGTGGGTGCCGTGTTATCCCATGTTGGAGAAGATGGTGAAGAACATCCAGTTTCTTTTGCTAGTTAGACCTTAAACGTTCACAAAAGGAATACATGGTGATGGAACGAGAATTCTTAGCTGTCATATATGCTTGCAAGCAATTCCAGGTCTACCTTCATGGTAATCATTTCAAAATTGTTACCAATCATGCTTCCCTAAGATGGCTAAAAAATTTAGGGGAACCTGAGGGCCAATTAGCGAACTGGGCATTAAAGCTTCAAGCCTATGACTACACTATTGAGCATCAACCGGGTAAAAACACCAAGATGCCAACTGCCTATCCCAACTACCCACCATCACAACACTTAGTTGGGCCGCCAATGAGTTGTTTATGAAAATGATCAGTGGAGAGTATCAGGATGATCCAGAATCCATCCAAAAAATACTATCGGATCTACAAAAAATACAACTATTAAAAATGGGACAGTTTACAAGATCGTCAAGGACAAAAAGTTTATTTTCCCAAGACCATCATCCCAAACAGACCTAATAATGGCACCGCATAAGGCCATAGGTCATGGCAAATTAAAGAAAACAAAAGAGCATCTGAAGAAATTCTACTACAGGGAGTCAATGCATTTCAATATCCAAGAAATGCTTGAATGCTGTGCAGAGTGCCAAAGTGAAAACCATTCTGAAAAAGCACATCTTATCAGCTTGTTTGGCCCAACTTTGCCTGGAACACTGTATCTATTGACGTTATTAGCCCACTTCCAACAAGCAATACAAATGCCAAGTACATAATTGTAGACATTGACCACTTGACCAAATAGGTCGAGGCCAAGGCTATTTGGGAAGCTGGAGTGGCAACTACCATAAAGTTCTTACTTGAAAACATAATCCACAAACATGGATGCCCTCAGGTTATCCTGACCAGTAATGGAACCAACTTTACCGCCAATGTCCTTGCCAAGCTCAACTAACTAATGGGATTACATGGTGCACTTTCTGCTCCCTATCAATCCGAAAATAATGGGACTGTTGAGCGTGCAAACAGGATGTTGGTGAACATTATCCAGAAATTAACCTCGGCCAAACCATCTGAATGGATACATATCTAAGTTTGGCAGTCTTCGCCTACAATATCTCATACCATTCATCAATAAGGATGTCTCCATTTCAAGTATTATATGGTAGACACCTGGCCCTACCAACGCTGCTATATTTGGCCCTAGATGATCCCGGAGAAAACACTTACCCTCAGTACATTGAGAAGCTTGTAAATAACTTAATCAAATTACAAGCTCAAGCCTTTGACAACAGTTTTGCCAAGAAAAAGGCCTGATATCAAAAGGACTTAGAGAATCACTACCCACTGGCCAAATTTGAAGTTAATGACGAAGTTATATTTTGCAACACCCAAAATCAGGCCAAATGAAAAAGTTAGATCAAATCTGGGTTGGCCCATTCAAAATGATTGAGAAAACGTCTAAGTTCATATTCACCATCAAGGATATTAGGAATGGCCATATATACAACTGAGTCCATGCAAAATTCCTAAAAAGGTTTAATAAGCTGGCCAATTAAGAATAAAGTAAAAACATCGATGAATCCCCCCCTTGGGTTGGGACCATCTAGTACTAAAAAAAAGAATAAAGTAAAAAAAGAAATATAAAAACATAAAATTACATAAACAAAACCAAATAAAAAAAGCAAAAATACTTATCTAATAGTTTTATTCTAACCATCTAGTACTAAAAAGATAGTTTTATTCTAATTAATCTTTTAGTTTGCACTTGAGGTTGGGGAGGGGATCCAACTTCAGATTTGATGGGCATTTGGGCCATCATTCTTCAGACTCATCTGCTGGTCTAAATGAAGTTATCAAGTAGAAGCCAAATTTATTCTCGTCAGGTGTTTGGGCCAATTAGAAAAGACCAACATAGGCATATTGGGAATTTTAGGGCTTATGTTCAAGTCAAGAGGGGGAAATGTCAGATTCTGGTGGTTGATAACAAAAGTAAACCTTTGACAACATCAAATCGGGCCAATTATCCTTTCAACGCTTGAGCTAACTCCTATTGCAATTATACAATTTGGGCTGGTTATCTCGATGACAATTCAATTAAGTATTTTATCAGGCACTTGGCCCAAATATGCTCGCATATTATGGCCAATTATGATGCATTAAATCTCAGCAATTGGTCTAATTATTGAAACACAATCAATTCAATAGTATCCATAATTTGGCGACAACCCAAAGTTAACGTCTGAAAATCCTGTGGACTTCAGACGAATGAAAAATGTAATCAATTTCCCTCCTGAGGGCGAAATTTGTATGTCAATATGCGTAATTGGCATGATAGCACTTGCGTGGACTGCCCAAAAGGGGTTACTTAGTGCTATTGAGGAAGAGGCCTGCTAACATCCCATTTAGGGGTGCATCATTTACTTCAATTTAGGCCAAAATTTCATAGAAGGTGTGTTTCGTCAGCAGTATGACGAAACTGAAATCCAAAAAGATCTTAGGACAATTTTGCATGCTTTTATTGCAATTTTTGCACCTGAAATCATCCCAATTTTGAGAGTATTTTGCCACCAATAAACCTAAGAAAAGGTTTCAGTCATAAGCTGAGCTGAGTGGCAAAATAGCTGTTGAAATTTTATGCTGGAATGTGGCCAGGAGATGCCCTAGAGGTATAAATACCGGTGCCTGGCCTAATGACTATTATATATTAAAGAGCTTCTAATAAAAGTAATATTTATATTATCCTTTTCCTGGTTTTTTATCCTGAATCCCAACCTTGGAGAAGTGTTGACAAACTGAAAGGATTAAATCCCCAGTTTATATTTAATCCTGCCTCCGAAGAAGTTCCTGATTATGAAGGAAAAATTACACCCAAAATTGGCCAGAAGAGTTGAGGCGAATTTAATAGGCCTAGTGAGTTAATAGTTGATCCAAATCCCATAAACTACAGGCACTATCAGGGTTTAACCATCAGAACTTCAGCCCAAATAGACATGCAGGATATTAATTTCCAAGTGAGCGATCCTCATTTTTTGATACTCCACATAGAGAATTTGAATTGGGATTTCTGAAAATGGTTCAGATGGAGAAATTAAACTGTCCACTGTACCTGCATACAGCAGAGGAGGAGGTTGCCCTCAATGCATGGCTGAATGCCATGCTTAAGAAGGGTTGGTCTTTTCAAAGAAACTTCCCCAGTGGCCTCTCCCATCATCTTTGCCAAGAAGGCTGATGATTCCCCTTGTCCCTGCGTGGATTACTGTCATCTCAATGGGATCATAGTCCACGATCCCTACCCTCTGTCTTTAGAAAAAATGATCAGTCAAGTATTGCCAAATAGTGGGTGTTCTCAAAATTTGATCTTGTTAATGCCTTCAATCAGATTTAGGGGAAGGAAGGTCAGGAATAGCTTACCACAATCTGAACAAAGTGGGGCATTTATCAATTTTGAGTTATGCCTTTTGGACTAAAAAATGCGCCAGCCACGTCTCAAAGGATGATTGACAGTGTGATGGGTGATCTATGGTTCACCTGCGCGGTCCCAAACATTGATGATATCTTAGTACACTCTCCTACTCCCAAATAACATGCAAAGGACTTGGAGGCGTTAGTTGCTTCCTTACATAAGGCGGCCTGTTTTTCAAGCCCCAAAATGATGGTTTTACAGGGAGGAGGTTACCTTATTGGGCAATCTCATCTTAAGAGATGGATATGCCATTCCCCCTAACAAGTTGGACGACTTCTGCTAATGGCCAACTTCAACGACCCAAAAGCAATTGAGAAGCTCCTTAAGTACCATTAACTTCTTAAAAAAGTTCTCCCCTGTCTTAGCCCAGTTAGTCGCCCCACTTCATCCACTCACGGGTAAAATTGTCCCCTTTTGTTGGACACTTGAGATCCAGCAGGCATTTGAGTCAAACAAATAGGTGTTCTTATCACCCCCTATCTTAAAACATGAGGACCCCTCAAAACACTAAGTTGTTGCATCTGATGCCTTATCTGTAGCTGCGAGGGATTTTTGCTTCAGGATCAAAATGATTTGGAGCATCTAGTCGCCAATTTAACCCTGCAACTTCTCCCCTACTGAACATTACTGGACCATCTACAATAAGGAACAGGCAGCCGTAGCATGGAACTTAACCCATTGGCGGTATCACTTACAGAACGATCAGCATGAGTTTGTAGTGCGCATGGACCACCAACCCCTTCTATATTTTATCAAACCACAGAAGTTGTCACACCAGCAGGATCAAACTTCTGGGATTCGTGTAGCAGAGCTTTAAGTATGATTTTTTAAAAGGAGCATTGAATGTTCTTCCCAACTTCCTAAATCATAACCCCACACATTGTCCTGCAGACCCAGATGAGGCAGATCTGGTCACAGTTATTCCCCAACCAAATTTTATCCATTGTACCTCCCATGGTTTCAGCAGTGGACTTAGTTCCTGACGCATCTCTAATTTTTCGAGTTTTAGCATCCCAAATGCCTGTGCAGAATGTGTGGATCTTCTGGAGCGATCTGTCCCTCCCTGCTTTAAAGCATTCCTTATATTCTTTGGGTGAGGGTCTCATTCAATTTTAGTAGTGGGCCTGTGTACCTTCCCTTTTCCGGGATAAAGTAATTAAGGATCACCATGATTCTCCTGCAATTGGACATCCTGAAGTTAAGAAATGTATTGGCTTAATCAAGAGTACCTACAATTGGTCAGGCTTGTCAAAGGAGATTTCGGCCTGGATTGCTGACTGTGTAACTTGTGCGCAGGCTAATTCCAATTAGTCTGGAAAAATGACCTCTTTCACCCATACAGCAGGCAGAGGGTACATGGACTTTGGTGTCTGTAAACTTTAATGTTAAACTTCCATGTTGCAATTTGTTTTCTTGGTGATGGTGGTTGTCAATCGTTTTACAAAATTTTCTTTATTTATCTCAGGCTCCTTCACTATTACCTCAGAGGAAAATGCTCATCTCTTTGTGAGGATGTATTCTTTATGTTTAGGCTGCCATAGGATATTGTCAGTGACTGAGGGATCCAGTTAATGGTATGATTTTGTAAAGAGCTCTTGGTAATCTTAAAGATTACTCCTTATTGTTCCACTGCATATCATCTCCAGTATGACGGACAAACTGAATGAGTTAATCAGAACATGGAACTTTACCTTCAGTGATAGCTGCTGCCTCTCAGGATAATTGGGCTGATGACCTTCCTCTCGCTCAGTTTGTGTACTATAATGGAACGCACTCCTCAGCTAGGCTATTCCCATATTAAGCGACTTTAGGGTACAACCTCGCTTTTTCAGTCAGTCCATGCCTTCTCTCAGAGATACAAGCTGCTGCTGATCATGATGAGCATATCCAGACCACGCAGTCCTTGGTCCAGGAGCATATAAACCGAGCTATATGTAACTACAAGCGGTTTGCAGATTGGAAGCGGCTACTAGCTTACTAAAATATGGTGGATCATACGTTGTGCTTGACATGCACCATTTGCAAATGCAGGTGCCCTCGCATAAGTTTAAAAAAAGAAAAGCTTGGGGCATCACTTGTTGGAGGAAGATTTGGGTAATGGTGCTTTTTCAGTTAAAATTGCCACCTCACTGGAAGCAACTTCCAGTCTTCCATGTGTCTCAGTTATCCTCATTCATGAGGATAATCCCTCAGGTCCTGAGCCTATTGGCATAGAGGGTGCAGATGAAGATGAAATGGAGGGTATCCTGGCTTACTGCAAATCGCGGTGATTGATCCAATATCTCGTCACTTGGAAAGGCTATCTAGCCTATGAGAACAGTTGGGTCAGAGCCCATGATTGCGCAACTGCTTGGAGCTGATTTGGCTTAAAATGCCACTCACCCAGAAGCTCCCAATCATCCCCCTCCCTAAAAGCTTGCTGCTTTAATGGCAATCAAGTTACAGAAGGCCCACAAAAATGTGGCCCTCACTCAGTTCTCTGATGGTGGTGCCCCCTCTTTGGCAAAAGGTAAGGGTAATGCAAGTCTGGGTGAGCGCCCCCTCTGCCTAGACAGGGTGGTGTTCACGTTCCCCTCAAAAAAGGGTCTGAAAGGGCAGCTGTACTTATTAACTCACAGGTAAATCTCGCCCATGTGATAGATGAGCTGTAGGTGATGGCTCTCACGTTGAAGATTCCACCACCTGTCTCCGCAATTTCTTCTGCCAAATTAGTATGGAGAATTGAGAAAATTTGCGCTAAAATATCCAAAATACTTAAAACCATGGCAATGAAGCCTGACGAGAATGCAATTAGGAAATGGAGTATCAATGTTCAAATCCTCTTCCACACTATCCAGAGGCATTAGCCACTCAAAAATGATTTTGTCAGCTTGAAACCAGCTTAAAAACATTGGGAACAAAGCCCAATGGGCGTGTACCTGCCAAAGAGTATGTGTCCAATATTAGGTTCCAACGAAACTCACCAATGACATTGGGTCATTGAAAAACTTTGTCATCAATTCAAAAAATGCCTCCAAAACTTTGGGAACAAAGACTGATGGTCTTGTACCTTCTAAGATGAATGTGCCTTTTTTAAGATCTTTCACGAAACTTAAAGTTGGAGTCAGGCATCATTGAAAGTCGCTGCCAGCAAATAACCTATCTCTCATATTGGGATCATCATTTGGTAAATCTCGCTTGGCCAAACAGATTCCAAAATGACCAGGTGCGGGTGGGTTGGTTACCTCAAACCCATTGCCGACCTTTTAAGACTTCCCCTATGTTGGGGTGGCCCTGGGAGGTTCCTGTTGCCCGTTGTGCGAGATGCCATCGCAATAACCATCAAAAATATGGAAAATCTGCAATCTGGGCGTCTGAGGCTAATTGACAGTGATTTGGCCCACTGCCAACTCTTTAAATGTTGATTCTAATTAGCTTCATTTTCATTCCTCCCTCACTCAATGTTCATCAGGTTAGGCCACATCTTGCGGGCTTCAATCCTGAGCTTTTCTAAGCTATACCCTAAATCAATAGTCCATTTAAGCAGTCATAGTACATTGAAAAAATTGATGGTTGATTTTCTGTTTTTACAATCCAATAAATCCCATTTTCCAAATCTCATTTTTTTACTATGACGAAAATCCAACCTCCCAACCTAATAAGATTTTTGTCAACTCACAAACCTGTGGGCCCTGAAGCAGTGATAGCCTGGTTTGTAGATGGGTCCTTATTCACATTTATGACCCATTGTTTTCGTTAATGTAAACTTTCCCCGCCCAACTAAACGTCATTTATGCAGCATTATCTCTGGCATTTTATCTGCTGTTTGGATATTTCAGCACCCTGACTGTAAGGCCAGTATAAAATTAACTTGCTGTCGTCCTGACACTGGTAAATGGCAAGAAAAAGAATTATAAACTATTAACAACGAGTCTATACTGTCTTGGAATAAGGGAGTTGGTAATAAAATAATTTATTGAATAAAAATTTTGGTTAGCAGGGCAAAGTAACTAAGGTATTAGACAAAAAGTGATAGTTGCAAAAGCGGGATGTAGCATGCTTACTTCTTCACCTTATGTGCACAGGTAGATAGTTTCTTATCCAACTCTGAGCTTGCAAATCAATAAAACTTTCAATTAAGCTTGACAATAAAAGTGATATTTCAAATTAAAATTAATCAAATAATTTTTATAGCAAATCGCTTAATTCAAGATTCAGCTATCTTGTGATGAGGAACAGTGAATACTATATAATGCAATTGTGGGAGGTGATTGATTGTTTAAAAGAGGTTTAATGAGAAGTCACAGTGCTAACTACAATGCAATCTGTTTTATAATAAATTTAATAGTGGAGTTGAGAGTGTGTTATAATATTATTTAAAAGTTGAAATCAAGTCAAAATGATTATCCAACACTTCCCCTTGACTTGAATTATCACTCAGTGTTTGATAGAACAATCGTATGTTCATAATAGGGTTGGAGAAACTGTTCATAAACACAAAGACTATCTGTTCATCAATTAAGCTTTACATAGTGTATGCTTTGGCAGCTACCTGGTCAAGTAGAATGTAGTGTTTTTTCCTTAAGGTAACTTATTTATGCGCCATACCAATATATATCTATTTCAGTAAGTGACATAATAGCTGAAATCAAATATCACCATGGTGAATCTATGTAAGTCACCCCTCTCCTTTTGATTAATTATTTTGTCAGAGCTTCTCCATAGGTCTTGACTAAACTTTTAATTGGGGGCTATATAAGTCAGTAAAAGCATTTGGTTGGCCAAATTCATCCTCTTTATTAATGACAGAGTGTAATAAAGGTGATAACGCAGGTTGTCAAATATACAAAGGCTGGAAGAGTGAATATCCCATCTTACTGTGGTAACTGATATTTTCAGCAAGAACAGATAAGTCCATGTATATGGTCTCATTAAGATAGAGAATTGTTGATAAACTCACAAAGATCTTGTACTTTGGTTTGGGTGTAAAATTCACCATTATGTTAGTATCAGGATAATAGGGATGGAAGAACTCCAATGATTCACATTAGCCCATTTGTTTGGTAACAACATGATATGTAAAATTAACTGCATTGTCTGTGAGGATAACTTTATGGTCATCCATTTGGTGTATTACCTTTTCCATTATAAACTTTACATTCAATATTGATCTGAGATCTCTAAAAGACCAATCCTTGACCCACTTAGTGAGGTGATCATTTGCTGCTATGATTTATTCAAAGTTAATAATACTAGTTGGGAAAGGTCCTAGAGCATCAATATACTGTGTGCCAGGATCAATTAGTCTTGCCCATTCAGTAAGTAGTCGTGGTCTTATAAGTTGGTGAGCTTGACATTTGTGACATATCATTAATACATCTTGAATGTCAAACTATAATACCTCCCAGTGATACCCTTGTTAATTTGCTTTGAGATCTTCACCAAGTCCCCATATCCTACAGCGCAATGAGCTTGCATGACTATCTCTGGGAAGGCTGAAGGTGGTGATATAGTCTCCAGTCATTTCCCACAATTTCTGTATAATTTTCATCCCCTAATTTTAGTGTCCTTCATGAGAAGATCTTAGCTGCAAAAGGCAGAATTTTCATTAACATGATTTTTTTCTTTCATTTTAAAGAGTATATCCACAAAGGGAGTAAGTGCTGCTATGACAGGTAGTTACAAAAGTTTATCAGCGTTCTGATGGGCTTGTCCTGAGCAATAATTATCTCATATTAATAGTCCTGTTATTTTAAGTCCATTGTGCAAACCAACCTTTGGGTTCCTTAAGATTATATAACCATTGCAAGGAAGCATGTTTTATGAAAAATTGAATTTGTTCCCATGGATGTGGACTTGAAATATATTTACAATTGTATATAACAGCTAAGTATTCTTGCTTGGTTACTATGTAATGGCATTCATGATTTTCTAAGGCACAATTGCAGTACGCTACTGGATGCTCCTCCCATCATCAGTTGTCTGAGATGTTACAGCTAATATAGCTGTTGGAAATTCATTATATTGCACTATTAAGAGAATTACAAAGTTAGGGTATCTTAGAATGGGGCTTTGTTCAACGCTTTCCACAACCAGTTGAAGGAGTCTTTGCATTTTTATGACCACTGGAAGGCTTTTAATCCTTATAGTAGAATAAAATAATGGCTCAGTGATGTGTGCAAATCCCAGGATAAATAAGCTGTAGTATTCAACAATTCTAATAAATATTTTATTATCTCGCTTACTTTAAGTTTCTCTCATTTATTTGATATCATCAGGCTTTTAGGTTGTGGCTGTATTTCTAGAGTGTCACCATTGCATCTCAGATATTTTATCTGGGCTCTGAAAACTGGCATTTGCTATTTTTAATCTCTAACTGAGTTTGGGACATCTCTAAAAGACCTCTTCCAAGTGCGCTAGATGTTGGGTAAAAGTTTTTGAGAAATTACTTATATTGTTAAGGTAGACATAACACAACTCATTTTTAAATCCTCTATGATAACGTCCATCGCCTACTAGAGGGTGGCTGGCACATTGCACCTTCCCTGGGGCATTAGAATCAACTGGAACAACCCTGAGATGTATTAATTACAAACATTTTCTGGTCTTTAGGTGGCAGGTTAATCTGCCAGTATCAACAGATGAAATTTATTGCTAGAATATTTAGCTCCTCCTAATTTGTCCAAAGCATCATCTTTTAAAGGGAAAGGATGAAAATACTTTTAGTTATATTTTTCAAATGTCAGAAATAAATGACAACTCTATTGAATCTATCTTTTTTCTTAGCTATGAGCACCAGACTAATCCATGGGCTACGCAGGGGATTACCATCTTTGATGTATGAGCTTCTTTAACTCTCTTTGCAAATCCTTATTACTGGCTTCTCCATATTAGCCTCAATCAAATGGGCCTTGCATCCCCTATGTCAACATGATTCTAAATTCCCACAGTGCATTTGAGGTTTTAGTTATCTACTTCAAATACTTGAGCATATTATATATGAGGGCCAACGCTTGAAAAACCCAATGCTCAGTAAATCCACCAAGTTTCTAAATAATATTGACTGCATAATAATGTAGATGCAGCTCAGGTAATTCAAACTCTTTTAAATTTTTAAAACTCATGAAATTACCAAATTTTCTCTAATGAAATAAGGTCTAAAATTACGATCTTCTACCCTCTATTGACAATAATTTTGGAGGTAATTAAGATTGCAAGTAATACACAGACCTCCTGGTGAGCAGACCTATTATCCTAGAAGCAGCGAAAGGTTAAGCCCTTGACTTTAGCTAAAGGGAGTACTTCTCCCAGCAACCCTTCTGGTAGTTCTATGCTCATCCCATTAGACAACACTCATTGTTCTCCAGGGTATAAAACAAAATCCTATGAGGATTTTGGGTGATGCTATTATTCTCAGGAATGATGGCATGTGGAAGAATACTCTTATGACACACTTGTTAGTATTGGATAGGGACTACACCATCATTATAAACCACATTAAAAAATTTACTTTTACGAGTATAAAGTTCATATTATCCATTAAGTAATGGAGTGGTAATGTTTGACCTAGGATGGTAAAAGTGTACTATTAATAGTTTAAACAGTCACTAAACCTTGTTTAAGTTAGTGGCTACAAAAAAGGTAGTTATCATTGGATAGCACTATATTATGGCCACAAAACTGAAAGGAGCCAAACTTCATTGGTAACGTGCTATATGCCCCTTTGCTTTTAGTACTTGTAGAGCAAGTTTTCCATATCATTGATGGTGGGCTACTTTGGATATATTTTTAATCATTTTGCTAACTGAATGATATTATGTTCATAGGAGCACCGCTTTCTATAATGGCTCGCGCCAGAGCCTTGTTCACACAAATATCATTATAAGTACAATGGAAAATTAGTTTGAATCCCCATTTATTGCAGGTATTTTAGGAGTATTAACTTGATTAATCATACCTTTGTATGTTCTCCTACATTGAGGAAGTGAGAACTCAAGATCTCAATTGGTAAATCAACTGTAACTCCTGTTAGATGAGGTAAAGATTGGGATTCCTTGGTATCTCTAAATTGATGGCGCTTTGAGATCTGGGTAGCATAAAGTTTAGATATAACTTCACTCCCTCTTAATCCATAGCTGATTGCTTACTTCTAGTGATGACCTTCATCGTGGGATTACTATAATTGGGTTCTTGAGAATGAGAATGATAATTCCCTCCTGTCTTTATGACAAAATTGGATGATATCGAGCAGTAAAGCATCCCCCTTCTACTTCCAATGTTCTTTTCACTTGATGTCATACTCTTGCGATGTCACAAGGTTCACCCCAGGAGTCAATTAGCGCAGGAGGCCACCTTATTCCACAAGATTCACAGATCCAACAAGTTATAATGGATAAATTGCGCCAACTGCCAAAGTTTCCTTGACATGGGGATAGCCTCTGTGATCCCTTATTTTTCAAAACTCGTGGGAATTAACTGGTGTGCACTTTCACATTAAGTGATCTAAAGTAATTTGCACCTCTTTAGGTATTCAATCATGAAGTGTTTATCTAAATCCTTTAAAAAGCGCCATAAGCAAAGAAAAACGCAAACTGGTAAAAATTTGGCAGCATTTAAATTGTGGTCTTGACATCAAACTCTACCATAGTTTTTAGCACCCAGAAAAACCTGAGCCTCATGGTAAAGTAAGTAAGCAAACTTGATAATGGTTTCATTTTACTGAACAAAATGTCATAAATTCAATCTTCAGAGTGACCATACACTTAAAATTTCTGAAATCTCATAAAACGACGTTTTCCATACCAGCAAAGCCTAATATAATTGGGCAAGTAGGATATAATCAGTTCATTGATCTGGTCATTTAAATATTTTATTATAGTAGTGGTTTTAAACAGGTCATTGTCTCCATGCATGGCCATCTTGAACATTTTAAGAATGACTGCACATTTTCGCGCTTGTCAAATTGTGAAAAATTAATCTAATTAAATTGCTTAGATTATTGATATTAGATTCCTAATCCAAAAATCATTGGGCTTTACTAAGCTGAGGCCCTGGGTTATTGACTGAGGTTGACTCTGTTCACGAGTTAGAGACTTCATGGAAGGACGCAAAGCAAATAATGATGGTGGTACAAAATGCGTAGGTTGATGCACCAGTTCTTGGGGGACTTCTTCTTCTGTGAATTAATCATTGAATAGCTCTGGATTAGCAGTAGGCATGGTTTAATGAGGGCACCACCATACTCTCTTGTATCTCACCTCCAATTAGACGTTCCCTAGTGGTCAGTTCTCCTGCTCATAAAGGCATTGATGCTTGAAGTGTTGTGATTCCATGAGGCTTCTTCACATGAATTACACACTAGCGTTCAAATCCTCTAATTCTACTCTTGTGGGCAGTCTCCATGTTACAAAGTTTGTGGATAAGACGCCATACTATAATATTTTAACTAAAGTAGATCTCTGTTTTTTGTTGGAGCGTCTGGAAAGATCCTCTCAATGCTTTGATATACTGCTTCATAGCTGTTTATTAACATATAAGTTGTTGCAACTCAGTTGGAGTGGCTAGTGGTCTCAATGTTGCTTTTTAAATACTGTGTGGCCACCACTTATATTGCGTTGGTGAATTGGTTGAGTGCCTCAACTGCCTCTTTCTGATAATTAATGTCCCTTGGAGTAACTTGGTTATGTTCAGTCTCCTCTAAGAGTTGCTTCATACCTTGAACCTATTAATTGGGTACTTGCAATTGTCCAAGGCTTGATATCTTATGGCCAACAAATTCTGATTCAATTGAATAACTAGTTTATCCAAGCGTTGTAATATTTTTATTTAACTGAGGCAAGCCGACCATGGGACAGGCATTACTGAAAGAAAGAAAGAAATGACATGAAACCTGAACAGGGTCAACTCCATCAAAGAAAGTTTTTCCACCTCCGTATCAGGACTCAAATTTTTCTAATTACGTCATGGGTAGGTTTTCGTGTTATTAGACCTACTAACCGCCAATAGCTTCCTTTGTCTGGCACCCTGCTTGATGTGCGAAGGGTGAGAATCGAACCCCCAACCTTCAGGTTGGTAGCAGTACACCCTTACCAACTCGCCTTCCACCCCCATTGTAATATTTTATCACTAGGGTTGTTATTGTTGTTAATTGCCTGGCAAATGCCTTGTAAACTGGTTTTAAGCTGCCTATTCAAATCATGCAGCGTTTCCGTTTTTTTTTAATTTCTGTTAAACACTTCCATTATTGGAGCATGGTGACAATAATGGTCAATTGAAACTTTTGTAAAAGGGGTTTGAAGATATTCTTCAAGTTATTGCCACATCTGAGCAAGACTAATATCTTGTTGTAGTATCTGACTAATTCTCAGAGACCAAGAATTTTTATATTGATAAGTCAGCTGGCCTTAATTCTGCTGAAAGTATAATAAGGTGGGCACTAGATATTGTTCATGGCCAAAGATCCAGAAACCCCAGAATATTCATGTCCACATTCTGTCTCAGCTACTCCAAGTGAACATATAAGTCTCAAAGCTTCCAAATTAAAAGGTATATTAGAATTCACCTTTCCTTAGTGCCATTCAATTAGGAGTTGGAGGATTAACATCAAACATGATAGATTGATCATTCTTGCCATTTCCTCCTTCCTGAGTCGGTTTTATTGTAAGGTTATAATCTAGATTTTGCTACTACATCTCAATTGTAATTAGCACCACTTTTGTAGCGCAAGTACTTCTTCATGCTACGTGCACAGGTTGATAGTTGACCAGTCCAAATCTGAACTTTCAAATCTGTAAAACAACCTACTAAACATGACAAGAATTGTGATTATTTTTTAGATATTTTGAATAACATTTTTTTAATTAAGTCACTTCATTCAGATTTAACTAAGATCTTTTGATGAAGATTACTAACTAATTTATAATGCAATTGTGGGAGGAGATTTACTTGTCAAAAAGTGATAATCTAGATGTTACAGGAATGACTACAATACATTCTGTTTTAGGTTAAAATTTATAACAGAGTTGGAATTGTATTTCAATTTGTTTTAAAAGTTAGGAATCAAGTCAATCAATTTTCTAAGTTGGGGGTTTAATGACTTTAATTTTGTTTATAATTATTGGTAGTTAAAAACTTATCTTTCTTGTTGCAAACACTTTTGCAACCTATTCAATTCAAGACTCAATCTAGTTTGATAATCTCATAGGAGATTAGTCTGCGCCCATGTCTGGGAGCAGTTGGGCAAGCAAGGCAAGAGGAGCAGGCGGAAGGCCTGCAGCCTCTAACGTTCAAAAATGCCCTGGAGAATCTGGCGGAATAGAAAAAAATCTCAAAAAACTGGCGGTCACAATTTCCCCAGAAATATTCACGTGGCAAGCATGATGCAACCAGTACATCAACACGCCACACTATCAGCCACTTTTGTCGGTGGAATTTGAAATCCGTGTGTATCTGGACATCCAAAAAATGGCCTTATGGGAAAAATTTTGTGAAGATGTACACAAAATTTTCCTGACCGCGGTGTATGTTGCACCTCACTCCATGTCACGTGGTTGGCTGGACCTGGGTTTCGAAAGCAAAATAGCAGCAGACGAGGCTGCAGTGGTGCGCATAGTGGTTGACCTTCCCAAAGGGCAATGGGTCATCAAAACCAAATGCACCAGATGGACAAAATCAAACCAAATTTTCCTCACGTTTGACTTTTTGCCTACTATGGTAAAACATGACATTTTGGAGCAACATCTGAAAGATGGTCTCGCCATATATGGATAAATACAATCTTTCAAAATGCAACATTTCATGCTGATGCCACACCTGTGCACCGGCAAAGCCATCGCAGTTCTGACCCCAACTGAGGAGATCGTGAAGGACCTAACCCAGATCCTGCACTCCACCTTTATTGACATCGCAGGGCATACCACCCACCCATTCTGGGTAACCGTGGACAGCGTGCCCCCCATTTGCACCCACTGAGATGCGTTCAGCCATAAGGCGCATGCATGCCCCATCAAGGAGGGCGTCATATTCCAAGAGCACCCCTCAATGGCCATGGCCAGCGGAGAGGCGCACTACGAACCAACTGCAAGCACCAAGGAGGCTTTCCCGTGGGGAGCACAAGGCTGCTACCTATTGGTAAAGCCCATCTCCCCACAGGAGCGGAAGAAGGCCAAGCAGGCCCATAGGGCCATGGCCAAGGAAGCAGCCAGGCCACCACCACCATCCCACACTCACAACGCCAGGAGGACATGGAGACCTTCGCGGCAGAAGCGACTTGGGAATCCATTACCCAATCAGATTGGGAGGCCCATACCAAGTGGGCCACTCAATCCAAGAATCTGATGGGAGATTCAATCTCACCCAATCGCTGCACCCAAGCTCCAGTTGAAACTGACCTGGGACCTATCACAATTGAAAAAAAAATTTGCCCCACTCAATGGTGCACCAAACTTATCTGCACCGCAAAAAATTCGTCTGACGTCGGGAAAACAAAAAGTGAAGGCCAAAGCCAACATGACTCTTTCCACAAAAATTAACAAAAACCCCGATAGCATTGCTGCTAACACCTGTGCTGCTGTGAAAGCCTGTGGGGACCTTGAAGAGGCTGGTGGGCCCCTGGGCCCACCCCTCACACCTAAGGTGCGATGGGGGAAACCTTCACTCTAGGGATGCTGAATATTGCCAGACTCAAGGCCTCCCCATCTTAGGCTAGGAAACTGAGTTTTTTACAACACAATTTACCCGTGGATATACTGGCCATCCTGGAGTCCCACTGTCCATGAGGTTCCAAGGAAGCTTGGAAAACAATGCTCCTCCCATCCCTATCCTATTGGTTGAAGCACTGTGGGGTGCTAATTTGGAAAAATAATTTTTTCAAATTCACATCCTCAGAAACATTCCTAAATGGCTGAGTGCTTGTAGTCACCTTCTCGTGGGCTGACGTTGCACACACAATTGTCAACACTTATGCCCCAAACGGTGCACACAAGTGTTGGGAATTTTTCTCGTTGGTCAAATCCCTCCCACTACCCCCTGATTCTTTCCTAGTTGGCGACATGAACTGTTGGCTAACCTCACCAACGGACCAGTGGCCACCCTCACCCCACGCCCCACAGGGTCACATAGAACTACGCGTTCTAAAAGCCACCCTTGGGTTAATGGATGCACTGCCATGACAAGCCCCACTGCTCGTAAACATGACGCATCCCCACATCCACAACGGCCAATTAAGGTCTATGACCCGCATCAACCTTATTCTAACACCAGCGAAATTTCAACCCCACATCTCCCACTTCAAAACAACAAAAATGGAATTCTCCAACCACCGACTGGTCTCGATAACATACCACTTACCCGTCACAGTTGCAAAGGCCCCACATTGGTGCAAAATCTGCCCCCCCAAGCTCGCGTCGCCAGGATTTTCCATGTGGGTGGAAGAAGCATCTTTGGTGAAATTGTTTGTTGCACCATTTTGTGTGGACCCCATTTCCACATGGGCAACTTTTAAAGAGGACACCATCCACCAATATTGCCATCTCTCCTCCAGATGCTCACGAGCCACATTGGTGGTTATCTCGCGCGCTCTGGAGGAATTGGCCCACTTGGAGTCCAACATTCCAGCCACAGGATACAGCCCCGCATGGGGCTGGAAGTGGGTGGAGGCAGCCGCCCACCTCAACGCACTCAAAAGGCAACAAAAACATCAGGTTTGTGTCCAATACAGGGCCACACGCATCACTAAAGGCGACAAGTGCACCGCATACTTCTTTAAAAAATTTCGCACCATGCCAGAGCATGGCCTGCACACAGGTGCGAAGATCGGATAATTCCATTGCGGACACACCAGCTGAAGTGGCAATTGAAATGCAAAAATATTACTACATGTTATACCGAGCCAAACCAATTCAGCCAGCCGAAATGGTGGAATTTCTCAACTGAGCTCATATCTGCACCATTTTTTGATACCCAGAAATAATGAATTTAATTACTCCGAATGAATTATGGACAGCCATACGCGGTGCGCCAAACTGAAAATGCCCAGGCCCAGATGACATTCCATATGAGCTCTACAAAAAATATTTCAAATATATATCCCCATTGCTGCTAGCCTCACTTAACCAAAGCCTTTTGGAAACGCGCCTCCTACCAGGAGGAATGAGGACTTTACTGCCACACTCTTCAAGAAAGGGGATAAGCTTGACTTAGCCAACTGGCGCCCCATTTCTTTAACAAACACAGACACCAAAATTTTAACAAAAATCATGGCTAACCATTTAGGGACTGTAGCATCTGCCACCATCTCCCCAGAACAATTCAGTTTCATCCCCAGAAGGTCGATTTGGGATAACGTGCACTCTGTGGCTAATGCATGTCAGTCCACAGCCTCTGGAGCACTGGTATTCTTGAACCAACAAAAGGCCTACGATAGAGTAAACTGGGAATACCTAAGGGCCTGCCTCCATCAATTCCGCCTACACCCCCCGCTTCATAAACTGGGTGATGCTGCTCACGGAATCTGCGACAAAGGCAGTGCGTGGCCCAGGCTTCCTAGCGGAAGTAGTCCGCCCTCAAAGGGCCTGCGACAAGGGGACCCCCTCAGCCCACTCTTATACAACTTCAGCCTTGACCCACTACTGCGGAATGTGAATGCCCAACTTACTGGGGTCCATGTGCCAGGCCAAACCCCAGTCAAGATTAAGGCATTTGCAGATGATTGCGTGGTGGGGTGTCTAATAACAAAGATGCATGCCCGCTTGAAGCCCTCATCCAGTAATATTCCCGGGTAAGCAACGCGGCACTGAATGCCTCCAAAACCGAAATCATCCTCCTTGGTCGGTTTCAGAACTGCTGGGCCCCAGTAATTAGTTCCCAACCTGGCCCATCTGCTCGCCCACGTCCACGCCTTACTAACTCAACACACACCGCTCCACTGGTGCTCCCCTTCGTGCCACATCCTACCATAGGACCGGTGCGCCATCTGGGCGTGTGGATGGAGGCAGGCGGATATGCGTCAGCAGTAATGGAATGCCATATACTGGACAACGTGATGAAGCGAATCGCCTCTCTCAGAGCCCACCCTACTACCCTCACTGGCAGGGTTATTCTTGCCAACTTTATGCTCCTATCCAAAGTCTGGTTCAGAGCCCACGCCATCCCCTTCTCCCCAAGCTTCTTCAAATCCCTGTATGCTTTGCTGCAAGGATGGCTTTGGTCAGGCCGCCCTCCACCAGTATGGCTAGAGGTCATGTTTGGCCGAAATCAACATGGTGGCGTGGGCCTGCTTGACTTCAAAGCCCATGCTGCCAAGATCCTGGGCACTTGGATCGCGGCCATCACCGCTCCTACACTCCCATCCCAACACTGGTCCCGCGTGGCCCACTCCAACTTCTCCCGAGCTTTGGGCCTCAACAATCCATCAAACCCCCACTCCCTGATGAAATATCTCGCATCACACACATCGGCCACAGGTCCTCACGGGACTAAAACCTACTACAAATGAATCCTACTCTCCATGCGAAGCGCAGAGTGGAGAATTTTTAATAGCGGACATACAACCTGAAGAGGCCGCCCCTCTCCTCAGTTGACACAAGAGGTACAGGGGCTACCCATCCATGATGGCGTGATCCCCATTTGACCCCATGTCCTATCCAGGGTGGACTACCTGGACATGATGGACATCCCTTACTCCACTGAGACCCAAAAGACTATCTGGAAATACGCACATCATCCTCTGTTGCAGCCTCAAGTCCGCTCTCATGTGTGGTGCTGCCTGAGGCGGGTGTATCATACAGCTGAGCGCTCTAACGCTTTACACTCATCCTGTGTCGTGTGTGGACAGTATGGAACGCTGTTCCACCGCCTGGAGAAGTGCCCCACCTCTAAAGTGATATAGCGCGAAGTCCAACGTCTGCTGGGCCAGGATCAAACGCATCCCTTCAGTCTGTCAAAAGATATGTTTGCTTCATCAATGGCCTCCCCCTCCCACCCTCCCTCCATGCTCTGGTGATTGCAATCGCCATGTGGACTATCCACACGATTGTCTTGGATGCCATCGCTGGCTCCATCCCCACCCTCCCAGAAGCTGTCCACAGATTCCGGTCTCATTTGGTGGACCACTTTCAAGCGTGGATGTTTGGATATCTCCCACCACGTCGCCGACAGCTGGTCTCCTCCTGGTTCCCAGTCTGGTTCATCAAATCAGACCCCTTCCTCCACACGTGCTCAATAGTGGCTACGGCCCCTTCACACGTTCCCTCCCCCTCCCATAAGTGGCGTTCCCGCTGGCAACAAGAGATAGCATCGCTTCTCTGGGGTGCCTCCCCTGGTACTAAGTTTATCTTTCCTGAGTCATATTCGGAAGTGTCCGTCCCATGGTCAGCCTTCCCCACAATAAATTTAAATTTAGATTATTGGTAGTTAAAGGCATAAAGGCAAAATAATCTATAGTAATTTAGTAGCTACTAAATAACAACTACATATAAAGATGTGGGGTGCAAGACAAGGTAATCTGTATCAATTTAATACTTTAGGTTAGCATTGGCATAGCATATACCAAATGTGAACTTTTTGTTTATTTAGTATAACTAGGAATTCAGAAAAAAAGAGCTATCAGATGGTTGGTCAAAAATTAATAACAAAAATTAAAAAGACTCTTATAATTTAACTGATATATGAGATTATACTTAAAAAATTTTCTACTCTTTCCCACTTTTTTGCAATTTTAATCTAAAAAGCTTATCAAAACTTCATTGACTTGCTGCACCTCTGTTTCCAGCCAATGTCTTTAGCTCCACCGCCTGCCACTCTTACGTGTGGCAACGTCGCTCCACTCACTAGCGTTCACCACCCAGCAGACAAGTACTTGTGGACTGGATTGTCATGACCGCCAAATCCATCTGGCCACTTTGTTTTTCCAAGGGACTTAGCACTCCACCTTGCACAAGTCCACCCAACCTTCCCCCATCCCCTAGCCCTACCTCAGTCTACTATCCACTTTTGCCTCCGCATCAAGTACAGTAGTCTCTTCCCATATGCAAAAGCACAATAAAAGAGCTGGCACTGCCACCTTTGCATTGGCAGGTTTATAAACCTTCGCTCTTACAAGGTATATTTTGATATAGGCTTCCTCACTGAAGAGGCTGCGGCTGCTGCTGCAGCAACGCCCTTAATTTACAAAATCACCCCCATTACCACCATCCAAACTCGTCTCCTAGATAATATCACACTCGTGGTAACCTTTGCAAACCTCCCCTCAGACCTTCCCCCTCAAACACTATATGAAGAATTGATGTCAGGGCTGTTACTTATGGCAAAGACTTCATCCTCCAATTCATTGTCCCAAGTGGTGCTGAGCGCCTAGCACCTTGGGCAATGGCCACCATTACCCCCACCAGCTGACCATGGCCCAGAACATCCCACAACGTGCCTATATCCCATCTGCACCAGACCATTTCTTTTGGGCTTGCATTGATAACAGCCACACAATTTGCCCCTTCTGCCATGAGTTGGACCATACTAAAAAATCATGTCAATATAATTCAAACCCTGTAAACACTGCCAACTCCACCCATGAGACGACACAAACAGAGTTTAGAGGAGATTTTAGATGCTCCACTCTCAAGCTGTGCGCTTAATAAATCAGTAGAAAAATCTACCAACCCAAGACCAAGCTGGCCAATTTACAACCATTCTAATTAATCAGGAGCAGGCTTTGACCCATATTCAATCCAAAAATTCTCCCGCCTCAAAACTTATCCAACCACAGCCACCTATCACTGAACTAATCCAAGAAACTAAAATCACTGGGACTTATTGGATGAAGTGACTGAAATGGGTTAAATTGTCCCACCACCGGCTAAATATTTTGTCTAGATCCTTATTTGAATTTGGACTTTGATGGTCCACTCCCCAAAACCAATATGTCCCTAGACCCAATGAAACCCCTTACCAAAGCATCCACCAGCTTGCCAAGGCTATAATGGCCTTACCCAAAATTGTCATCTTCCTGAAGCCATGGCAAAATCTTTCACTGAATTAAAAAAGGGCTGTGCCCCCGTGTTCCCCCCAATTTCCCTGCTATAACAAAAAAATGAAACCAAACGCCTCACTTAAGCTGCCACCACCACTTTCAAACATGTCACTGAACTGGCAGATTTTTTCACATCCACATGTGTCACTAGAGCCAACATTGCAAAATTAGCCCAGCTTCCTGACGCTCACATCCAAGCTGAACACTAAATTGCTGAACTCATAGAGGCTATGCTCCAGGCTCAAATTATCAAAATCAACCTCATCCTGCGGATGCCCCAACCCCCTTGCTATCAGCATTGATCCACCTCTTCAATGCTGAACCTAAAATTTCGCCTGATCCTCCCTCTTTCTCTTCCATGGTGGGATAAGCAGCTCGCTGCTGTGCCACCTGGTTGGTTGCTTTCTCGTTTTTTTGTGTAACTCATTGCTCATTTAAAGCAGTTGGTTCATGTTTTTGTTTGTTTATTTTTGGAGTTTCTGGTTCAAATTTCCATCCCCTGGCTGGCAAACCTCAAATAAAATTAAATTTATAAAATTTTATAAAACTTAAGATAGAGCCATAATAAAGCTAGGGTGAAAATTAATCTTACAGGTTAAATTATACTGAAACATGTTTAAATAATTTTTGTACAATACAAACTTAAATCCTTCTATATTTAGATAATATATAAAAGATGACAAGTTTATCCACTAATATATAAAATTTACCATGAAAGTTTAACTTAAGGGAACTTTGATTAATAAAAAATAAAGTTAAATTTTTTTAATATCATAAATCCTTTTAAAATTAGTTTAAAAATTAAAGTAAAATTTTATTTGTTAATTTATTAAAAAATAACCTTAGATGAGATATCAAGGAGTGGTAGCATAGCAGGGTGGTTCCTACTCCACTTTGGGTCAGGTTTTGATTTAAGCAAGTTTGAAACCAGAACAGGCAAAAGAAACTTAGTGTGGTATACAAGTCCCTAGGTTGACCTGCCTCATTTACTTTAATAGATGAGATATCAAGAGATCAACTAAATTATTAAGGCAAGAAGACTATGGGGAAGAATATCTTAAGAAGTCAGTTCATAATATGGTAGGGAATTTTTTTGGTTTTTAGCTTAATGGTGCTATGCTCAAGAATCTTGAAAGTTGATACTCAAAGCTGACTGAGCCACATGACAAGTTTATAATGTATTTAAAAGGGTGCCAAGTTACGCTTATGTCCCATCAGCTAGATATCTATCCTATGGTAAGTATGGTGAAATAGATTATTGAATGTAAGTATAAATCAAGATATAGAATTCATATAACTTTATTGTGGTATAAAATAGGGGTTTTATATATCAACATTAAAAATAAAAAACCCCAAAAGGAAAAGAAGTATTAAAATTAATAGGGGGAGAAATCTGAAGGGAGGCTCTTGGTATACAATGTATTTCAGATGGTATAATGCCTTTGTATCATATCTTTGTAGGGCAAAAATGGTGAGTTGACTACCCAAGTCAGATGAGACTGGAATCAATTGGTTAATCATTCAGCAGCTTCTTGATTCTTGCCCATTTATGGATTGTCTTAATTTGCTGCCTCTAGTGCCACTTTGAGTAGTTGTCACCTGACCTTCTGACGATCCATTATTTTAATTAGGCAGAAATTCATCTTGGGGTATCTTATGCTCGGTTTAGTCCTTCAAAATTTCCTAGAGTCAGATTGAGCTGTGCCAACTATCAATTTCATTGTATAATATATCAAGGTGCTCCCTTTTACTCCTTCTCAGTTCTAGTAATTCATTCAGCTGAGGAATTTGGATAATCAATATCCTTACCATTATATCCAATATCATTATTCCAACATCACCCCCTTTTAGAATAATATCAGGTGAGTACCTGTTGAAAAAGTGGTCACTGCATAGGTTCACCAGGATTTTCCCCTAACAATACAACTTCACTGTATGATGACAGGGAACACAAATTTGATCCAATATGATTTAGCTAAACCTGACCTTTGTTCACTTTAATATTTAGGCACTTCCGTCATACATTAATTAAAACCAATTACTAGTTAATTTTAGTACAACTAAGAACAAGATAATTTATTAGGGAGAAATTTTCATATATATGATATTCTGGTAACTTAGTGCCATATTACTAGAATTATTGGCCTAAGTTACCGGAGAGTAGCTTTTTATTCATTGACCAGCAGCTTTTGCATGCCATTAGTCAGAAATTCCTTTGACTTTATTTCCCAGGCTAGGCGATCCTGCCCTTGAGCTTTAAACTATTGAGGATCATCCTTAATAACTTAAAGAAGTCTAATTATTAAATTAAGCATAAATGTTAATTTGGAACTCCCTCCTCAGGTCCCTAAAATCATCAACATAGCTCTAGATGAATGAATCCTACATCAGAGCTTCATTTACAAAAGCCTACAAGTTATCAACACTCATAAAATTATATTGGATATCATCCTTAACTAAATAACAGTACCAGAACATATTGGAAAAAGAATGATCTGGTTGAATTTTTAACACATCCCCCCACTTAACCAGATCATCTTTTCCAAAAGGTCTAAGGACGCAAATACCTCCTCCTGAACCCTGAGTCTTAAAGGTGACAGAAACCCAATGGCGTTGATTGTCGCAAAATTTAAAAATGATAGCAACACTAGTAGCATTTTAGCCGAGAAAAATATAACAGAGAAAAAAAGAAGCGATTGGAAATCATTTCCAAGTAACTTAATGGCTTTAAGCCATACCTAAAACTCTGAATAGACATCAAAACATCATATAATTAGGTATATAAAAAACAACAAGATCCTGACCTTATGGTGAGTTGATATCATGCTTATAAATCTCTTCATGAACTCTATTGACATGACCATCAGAAAAAGGTCCTAGATTGTGTAGGCATCCAATGTCAACTTATCAATGGCTTTTAAGGTACAAATCCATAACTGGTTTAAATTGTTTTGGTGTCCAACCATGGGTATCACAATAATTAACCCAATCACCAATTACAAGTATCGTGAGAGCCAGCTGTTTGGCATCTTCATATTCTTTTGGCGTAAGATTTCTTTTAAGATTATTGGCATAGACGGAGGATTGTAACCCAGTAAGGAATTTCATCAGATTCTCCAAATATTGAAGAGGTGTCATTGCCAGACTTAATTCAATTCCAGAATATAAAATCAGGGGAAACCAGCCAAACGCTCATAAAGAAATTCAAAAGGGGATTATAACATTGACAAATGATAACTCAAATTATAGGTGAAAGTCGCTGCTTACCTATATGTTGCCCAGCTGAAAGGTTTCCCATCAACAAGCCTCTTCAAAGTAGCAGCCAGAGTACCCTTTTACTCATTAAAACATCTCATTGGTCTCTGGATGGTAGATCGTCAACTGTGCTCCCCAAATTCCCATTAACTCGTTTTTTTTCAGGATGATATGCATAGTAACGTTTCTTCCATTATCCTTAGTCTAACATGATGGTAGCCATGCATATAAATTAACTGCTTCATTACAAACTTTGCAGTACTTCTGGCATCTAATTTAGCTATAGCCTACATCTCTACCCATCTGAAAGAGGTTGTTGATAGTATATAGCATATCAATTTGCAGTACTCAGGCTCAACCGCCCTACAACGTCAATGGATAAATTATGCCACATGAACAAGGTTTCAATAGCCAGAAAGTATTAGCTTTTCTAAAGGGCTTGTTTGCCTGTCACATTGCAATACAAACAAAATGTTCTGCAACGTCACCATTAAGGAATTCTCAGTAGTACACCCGTTGAAACTGTTACAGAGTTTACATAGTCTCCAAGGTCAGTTATGTTATGAGCCACATTAATCTTTGCAGTGCGCTCAGATGTTCTTTGGTAAAATATGAATTTTTGCCCAACAATTTTAAACAATTGACCCTTGATAATTATTGTGTTTTCTATCTCTTTGTTTAGGGCTTGAATATTCTCAGGTAGCTGGTCCCCAAAATCCCCACTAAGCACCTCTCATACAACGCATCTGCTTCATTTAGAAAAACTAAAATGTTTGTAATCATGGAAAAACATTGGCATTTTGATGTGTGGTACCTGATCATTGTACAATCTCATAATCATATGCTTGTATTTTTAAAGAACATCGGGTCAACCTCCATTCAGGCTCTTTTAGGTTATGCAGTCATCTCAGTGAGGAATGAGTGGTCACCACAGTAAAATGGACAACGTGATTTTATACTCTAAACTGCTTACAGGCACATATTACCATAAGGCATTACCGCTCAGTCACAGTATAGTTTCACTCCTGCTTACTCACGGTATGAGTCGCATATACTATCAGTTGTTCATTGCTGAATTCATCCACTTGGCTCAACATGGCACTGTTTTCCATCAATGATGCATTGAGTTGAATAATATAAGGTTGCTCAAATTTTGGATACCATAATACAGGTTTCATCATTAGGTATACTGTAAGGATGTTGAAAGAGTCCTGAGCTTCCTTATTCCATACAAAACCTTTTTTTTATTTAACCGAGGTAAGCTGACCAGGGGATGGACATAATGAACTAAAAACTAACATAACTAATTGATCTAAACAAAACGCACAAAATGAACAGATCGAGTGAAACACATTGATCAAATCAACCAACCAGGTGGGCAGCGGAGACTGCTTATCCCTCCATGGCGGAAGGGGAGGGGGATCAGGGGGCTCATCTTTGGCAGCAGCTTCCTCATCCCAGAGTAGGATACATGTAAAGGTGGATAGCAAGGGCGTCAAGGCATCAGTGGCATTTGGTTTGAAATCATTGATGATTGGTACTTTTAAAAAAATGCCAACCATAAAAATGGCAGTGATAGATTCAGCTAAGGCTTTTTTAGCTTTAATGAGGGCATCTGTTAGTTTAATGAACGTGGTAATATTGTTCCAGTTAATCTTAGCTTTTGGATTCCGTGCTACAGTTACACGTTCTAGATAGCATCATTGACATTTTTTAATTGTTTCATATTAATGTTACTTTTTGGAGTAAGCTTTATGAGGATAACAGGAGGTAGTTTTCTACTGTGGGCATCGCCACTGATTTGGCGGCGGCAATGCAGAGGGGATGGCAATCTGGTTTGGCGGCTTCTTCTATTGCAAGCTGGTGGTCACTGTAAAATTATATGGCATTTGGCTGTGGGGCATATAAATGAGAGGGAATTCTGCATCTCTTTTTTGCATTACAGAACTGGTTGACTTGCAGCAATGATTCTTAAATGATATTAACTTATTCTTCAATTTCATCCAATAACTCCCATGGGTTCTGGTTGAATTGAATTGGGGAATTGGCGTATGGTTAAGGTTTGGGTGATTCTTTGGGGGATGCATGGGATTGAACTGTGGTCCAATCCTGTGCTTGATTGAAAGAATCAAGTGTGGCACTGGGGCGAGGTGGAGGCTGATTGGTGGCTGCAGGTGCAGCTGCAGCAACAGGCTTTGGGGGTGTGGGTGGTAGGATTGTACCCCATGCTGGAATTAGCATGGGGTGGGTAGCAGATTGGTGACTGTCAGACGAAAAATCAACACCGTCAGAAGTGGCTAGGGATGGGCACTTGCGTTTTGAGTGGTTCAACTTGAAAAACAGGATGGACAGATTGTCCATCCGCCCTCGATGCAGGACTAGAATGGATGGTCAGTGGCAGAGGTGATAGTTGCACAAGGAGGAATCAACGGGCAATTTTGTTTGATTCAGGGCTGATTGTGGCATACGCCTAAGGCCCAGCGAGGCGTGTGGCCCCATTTGGACCACAAATTGCAAGATGAGGTTGGAGCCATAGGCTTCCAAACCTTCCATCAGCTCCTGGTGGAGCACCTCAGAGGGAAGGTGGGTGGGAAAAACAGCGAACTGAACCACCAAAGTGTGTCCGCTGGGAGCCAGGTCCAAGTTGTTGGAGAGGAGTATCCTGGAAGACCAGGGGCACAGTTGCTGCAGTGGCGGCATCAGCTTTACAGGTGAAGCTGAGATAAAGATACCCCTTATAGGGGCAGAAGTCAATAAAACTGGTGGGATGCATCACCACCTGTGCCATTTCAATAATGGCTTGATAGTTGTAGGAGAAAGGTTTCCCATATTTGACCTTAAGGCTAAAATGCATGTTGCTCCGGGGGAGTATTAGGGGGCAATAGGGCACCGCTTGGGTTTGAGTGAGGTGGGCGTTGAGATCCTTAGGAAGAAAAATCATATCAGGGGTTTGGTATGACTGGTAAAGCCAGTCCAAGCGCACTTTCCTGTCAGAAAGAAATTGGCATTGTAATGAACGAGTTTGTACCAATATCCCATAAGGAAATTGGGAAGTAAGAGCCACATAACTGACTCTACTAGAGACCAGCCCGCCAGAGCCAATCCCTGAACCCATCCACCAAGTTTCGCCATTGCCATGTGTCCTCAGATCCCTGTCCACACGCTGTAGTAGGATACTGAGTGGCACGCCAACGCCACACCATGCCCACTATTGGAGCCCATGTTTTTTGATCCAATTATTCTATTTTAAAATAAAATACTCTTTTTGATTCCGCCAACAAATCTTTATTTGATTTTAGGATTTATCATAGAAGACTCAACTGGCTATTCAAGCCAGCCTATCCTCAATTATATAGTGCATTTGCAAATATAAAATAGGCTTTCCACTATGCTAAGCTCTCCTGAACCGTCCCGCACATCTCAGGCAAAGATTTCATTCCTATGGAATCATCATCCAAAATGTTTGTAAGACTGGCGTCATATTGACTTGGATGCAATTCAGCTTCAGTCCGTCGAATTTACCTCACTCCAATTCCCTCTCATTCAGGTTTCTTCTTATATTCAGATCTAGAACTAACCAATCCATAGAAATGTACGGATCAGGTACCACCTGATCTGTTACAGGCAGAGGAGTTTCGCCACTGCCCCACACTGGGGCAGCTGGTGGGGAATCCAATGACATTGGAGTGAAACTACAGCAGGCGATTAAGTTTTACTTTTTAATCCATATAATTTTTCTTGGAAAGTTACACCAAGCAGAAAGAGCATTCAAAACCTTTCTTAGGATCCTTAAACAACTGAAGATTGGCTTGCAACTGAAGCAAAATTTTTATAAATTGGCAATAATAGGCAACTAGTTTCAAAAATACCTGTACATTGCAAACAATCTTTGGTTGGAACATGGCCCAAAGTGCCTCAATCTTGGGTTTTTAAGGCATAGCCCATTAGCTTTGACAATGAACATCAATTATTCAGTTTTGTTTTTGTGGTATGACATTTTCACGACTTTAATTTCAGATTTGCCACCTATAAATTTTTTGAACCCTTCACTAAAGAGTTTAAGATGATCTGTAAAGGTCAGGCTGAAAATATTAATAACATCTAAGTAGATGAGAATGCATGGCAACTTTAAAACGCCTAACACAATATACATTGCCCATTGGAATGTCAATGGCGCATTACAAAGACCTTGGGGCATTTTATTCAGCTTATATTCCATTACAGTAATAATCACATATATATATTTTGATTCTCTTTAGATAGGTCAATTTGTCAGTACTCAGATATGAGATCCATCACTAAAATTAATTGAGCCCCTCCCTAAGTTACCAAGAGCATCATTGATCCACGGAAGTGGGTATGAGTTCTTTTTCACTATTAAATTTAGCTGACAATAGTTTATAATGACCCAGTTGGATTTGTCCATCTTTTTTTGAAGACTGTACTTGCCCAAGGGCTCGAGGATTGGATAAACAACCTATGCCTAGGTATCTTAGCAACTTTAGTGGCACATATTGCCTCACTTTCCCTTAAATGTCAAATTGATTTCATATTAATTGACAGTTGATCTCTGGTGTTGACCTTATATACTATATTTTTGGCGCACCTGTAATCATAATTCTTTTATTTGAAACTCCAGAATATCATTCAAATAATTATAAACGTAATCTTTTTAATCTTCTGAGATCCTCCATCAGTTTGTCCTGATCAATAACAGAAAGGATTGGGGGGATTTTGGCTCATTAGGTGATTCTATTTCATTCAACTTGCCAAAGGCGTGAAAAGATAAAAGTTATGTTTTAGGAACTAAATGAACAAATGCCAATACTTGGTTTTCTTCTATTTATATTGGCCTATCCAAGTGGCTGGTGACATGTACCTGAATTTCACCGTGATTGGGGATAAAATCCCGAGTTCTACATGAGATTTAGTTCAGCCTTTTTCCCATAGTGCATGAATTCCGCTAGACATATAGTCAGGAATATCCAGGTTAAAGCCAATCTCAATGATGCAATGTTTCTTATAATTTACAACAGTCAGCATTTGAGCCCTCAAAAAAAATACCCAATAATTTCAATTTGGGCTGGCAGTGGTCCGGAACATTTACCAGCCTGTTGATAATTTATGGGAATGTTCCCGTCTGTATATAAAAACCAAAATAGTCATTCATTTTAGTTAAGGATGGGTCCCATTTTGAGTGGTAAAGCAGCAGTAAAAGTTTGCCCAAAATTTAGAGTGTATTTTTTGAGAAATTCATTGGACACCATGCTGTCAAATGAATTTGGTGCTGATCAATATTTCATGATTCTGTTTATACAGAACTATGGCTAGTGTGGTGACAATAAGGGAACAAAATCGTAAAGGCAGAGTGCTATAGGCACCCTGAGAAGTAGTGGTATGTAGGCCCACTGTCACTTAAACCTTATTATGATCTACATTGAAGGCAAGACTTAAATTTTTCACTGATTTTGTGGAAACAATATTAGTTAAATACACTATCAATAATGGCTCAAAAATTAACTCAATTCACCCAAATATTGATTTAAGTGAAATCAGAATAGGAAGAAATAGTATTTACTTAAAAAACGGTGACATCATTTGCTAAATCTAATAAAAAAGCTGTTCAGCTACTTAAGGGAATCATTACTTGATGGTAGCCATAGGGATTGAAGTGTTGACATCATTCAAAGTATTATTGCCCTCCATGTGTGCTTTCAGCTCTTTTGGCTTATTCAAGTATGGTTGTGTCACTTTTTTGACCATTTCAGGCTAAACGGTCTTTGCTTTTGAGAAAGTAACCACAAATACTCAGTCAGGGGGAACATGAGAAAAGGCAGAGGTAGACTGTTCCACGTCTACTCTGCATGTTATTTTCCAGCACGGGATAGTTACTCATTGGCAGGAACACCCATATTAATTTTATCAGGTTTAGTGCAACATAACTTTGATATATGGCCATATTTCTGCACTTATAGCAGATGATCTGATTTCTTTATGATGTTTTTAGAGCTTTTCTGAATGAATTAACTCATCCTTCAGAGTTAGCTACCACTTAATCTTTATTGGGGGATTAAACCTTACACCCCTATAACTAGTGTTGAAGTTGTGAAAGCTCTTGTTGGGACCATCAAAGGTGGCACCAAAAATTCATAAAAATTCGACCATCTGAGCTGTCTTTGTATTTATAGTCAGTGCGGAGATCATGGTCTGCTTCAGCCCTTTATGTCCTCGCAGCAACGATTAAATGGCAGTCTAAGCGTCAAAGTTGGTCAAAAATCATATACCAGTAAGTATCTGTGTCTCCTGATATCAGTCAGCAAAGGCTTTGATAGACTTATTGTTTCAGAACTGAATGCCTAAGAACTCTTGTTTTTGGTTGGAGAGGTGGTCCAGACTGGCAAACTCCCCATGATTACATCCTTCGCGCTTTTGTGAGTCCCTTTGCTGGCAGCTAAATGGGATAGAATGAGATTCTTGCTCGTCATGTTGAGGCATTTGACCACGGTAAACGCATTTTGGTGAGCCCCACATCCCACAATGTTTATCCCAAACAACTTGAATAACGCGGTAATATTGGTCCTCTAACTCCAGCAGTTTCAGAGTTAGCTGAAATTCAATGTTCTATGGGGGATTGCTGCCAATCTTTGCCCGTCAGCTGGTGGTTTGTACTGAAGAGGGAGAGCGCCGCACTAGGTAAGCCACCATGGTTCCAGGGCATTTGATTATCTTCTTTGACTAGAATCATTTTAACTATCATCCCCAGATAAGGTGTTTTTTGTGAATGAAACAGATCCGCCTTTGGGATCCTCATGACCGGAGCCAGTGTCCCCTAACTTAGTAAATGATTGGCGATGGTCTTTTCCCACTTATTATGGACTGATTTTCATGCCTTCAACTTATTTACATCTGCCGTAGTTCCTCAAATTCCTTGGTGAGCTGGCGGATTTTGTCAGTATTATTGTCCAGTTTTTTTACTAACAGCATGACTTGATCTTGAGCCTCAATCATATCTGAATATTGCTTCAACATAATAACTTACATTGACAACTCAGCCCATCAATTCCTCTTCTTTCTTATGAGGTATGGAGTCTACAGCTGTAACTTTTAGTCCCAATAACTCAGTCCAAATCCTCTTAACTTCAGCTTGGTTGTGGGTCTTCATGTCACTGACTAAAAGTTACAGCTTCGCGAATTCTTCTTAAACCTCTTTATTCTGCTTACTTTGCATTGGATTGACTCAAATACCTTCCTAGCAGATTCCATAACAGTGTATTCTAAATCCACGACTTTGGGAGTTCTGCCCTCTACAAGCTCAACTCAGTCACTCACCCTAGGCTCAAGGGTACCCCACTCATTATCTTAACTCAATAATATATGAACAACACTGGCCCAAAAATACTCCTTTAGTGAGCACCACTTGTTGAAGAGTGGTCACTGCTCAGGTTCACCTGGGTTTTCCCCTAACTAATACAACTTCCCTGTATGATGACAGGGAACTTGAATCTGGGCAAATTAAGGTTCAGCTAAAACTTGCCCTTTGCTCTGTATGGTATTTAGGCAAATCCGTACTACAATAATTAAAAATTGATTACTTGTAAAATTCAGTAAAAAAAAGAACAAGATATTTATTAGGGAAGTATTTTCACATATATGATATTCTGGCAACCTTGTGCCCTCTTACTAGAATCTTCGGACTCAGTCACCTGTTAATAACTTTTTATTCATTGACTGGCAGTTTTGGCATGCCATTGGTCGGAACTTCCTTTGACTTTCTTTTCCAGGCTAGTCAGTCCTGCCCTTGAGCTGGTAAACTATTTAATCATCCCCAATAACTTAAAGAAGTCTAATTATAATTTTTTTAAATTTTTATATTATAGAAGTTAAAAATTTTAAAATTTTAAAAACTTATTCAGGGAAGGGCGATTATGAGACGGACACTTCGAATATTTAATAACAATAAAGCACTAATATGCGCAAGGGGCATCTCAGAGAAGCTAATGCTGTCATCTGTTGCCAGTGGGAACGCTAAATAAAGTAAGAGGGGTATCGTGAGTAGAGGCTTGTGCCACTATTAAGAACGTATGAAGGTATAGGTCTGAAGTGTGAACCAAACCAAAAAACCAGGATGAGACCAACTGTCATTGACGGGATGGTAGATAACCAAACAACCATGCTTGAAAGTGGTCCATAAAGTTTGACTGGAATCGGCGTACAGCTTCCTGGAGGGTGGGAGTATATCCTGAAATGACATCCAAGACAACCGTGTGGATAGTCCACATTACAATTGCTACCACTAAGGCTCAGAGATAAGATTCTATAGTGAAATTCAAGCACAAGGCGAAGATGCCCTTAGATAGGCTGAAGGGCAGTGTTTGCTCCTGGCAAAAGAGACATTGCCTCACACCAGATCGCTTTTGATGGTGGGCACTCTTCCAGGCAGTGGACCAAATTCCCATATTGGTCACACACAACACTTGAGGAGTGTGATTTATTGGATTTCTTGAAAGTATGGTATACCCATTTCAAGCAGCACCACACATGGGAATGAACATGCGGATGCAAAATAGGGTGATGGGCGTACTTCCAGATGTCCTTCTGGGTTTCTATGGAGTAGGGGATGTCCAACATGTCCAGATGAACCACTCTGGCCATGATAGGGGACCTCCTTGGTATCAAACTGTTCAGAAAGGCTTGGCCTTGTACTTCCTGTGTGAAGCGTGGAGTAGGGTAACTCCTCTGGGCGGTGTGCCTATTGATGCAAGTTATCCACTTGACACTATGTATGGAGAGGGAAATTCATTTGAAGCGGGGCGACGTCTCATGTGGGCCCGCAGCAGAGGGATGTGAGGCAAGATATTTTAATAGAGAATGGGGGTGGGTAAGATTGCTGAGGCCCAGGGCGTGGGGAAAATTGGACCAGTCTGCATGTGACCAGTGCTGGGCTTGGAGTGTGAGGTTGGTGACTGCAGCGATCCAGGTGCCAAGTATTTTGTGGCATGGGCCTCAAAGTTGAGCAGGCCCATACCACCACTATGGCGAGGACAAACAAGACATTTAGGCGCACTGTCAGTGGGCGGCCTAACCAAAGCCACCCTTTTAGGAGGGCGTTAACAAGGTGAAGAAAGATGTGGGAAAGGCGGTAGCATGGACCATAAACCAAACTTTAAATAGGAGCAAAAAGTTGGCCATCACAATCCTGCCTGATAGTGAAGTTTGGTGGGCTCTGAGGGAGGCGATGCGTTTTGTGACATTGTCTAGGATATGGTGCTCCATTACTGACAAGGCTTACCCTCCCGTCTCCAGCCACATACCCAAGTGGCGTACCAGACCAGCAGTGGGTCTTGGCACAAAAGGGAGCACAAGCGGGGCAGTATGGGGTGGGCAGGGAAAGCGAACCAGTGAGCTAGCTACTGAAGCAGATAGGAAACAGAGTGCTGGTGACCAGCGGGCTTGGAACTGACCAAGGAGAATGATTTTGGTTTTGGAGACGTTAGTGCAGCGTTACTTACCCTGTAGAAGACCTAAATAGTAGCCTCAAGTGCTTTGTCATCTTGGTTTTTAGACACTTCAACCACATAAACATCAGCAAACGCCAACATCTTAACCAGTGCTTGGCCCTGCACATGAACACCAATAAGGTGAGGATTCATGTTGCATAAAAGTGGGTAGAGGATGAAGTTATATAAAAGTGGGCTCAAAGGGTCTCCTTGGCGGAGTCCCCTTTTTGGACGAACTACGTCAGTGTGGAAGACAGGGCCACGCACAACCATTGTAGTGAATTCCATAAGCAACATCACACAATTAATGAACTGATGGGTGAGGTGAAACTTGTGGAGGCAGGCTTGTGGTAATCCCAGTTGACTCTATCATAAGCCTTCTGCTGGTCTAAAAAAACAAGTGCCCAGTAGCCACGGATTGGCAGATGTTGGCTACAGTGTGTATATTGTCCCATATAGAACGCTTGGGGATGAAACCAAAAAGCTAAGAAAAATGATATCAGAGAAACTTCCCCTAGGCGGTTGGCCATAATTTTAGTAAAATACTTTAGTATCTGTATTAGTAAGTAAAATGGGCGCCAGTTGGGAAAGTCCATCATATCACCTTTTTTATACAGCGCTATTGTGAAAGCCTCTTGGCCCCCAGGAAGGAGGCGCGTTTCTAACAAACACTGATTCATTAAGGAAAGAAAAAAAGAGGAGAATTAATTAAGATATATCATATAGAACTTATAAGGAATCCTGTTTGGACCTGGGCATTTCTTGTGCGGTGCACCGCAAATAGCATACCATAGTTTGTCCCAAGAGATTAAATTCATCAACTCCAGATAGCAGGAAACAGGATGTATATGTGTTGCTTTTGAGAAATTTGTTAACTTTGGCTGGTTCAACTGGATTAGAGCAATATAATTCAGAGTGCTAATTTTAAACTTCAGTTGGCACTTCGGCTTGAGTATCTGTGATGGAGTGGTACAGCCATCTCACCTGTGTGCAGGCCAAGCTCTGTCGCTATGCAAAGAATTTTTAAAATATAGGCAGAGCAAATATCGCCTGCTATTGAATTTTTTGCCTTATACTGCACACAAACGTGATGTTTGTGTTGTCTTACCAATGCATTAATATGAGCAGACAAATCTGCCCGCTTATGACAGCAAGCTGGGCTGTAGCCTACAGCCAGGATGTTAGACTCCAAGTAATACACTTCTGCAAGTGTGCGCATATTGACTGCTGATGCAGCCTGAGAGTGATGTGATGAGAGGTGGTGGCCCTGAAAGATGGTGTTCGCTTTGAAGGTTGACTAAGTAGGTGGGTACACACAGAATGGTGTGGTGAACTCCAGTGCTGAAGTTTTGGTGTCCACCCATGAGGAAAACCTGGGCGACATGTTCTCAGCTGGATGAATTCTGCACCACTTTGGCGCCTGTGCTGTTGGGTGTGGCAAAGAGAAGGAAAATGACACCAACCTGTGGTTGGAGAAAGTTATTTTTGTCATCATAAAGTGTGAAACCTGAGACCAAACACACAACAAAGCAAGAATAAGGTCAATGCGGGACATAGACCTCAGCTGACTGTTGTGCACATGAAGACGGGACATGTTGGGGAGCAGCAGTGCATGTTTAGGTAGGTTATTAAACAGACCCAAAGTGGCTTTTAAAACATAAAGTTCTATGTGCCCCTGCGGGGGGGCAGGCGCAGAAGGCAGCGGTCAGTTATTGGGTTGGCCCAGCAGTTCATTTTACCCACTACAAATGATTCAGGGGGAGCGGGAGGGAAGTTACAGCCAAGAAGAGTTCCTGGAGAGCCCATACACAGGTCAGGGCATAAATATTAACAATAGCATGCACTTTGTCATCCCACAAAAAGGACACTACAAGCACACAGCCATCGAAGTATAAATTTTTAGAAATAGATTTGAAAATTACAGGTCACACATATAAGCACCTCATAGTGTGGCAACCAAGAAGAAAGGGGGGAGGAGCATAGTTGCCCATGTTTCCTCAGCACCGTAGGACAGTGGGTTTCCTTAATGGCCAGGATGTCCACAGGTAAATTATTTTTTAATAAAACTCAGTTTCCTAGCCTGGGATGGCGAGGCCTAGAGTCCAGTGATATTCAACGTCCCTAATGTGAAGGCTCCCCCATTGCACCTTAGGTGCTAGGGGAAGGGCCCCCTTGCCCTCATCCATCTCTTTTTCAGCATGTTTCTCTTTGGCACTGTGGGTGCACTGTGCTACGGGGTAATCATATGTATATGTTACTTTTGCTGTGGGTTTTCGTTGAATTTTGCTTTTGACGATTTTAGCTGATTTGTTATAACTCTTCAATTTGTTGTGCTTGTGCAGTGCATCATTGAATGTCAACAAAAACTTGTGAGGAAAGTGGGTGGTAGAATAAGTTTTGATCAAGGCTTGGCAATATTACTCAGGTAAATCAACTCACCCATCAGGCCATCAGGTTGATTGGCCCAATCTAGGGGTGAATGGATTCATGAGCCACTTCAGCAGCGAATGATTTGATGTCATCCTGGATTTGGGCAAGTGGGATCTTGGATCTGGCCATGGCCGCTGCCTTGCCGCTGCTCTATGGACCTGCTTGCCTTCTTGTATTCTTGCGGGGACACAGGTTTAACCTGAATGTAACACCCCTGCGCACCCCAAAGAAAAGTGACATTGATGTCAATAGCCAGTTTATAATGAGTATCCACACTGCCCATTGCATTGTGTAGGATTTCATTTTGTGTGATGCCCTCCTTGGCAGGGCATGTGTGGGCCTTGTGGCTAAAAGTGTGACAAAAGGTTTAGATAGGGGGCGCACTATCCACTCTGGTGTGAAACGGTTGGGATTCCTGTCTGTTAACAAATAGAACTGCGGTGTGGGGGATTTGGGTCAAATCTTCTGCTATGGCTGCAGATGGGGTGATCACAGCAATTGCTTTGACCATGCACAGGTTTGGCATAATCGTAAAGCATTGCATTTCAAAATATTGATGTTCACCATATGCCTAAAGCCCAGCCATGAGGTGGTGCTCCAGCACTGTGCGCTTAAATGTTGTGGGTAGAAAATTGAGCATAAAAAAAACTTATTTTGACTTGGTCCACCGAGTGCACTTTATCTTGACTACCCATTGACCATCCAGGAGGTCTACCACCACACGCACCTGTGCAGCTTCATCTGCTGCTTATTTATTTCAAACCTGAGATCCAATCAACTGCGGGTCATGCAGTGCAGTGCTACATATACTATGGCTAGAAAATAGTTGTGCACATCTTCACAGAACTTTTACCAAAGCGCCATTTGATTGATATCCAGGAAAACATGAACCCCATGATAAACTGATGACAGGGGCTGGGAATGCGAGGTAATAATGAACTGGTTGCATTTTGCTTTCCAGGCTAAAATCTCTGGAGAAATATTCACTGCCAATTTTCTATTTTTATCTAGGCCGCTGGTGTCACTGGGTCATTTACAAACTTTAGAAGGTGCGGAGCCCAATCCTGTGCCCTTTACTTTGCTAGCCCAACTGCTACCCGCATTGGGTGCACACTAATCTCCTCAAAGAGATTGTCAAACTTACCTAGTCTTGAATCAAATTTGTTGCAGTTATTGATTGCAACAAGAAAGAAAATTCCTGTTTCCATATATAAAAATAATAAAACCTTAATAATACTATAAATCTGGTTTTTATATAGTTTATTAGTGAGTGCGATGGGTTGAAAAAAGAGAAATCTAATAATTATTTTATTATCTAACCGAGGTAAGCTGACCAGGGGACATACATTACCGAATATATGTGAAACTAAGAGAATAACTAAGAAATATAAAAATTGGGCACCCCAGGGTACTCAAGTTACCCCTGTTGCCAGCAGGACTGCCAGGTATGGGGGGTTGGTGCACTACTCCGAGGGGGTTTCCCCTGCTATGGAGCACGTGTGAAGGAAAGGGTCTGTGTGGAGGAACCAGAGTGGGAACCATGATTCTATGAGCGCTTTTTGTCTTGGTCTCATATATCCATAGAGCCAGGCTTGGAAGTGATCTAGTAAGTGGACATGGAATCTGTTAATAATCCCATGAATGGTTGGGACCGTGCCCTTGAACGCATCTAATGCAATTGTGTGTATTGTCCACATTGCAATGGGTATTATTAGGGAGCGGAAGGTAGATGGGATTAGTGACTCGATCTGGAGCGCGAAGATACTCTTTGATATCAAGAATTCCTGTTCGTTTTGAATCTTGAGCAAGCGTTCGACTTCCTGCCATATAGCTTTGGTTGGGGGGCATGTTTCTAGGCGGTGATGTAGGGATCCCTCCCCTCCACATACTGCACATGATTTGTAAAGGGAGTTGGAGCAGTCCGCCATCCTATAGGTCCTTCTCAAACAGCGCCAGGCGTTTGCTCTTATCCTTGGTTGTAGGAGTGGGTGGTGTGTCATTTTCCATATTGCTTTCTGTGTGGTTAAATCATAGGGAATGTCCAGCATATCTAGGTATTCTATCCTGGCTATGCTTGGGGTTGTTGCGAGCATATCCCTCTGGCGGTGGTTTTCTGGGTTTCTTAATTTGAATTGGGGGCTGGGTCGTCCCCTTCCCTGTATAGTACCCATGTTCTCTATGGTCCATCCCATACGGCGGATAGTTCTGAGATATGTTTGAAATGAGGGGAGGTTCCATGCGGACCTGTTGCAGTAGGGTGCTTGGCAAGGTATGAAAGTAGTCTGGGTGGACTATGTGGGTTGATTAATTTGAGCGCCTGTGCAAAGTTAGTCCTTGCTGCTCTGGACCAATGTTGTTTTGGGAGGTCTGGAGCAAAATTTCCTTTATCCAGGTACCTAGGATGTGATTGGCATGGCTCTCAAAATCTATTAGTCCCATGCCTCCGCTTGAGCGTGGGCCAAATGGTGTTTCCATCCGTATAGGAGAGTGAGAGCCAGGGCATAGCCAGCCCTGGATAAGCGCGCGAATTGAGGTTATAAAAGCAGGTGAGAAGGCTATCGCGTGGGCCTGGTACCACAGTATTGGGAGGATGAGCGAGTTAGCAACTGTAACTCGTCCTGTTAGTCCTGTGGTTCTCCCTTGAGGGAGGCGACGCGTTTGGATACCCGTTGTAACAGGTTACTTTCCATTGTCTCATTAGCATATCCCACTGATTCTAGCCAGATTCCAAGGTGTCGGACGGAGTGGTGGTGGGAGGTGTTGCAAAGGGTAATATAATTGGGTTTTTTCTTCGAGTGTTGGTGTGAGGTTCTGATGTTGTGGCCCAATTGTTTGTGTATTTGCCTAAGAGGATGATTTCTGTCTTCCTTTTGTTGAGCGATGCATTGCTCACCTTGGATTATTCCTCTAGAGTGTGTTCCAGCTGTCAGGCATCTTCATTGTTTGATATACCTGCTACGAAGTCATCTGCAAAGGCCAGTATCTTGACTGTTGGTTGTCCTTGTGCAGTTATCCCCATGAGACGTGAGTCAGTTACTCGGAGGAGCGGGTCAAAGCTGAAATTGTATAGCAGTGGGCTGAGGTGATCCCCTTGCCTGAGCCCTCTGTGTGGTTTAATCTTGTTTGTTAGGAATCCAGGGCCGCATACAGCCATAGTTGCAGATTCTGTTAGGAGCATCGCCCATTTTATGAATCTTGGTGGGAGTTTGAAGGCATGTAGACATTCTTTTAGATATGGCCAGCTAACATGGTCATACGCCTTTTCCTGATCCAAGAAGACCAGGGCACCAGTTTCTTTGTATTGGCAAATGTTTGCTACAGGGTGTATGTTGTTCCAGATTGAACGCCCTGGTATAAACCCAAACTGGTTGGGTGATAGGGCATCAGATGCAATTGCGCCTAATCTAGCTGCTAGGATTTTTATTATAATTTTTTTGTCAGTGTTGGAGAGTGCAATTGGGCGTCAGTTGGCCAGGTCCAACTTGTCACCCTTTTTATACAATTTTATAACGTAGGATTCATGGCCTCCTGTTAATAGGCGTGTTTCCAACAAACTCTGGTTCATTGACGCCAATAGGAGGGGGGCGATTTGTTGAAAATATTTTTTGTAAAATTCGTAGAGTATCCCATCAGGCCCTGGGCATTTCCTACGTGGTGCACCGCGAATTGTTTCCCAAAGCTCCTCCCATGTGATAAGGGATAGTATATTGTAATTTGGTGGTGTACTTTGTATCTTGGCAGTTTGAATAAATTCTTTAATATTTTGTGGATCTGTTGGCATATCGCGATATAATTCAGTGTAATAGCGGTGTACTTCCTCCCTGACCTCATCAGGGTCAGAAGCCACGGTGCCATTGGTCTTGCGGACCTGTATGCACGTGGGCTGGTTTCCGCGGGAGTGGAATTGGTGAAAAAGTATGTTGAACAGGTTTTTTCTTCCTTTATGAACTTACCTTTGTTCAATACTTTGATTCTGTGTTGGTGTTCAAAGATGAAATTGTTAAGTCAGGCTGAAATTTCTGCCCATTTGCGTCCCCAATTAGGGCTATAGCCAGATCTCAGAGTATTTATTTCCAGGTGGTCTAGTTCTGCCAAGGTACGCATGATTGTGGCTTTGTCCGCGGTGTACTTGTGTGATGCAATATGTCAGGTTTTGTTGATTAAATCTTTTTTGAAATTTTCCCATGTTCCAATGGGATCCAAAGTGAATGGGGCTGTGAATTCTGTGTTTGTAGCCTTGTTTTCAACCCAGTCAGATATCTTGGGCAATTTTATATTTTCTGGGTGAAGCTTTCTCCAAGGCAACAACTGTGTGTGGGATTGGGTTGGCGCTAACTGCACCATAACTAATCGGTGATCAGAAAAATTGATTTTTTTTGTTGTAAATTTGGAGATTCTTGAGTGGTGGGATTGTGGGATGAGGATGTGGTCAATACGACTCATTGATATGAGCAGTCCCTCACGTATGTTGGGCCTTGTCATATGGGGAAGGATTGGTGAATTGGGGGGAAGAGCATCCTGTAAGCCAAGAGATGCCTTCATTGTGCAATATTCAATGTGTCCAGGTGGGTATCCCCTGGGATTAGGCCATTGATCTGTATTGGGGTTATCCCAGCAGTTGAAATCGCCTAACATGATGATATCTGGTGGGAGGGTGAGGGTAGAAATTTTTTTAAAATTTTTTTTTCTCTCAGTTACAGTGCACGGTGCATAGATACATGCTAACAAAATTATTTCATCTTGGCATGTGATTGTTGCTACCAGGACTCAACTGTGCAAGTGTGATGATGAATTTGTAATTTTAAATTTTTGTTGTTTTGGACTATCACCCCACAGTGAGACGTCCATACTGATTGTGATGGTGCGACCCTGGTTGACCAGGATTCTTCTTCCCCTTGTAGGCAGTGGGTTTCTTGGATGGCCAAGATGTCTAAAAGAGGTTTTCGCAGGGATGCCAGCTTTTTGGCTTGGGATGTATGAGCCCTGGCTCCCGCAATATTTAATGTCCCTATTGACACTGAGGTGCCCACGGCGCCTCAGGAGCGGTTGGGAGGACCCTCTGGTCCTATTCCACCGCGGCTCATTTTGGCCATGCTCCACGTCTGTACTCCAACTCTTTCAATGCCATTGTTGGTTCCCTTGATCTGTCCCAATGATTTAAGGGAATTGCGGTTTTTTGCATTTGCATCAACTTTTCCTGCACAGGTCTCATGTTGATTTGATGCGGGTTGTTGATTGGATTTTATATTTTTGAGGTTCAACTTTGTTGCATTTTGCACCACATTTTCACCCAAATTGCAGTTGCATTGTTCATCAATATGTGCATGACTGATGACGCTTTGTGGCTCAGTCTAGTTAATGTGAAAATTTTGACCTGGGCATATTGTTCTGATTGGTTGGTTCAGTGAATATCTGAAATATCCTCCTGAATTTGTCCGTGGTTAATGGCGGATTCCGCGTGTGCTGCCGCTTCATCTGCTGCTCTATTGCGGGCTTTTTGTGCTGCTTTACGCTGTTTACTTGTAACTGGGTCCACAATGGAATATAGTCCATCTTTACCCCAGCAGAATGGGTGGTGGCCATCAGTCATTTTGGCGAAGTTTTCATTATCTTCATCCATAGCTTCTTCACAAAAATCATTTTCCATTAAGCCCTCTTTTACAGGGCATGCATGTTCCTTGTGGCCCAGTGAGCCACAGTGGTTGCAAATGGGTGGTGCGCGTTCCAGTGTAACTCGGAATGCAGCTGACTGGCCCCCATCTGCAAAGTGAAATTCTGCTGCGCAGGGAATTCTGGATAAATCCTCTTCCACTTCTGGGAAGGGGTTGATTACAGTGATATCTTTGCCCGTGCACAGGTTGGGCATTAAGCAAAATCACTGTAATTCGAGTTGTTGGATTTCTCTGTAGGCCACAAGACCTTTGCAGAGCTCCTCCTCAATTACCTTATGAGGAAGGTTGGTGGGAAGCGAGTCAAAGGAGATGAACAAAGTTTTTGCTTTGTTCCATCTGGTGCGCGCAGTGCGCACAATTTTTTTGCCCTCAGGGAGGGCAATTTCCACGCAGATTTTTGCTGTGGCATCGGCTTCATTGGCTGTTTTGAAACCAATATTGATCCAGCTGCGGCCCATGTTGTTGGTGGCTACGTACACCACATGAGGGAAAAGTGAGGGCTGTGCCTCACATGTTTTCTCCCACAGGCTCGGTGACTCATCCCCAAAGAAGAGTCTGATCCCATGTTCCACCTTTGACAAAGGTTGGTTGAATTAAATGTACATGTATTGCGCGTGCTTTACAGTAAGTACCATAAACCCAGATGGTGTCTGAGTTTGCGATTTCTTTGCAGATTGGGTTCCTGGTCCCCCTCCAGGGCGTTTCTTGTCCTTAGTTGCACCGTTAAGTGCACCGCTTGTTGTGACGCTCGCCCATGTTGTATTATTTTTTTTGTTATTAAAGTCGCCCATCTTTCCTGTGTGTGATTATCCAAATTTGCTGTTCAAATTAAATCGTAGTAATTAAAGTGATTGTTACAAGAAAGAAAAGCCTAGAAGTCTAATAATTAAATTAAGCATAAATGTTAATTTGGAGCTCCCTCTTTGGGAGTCTAAAATCATTAACAGCTTCAAATGATCAAATGCTACTTCAGAGCTTCCTACACGAAATTCTGCAAGACATCTAAACTAAAAAAGTATATTGGGGAGCATCCCTGACTAAATCATTGGTATCAAAACATATTGTAAAAAGCATGATCTAAAATAATTTTTTCAACACTACTGATGCAAAAAATATCTATGAACGTGGTTAAAATTACTTTATTTTCTAAAATACTCAATTGAGTATTTATCTCCACGTTTGCATATGATAGTTTATGGTCTATCAAAGCTGGAATTCAATTTTACTCCTTGGGGCGCTATTCAATTGCGATAGTATAGGACTATGTCTGAAATCTTAAAGGTGGGTAAAGATGGCAATTTGCAAATGCTTCTTGACATTTTCTTGTAAATTCCTTGGCTAGATTTTACATTACCTCTGACTGAAGTTCTATAATCTTTGGTCTAATCTTCTTAACACTTTGTCAGGCTCTTTGGTATTATCACTGGTTACTTCACAATTTAATAAAGCTGGGATTTCAGGTTCACATCAATATAAGGCCTTGAAGGGAGACGTTTTAATAATTTTATGGAACCTTATCTGGTAAGCTATTAATGCACTTGGGAGGTATTGTACCAGTGTAATGTATCAGAATGGCCATCTCTCATAATAAAAAAGTAACGTTTAGTTTGTTTTTTATATAAACTTATTACTTATTGAGTTGTAAAGTGGAGAAAATAGTTGTTGAGTTCCCATGCTTGTAGCTAATATCATTACAACTCTTGACATAAAGTATATCCCATTATCGCATAAGAACTTTTGGAAGCCATGCCTAGTAAATATGTTTTGATACAAAAAGTTAGAAGTAGTTTTAGCAGTATGTGTAAGTCCAGGGGAACGTTTTCTTTGCGTGGATAGGGCTATTTTCCATTTCCAATTAATAAGGTCTGAAGAGGCTGGCTGTACACCTCATCACCTATGGTGACCTCGACCATGTGGTAGATGAGAACTGGGTAACAGCAACCCCTCTGAAGATTCTTTCCTCAGTTCCTGCGCTTTCCTCCACCAAACTAGTTCGCCATATTGGGAGAACCTGCGCCAAAATCATTATTAACCTTCTTCCTGATGAGCGGGAGAAGATTTACAAAACTGTTGGCATCAAATCCTCAGAATCAAAGCCAAGATGTCCAAATTTAATGGAAATAAAGTCTGACAGGGGGGAAACCAATATTTGAAAAAAGACAACTAGTGAACCATCAGCCAGAATTGCAGATGACATCAAGTAATCAAGTAGTACGATTGCTGATTCCAAAGTTCCCTCAAAATCGTTGGGGACAATCACCAATGATCAGAAACCTCTAGTTTAAGAATTGGGATTTTCATACAATTCAACTCATTTGGCTGAACAAACGCCCCAGCGACCAGGAACAAGCGGGTTGGTCATCCCATACCTGTTTCCAACCAATTGGGACTGCCCATATATGTGGTGGCCTTAAGGAATTCCTGTTGCCCATCAGGCCAGATACCATCGCGCCAACTAACATAAATGCAGTTGAGCCTCAGTCCAGGCATTTGTGGATGAACTGATAGCAAATAAGCTTGCCACCAAATCCTTTGATGTTGGTTCTAATTAGAATTATACTCCCCCTTCTCCAAAGATCGCTGGGTTAGGTTGAATTTTATGGCCCCAATCCCTGCTTTGACCTACTACCAATCAAACACTATTTAAGTTGCGTCGCACTGAGGAAATTGTTGGACAATTTTCTTTATTTATCCTTCCAATAAAACCCTTTACCCAATTTCAGTTTTTATGCTCAAAACTAAACCACCCTATCTTCCTGTATTCCAAAGCTCACGGGGTTTATAGCTGTGTTCATCTGTACTTTGCTAGGTTCCTACACACGATTATGCCTCATGGTCACTCAACAGTGAAATAACTTCTTGGTTTCATAACCGTCATACCAGCAGCAGTGCCACTGGCATTCAGGTTTGTCGCTTGGGTTCTTTGGCACTTAAATTGGTAGGTGGTCTAAAAATAACTTGCTGTTTGCCTGACATAATCGACCAACCATAATTCTTAACTATTTCCGCCCTTCTCATTGAGATGGGCTTACAATGGTCCTTTTCTTTCAGCTTAAGGTTGTGAAGAAAATTTACTATGGCCACAATAGCCTAGTTCTTCTTGAATCATATAGCCCACCCTCCCAAACGGAATCTTCATGGTAGGATCTGCCAATGTGTCCTTGGTGTCAAATCCCTGCTCCAAATCATTGGCCAAATCACATTCCGGAGTTGCCATGGCCATCTTGCCTATGTCAGAATACTCTGCATTCTGATTTGTAAAGTGTCTGCTCCTGTTGCGAATCTAGTGGTTTCCCCCAATCCTAGTAACATCTCTTCCTTATCTACAGACTCAACCATAACTGCCAATAAAGAGAATTTCGCCTACTTTTTATTGCCCATGAAAATAAGTATTAGAGTTCACCACGTGTCCTTTGAGGCTTTAGTGGACACTGGAACAGCGGGTAATTTTATGAGTTTAGAGCTAGCCCAACATTTGGAGCTTGACCTGGACTCAGGTCCTTCAGTGATGGTTGCTTTATCAGACTCCCAGCTTTCATATGTTGTCTGATGGCCAATACCTTTCTCAGTTCATCAGTTTAGCTTTTCGATTGGTCCTCTGCAATGCCAAACATGGTTTTCCAGTAATTCTGGGGGTAGTTTGGAGGCACCTACATGTTAGAACTCACCTGAAGAATAAAACTTTGTCATTTTCTAATGATCAAACGGAGGAGGAATTTTCTCTATTTGCTATCCTTACAAAAACTCAAGGCTGCAGCTCTATCATTTCTCTCGTTTCCCCTGAGGGCCGTTCATCAGATTTTCCTGAGGAATTATTGTGCTATCAAAGCATCTTTGATTTGAAGAAGGCAGACTTTCTCCCCTTACACTAAATTTGTTTAGGATTTCAAACAATGGTGCAGTTGTGAATATCAACTGTCCCTTGTATCAACACACAGCGTAAGAGCAGGTTGCTCTTAATGCTTGGTAAGACGAGATGCTCAAGAAAGGGTGGTTATTTAAAGAGACATCACCAGTTGCTTCGCCCATCATTTTTTCCAAGAAGGCAATGGTTACCTCCGTCCCTGCATGAATTATGGTCACCTGAAAAAAATTACAGTTCACAATCCCTACCCTTTGCCCCTGGAGCAAACTATTAGTAAAGTGATTGCTAAGTCTCATGTGTTCTCCAAGCTTAGTATTATTAATGCCTTTAATCAAATATGGTTGATGGAAGGCCAAAAATGGCTTACCACAATACAAACAAAGAGAGGTATTTTAAATTTAATGTTACGCCCTTCAGGTTGAAGAATGCGCCAGCTACATTCCAAAGAATGATTGACAGTGTGCTGGGCGACCTCCGATTTACTTGTGCAGTTGCGTTTTTATTGATGACATTTTGGTTCACTCCCCATCTTCTGAACAACATGAAAAAGACTTTGAAGCATTAGTGTCTGCTTTTCACAAGGCGGGCCTGTTCATCAAGCCTTCAAAATGCGAGTTTTATATGGAGTAAGTTACCTTTCTAGGAAACCTTATCCTAAAATATGGGTATGCGATTCCCCAGAAAGTTGGATGCCATCTGTGAATGGCAAACTCGACAACCCAAAAAAAATTATGAAGTTTCTTGGACAATATTATTTTTCTGAAGAAATTTTCCCTGGCCCTTTCCCAACTAGCCGCTATGCTTCACCCCCTCACGGGTAATAATGATCCTTTTCGTTGGACACTTGATTGCCAGCAGGCGTTTGAGTCAGTCAAAGAGGTGTTTTTATTACCCCCCATCCTAAAACATGCAACAAATCCAGACCATTTATTATTTCATGTAATGCTTCATCCATTGCAGTGAGGGCTGTTCTGCTCCAAGAGCACAATGGTTCAGAACTTCTGGTTGCATACTTTTCCCAAAAATTCTCCTCTACTGAGCAAACCTGGGCCATTTATGATAAGGAGTTGGCAGCCATACCATGGGCTCTGACTCATTTGTGATGCCTGTTACAAGGCGCTTAGCATGAGTTAACGGTGCATATGGATCAACAAACTCTTCTATAATTTTTCAAGCCACAGAAATTGGCACATAGGCAAGCACACATCTGTCAGTATTTATGCAGCTTCAATTTTAAATATGAATTCATAAAAGGTGCGTTAAATGTGCTCCCTAATTTTCTTAGCCACAGCCTGGATCATTGCCCCATGGACTCAGATGAAGTGGACCTAGTTTCCATGATTCTCACCTCCAAATTTTATCTATTGTATAACCTGTGGTCTCGTCAGTAGACTTAGCTCCTGATGCTCCTCTTATTTCATGGGTTTTAGCAGCTCAAATTACTTGCCCCAAAGTAGTGGAGTTATTAGACCAATTGTCCCTTCAAACTCACAAACATTCCCTATATTCTTTGGTGGAGGGTCTCATTCATTTTTGGTCATGGGTTTGGTCCCCACTCTCTTCAGAGCTGAGGTGTTTTGGGCACATCATGACCCTCCCACAATTGGTCATCTGGGCAATAAGAAATGTACTGAGTTGATCAAGCGGACTTTTAATTGGGCGGGTCTATCAAAAGAATTACCAACGTGGATCACCAATTGCATTACTTGTGTATGGCCCAAGTCAGATCAATCAGGAAGAAATGGTCTTCTACATCATTTATAACAGGCGGAGGGTCCATGGACATTGGTGTCCGTGGATTTTATTGTTAGACTTTCCTGTTCTAATGGGTTTACAGCGATGATGGTGGTGGTCAATCATTTTGCTAAATTTTCCCCATTTATTTCATGCTCTTCCTTGATTACATCAGAAGAAACCACTCATATCTTCATATGCCATATTTTTCTATGTTTGGTCTCCCGCAGGAGATCATCAGAAACTGTGGGCCCCAGTTTACAGTGCAGTTCTGGAATGAGTTTTTATCCATCTTCAAATTTACCCCCTGCCGTTCCACAGCGTATCATCCACAGTCTGATGTAAAATAAATCAGTTAACCAAATTTTGGAACAGTATCACGTGCTATGCTGCAGCTGCACAGGATACCTGAGCCAATGACCTCAACCTCACTCAATTTGCCTATAACAATGGAACTCAGGCCTCTAAGGGTTTTCTCCCTATTGTAACAGACTGGAAAAACCCCAGTTCCGACTACCATATAATTTCACATATAGCTTTAGTACTGACAAGCAACCAAAGTGGCCTAACCGAATAGGGAGAGGTTTGGGGCATTGACAGGCAGCCAAACATTCACCTTTCATTGGTTGGCTATGTAAGTCCTCTGGGTGGTGGTCCAATCCAACCACATGTAAGCTTCCTCAAAATGGGAAACACCCAAAAAAGACCACAGGTGTGCGAGGTATGTGAACCCCAAAACATCCTTTATTTTTATTCTGGATCATAAAAACCAAGGTGCCCGCCGACCAGAGCTCATCTGGGGAGCAACCAACAATGCTCCTCAGGAAGGAAATGCTAGGGTCCTCGTAGAATTTCTGAAGTGAACTTTGGAATGGAAACATGAGCCTTATAAAGGCAACGCTTCATGGACCTCACCCAAGCTATTGATTAGGCTTGAAAAAGCCTAATTTACATCTTGGGCGAGACACAACCCAGCGTCCAAAACAAATAAAACAAAAATGTTTTTAAAGCGATCTTACTCAGATTTTGAGAATCCAAATCTTAGTTGGAATGTAATAAATGAGACAAACTCGTCCATTACATCACCCCCACTTAGATGAAAACCCCTCCTCAATGAGAGGCCCCTCAGCGGAAGGCCGCCATGATGAGGGCTTCCTGGGGCGAGTTACCTTGGCCCCAGGAAATTTTAGCCTGGATAAACTCCAAGCCCCTCAAAGAAACACAGATGGTAGGATTGAATAGCCACTGGGCTGCCAGAATCAGCCCACCCAGCACAAGGATGCATGCCCAGCATGTGGCTGTGTTGCGCCCCCCCTCTCAGGCCCCCATTAGCGATGGTCTTCCCATCCTAACCAGGAAGGCGCTTTCACCAAGGAAAATGCAAGAGGGGTACATGGTCCAGTGCAGCTGGACGTCCGACCCCTTTCCTGGCAGACCATCTGTGTGGTAAGGGAGCCCTTCTGGGACAGATCCCCTCTATGCCACCAATCCCTGGTGAGTGGGAGGCCCCACTGGGAAATTGAACTGATGGTCACTTCAAGTCCAAGGTTGGCCATTAGTCACCAGTTCCCACCGGTGCTGGTTCCTCAACAACTGGGACCAAGTGACCACTGAGGTTGGTCTAAACTGGGGATCATCAATTTATAGAAAACAAGGGACTTCAGAAATAATGTAACAGACCGGAAAACCCTCAGTTCTGACTGCCGTATAATTTTATATATTGCTTTAGTGCACTAGCAACCAAAGCGGCCTAACAAAGTAGAGAGAGGTTTGGGGCATTGACAAGCAGCCAAAAGTTCACCTCTCATTGGTTGGCTATGTAAGTCCTCTGGGTGGTTGGTCCAACCCAACCATGTGTAAGCTTCCTCAAAATGGGAAATACCCAAAAAAGACCACAGGCATGTGAGTTATGCGAACCACAAAACATCCTTTATTTTTATTCTGGATCATAAAAACTAAGGCGCCCGCCGACCAGAGCTTGTCTGAGGAGCAACTGACAATGCTCCCTTAGGAAGGGAATGTTAGGGTCCTCATAGAATTTCTGAAGTGAACTTTGAAATGGGCACATGCGCCTTATAAAGGCAGCGCTTTGGGGACCTCGCCTGAACTATCAATTAGGCTCACACAAGACTAATTTACAGCTCAAGCGAGGCACAACCCAGCTTCTGAAACAAACAAACAAAAAATGTTTTCAAATCGATCTGACTCAAGTTTGTAAAATCTGAATCTGAGTCAGAATGTAACAAACGAGACAAACTTGTCCGTTACACCTATGAAGCAATATTGAGGTATAATCCCTCGTTTTCAGTTGGTCCCTGCTTGCGTGAAGAGGTCCCAGCTGCCGCAGATCATGCTGAGACCATTTGGTCTACCCAGTCCTTAGTGCAGGAGCATCTCACTAAAGTTATCAATGATTAGAAGCTGTTTTCAGATCAAAAATGGCTTCCTGGCCACAACATAGCAGTGGGTTATAGTCATGTGTAATACGCGCCATTTGCGGATGTAGGTACCTTCCCAGAAGTTTGCAAGCAAGCATTTGGGTCCCTACTTGGAGGAGGAAGGCTTGGGCATTGGTGCCTTCCGGTTAAAGTTACCAGCTCACTGAAAAAAGCACCCCATCTTCCACATATCTCAGTTGTCTTCATTCAAAGGGACTGTTCTTACAAACCCTGAGCCAATAGTAATCAAGGATGCAGAGGAGGCCGAGTTGGAAAGCATGTTAGCGTCCTGTAAAACTTGGAGTTCGTTTCAGAATCTCATCACCTGGAAGGGATATCTAGCTTACAATAACAGTTGGGTCAAGGCCTGAAATTGCACAAACTGCATGATACTAATTAAGGCGTTTCATGTGTCCCATCCTGATGCTCCCCGTCCACCCCCCCCCCAAAAAAAAAAATAAAAAAGTTGCAACTTTGATGGCGATCATGTTGCCCAAGACGCACAAAAATGTAGCCCTTACGCAGTTTCTTGGCGGAGGTGCCTCTCCTTTGGCAAAAGGAAAGGGTAATGTAATTCCAATGGAACGTCACCTTTGCATGGATCGGTCTATTTTCTCATTTTCAAATAAGAAGGGTCCAAAGAGGATGGCTGTACCCCTCGTCACCCAGGGCAACATCGCCCTTGTGGTAGATGAGTGCTGGTTAATAGCACTCCCTCTGAAGATTTCTTCCCCATTTCCTGAGGTTGCCTCCGCCAAACTAGTTCGCCATATTAAGAAAATATGCACTGAAATCACTGGTAACCATCTTTCTGATGAGCGGGAGAAGCTTTACAAAACTGTTGGCGTCAAATCCTCAGAATCAAAGCAAAGATGTCCAAATTTAATGGAAATAAAGTCTGACAGGGGGAAACCAATATTTGAAAAAAGACAACTAGTGAACCATCAGCCAGAATTGCAGATGACATCAAGTAATCAAGTAGTACGATTGCTGATTCCAAAGTTCCCTCAAAATCGTTGGGGACAATCACCAATGAGCAGAAACCCCTAGTTTAATAATTGGGATTTTCATACAATGCAACTCATTTGGCTGAACAAACGCCCCAGCGACCAGGCACAGGCGGGTTGGTCATCCCAAACCTGTTTCCAGCCAATTGGGACTCCCATATGTGGAGTGGCTCTGGGGAATTTCTGTTGCCTGTCAGGCCAGATGTCATCATGCTAACTGATATAAACGCAGTCAAGCCTTGGTCCAAACGTTTGTGGACAAACCAATAGCGGCTTTGCCTGATTTTGGATCCTTTGTTGTCAGTTCTAATTAGAATTATCTTCCCCCTTCCTCAAAAATTCGCTGGATTAGGTCAAATTTCAGGTCCCCAATCCCTGCTTTGACCTACTACCAATTGAACACTATTTAATTAGTTGCATAGCACTGAGAAAATTGTTGAACAATTGTTTTTATCTATCTTTCCAATTAAACCCTTTACCTAATTCGAGTTTCTATTTTTAAAACTAAACCACCCTTTCCACCTTTATTCCAACAACCCATGGGGTTTATAGCCGTGTTCAAATGTTACTTTACTAGGTGCCTACACACAATTATAGTTCGTGGGCACTCAATGGTGGAATATCTTCCTGATTTATAGCCATCATACCAGCAGCAGTGCCACTGGCATTTGGGCTTTCCATTTGGGTGCTTTGGCACTTAAGCTGGCAGGTCAGTCTAAAATTAACTTGCTGTTTGCCTGACAGTCTGCGCAGGAATGGCAATTGCTTCAACACACTTCATTAAATAATTAATCCCTACTAGGATGTTTCTAGATCCTCCTGTGGATTCGGGTAGTAAACCTATGATGTCAAAATGATGATGTGAAACAGCTGCTGAGGGGTCATGGCTGATACTTGTACATAGCCTTATGTGGCGTTTGCTTTTTACAAGTGATGCAAGCGTATAAGACTTCCAATATAGAGTCTAATATTCCTTCCAAATAGTAGCAATCTTTGATCCAATAATATGTTTTCCTGGCTTCTCCAAGGCATAAGGTATTGTGGGCTTCTATTAATGCTGGTACCCATTCCAAAGGTCACAAGTAAGATAGTCAGTTGTATCTGACTTTTTTGTAAAGTAATCTGTTGAGAACCTACATATTCTAAGTGTGTGCTTTGAGCATCTTATTAACTGATATATCTTCGTCCTCCCAAAAGTCTGGCTTCATGTTTAGGTCATGTTGCCGTCCAGCTTCACTTTAGTCAAGATATAAAATGGACAGTCAAATCAGTCCATATACGTTCATGTGCTTCATTCCAGCTCAATGGATGATATTCATGTCGTAGTGCTGAAGCTTGACAGCCCAGCAGGCTTTTCTTCCTGTCAGATCTTTCATGTTCTGCAGCTACTTTAAGGAAAGCTTGGTACATCAATGCTGTAAAGTTAGTACCGTACAAGAAGGTCAGAAATGTTTCACCTTCAGGGAAACAGCTAAGCACTCTTTCTTTGTGACGCAATAGTTTTTCTCAACTTTGGAAAGCATTTTGTTATAATATGCACCCAGGTAGTCAATGTCATTTTCATCCATTTGAAAAATATGAAGCCTGTGGCTAAGTCAGAGGCGTCATTAAACATGATGAATGGCTTCCCGTAGTCCAGATGTCATAACATAGGTCATATTTTCAACAAACTCTTAACTGACTTGAATGCAATTTATTTTCTCCACTCCCCACACAAACGGGTGTTTTTGGCAAGTAGTCAGACAAGAGGTTTAGAAAGTTTTGTAAAATTAGGGATAAATTGATTACAATATCCCATCATTCCTATGTGTGTCTGTAATTAAAGTTTTTTTGTCTCAAGCATCTTGGAGATAGTTTCAACCTTATCATACAGTAGTTGAATCCCTTCCCATGATATGACATGTTTTAAAAAAAATTTGAGCCCTGCTAGAACAAGTTACACTTTGCAGGTTTTAATTTGATATGATTCTCTCTCAGTCATTAGATACTGACTTGAGATGATCTGTATATTGACAAAGTATTTAGAAAACATTATTATGTCATCCAGAAAAAAAGCACACAGCTGAGTCTAAGATCATGCAAGATGTGATTCATCAAAAGTTGGAATGAGGTGGGAGCGTTGCATAATACCTGAGGGAACTGGTTAGGTTGTAAACACCTTCCATGCATATCACCGCACATTTTTCTTGGTCTAAGGGGAAATGATCCACCTGCCAATAACTGAAGATAAGTCAAACGTTGAGATGAAATTTGAGCCAGAGAGTCAGTCTAGGGTATTGTTGATCCTTAGAATCAGATAGCTGTCCTTATTAGTGAAACTTTTTAGCCTCCTGTAGTCCATTGCTATTATGCGACCACCGTTCTTCTTCTTTATGAGTAACAGCAGGGATGGCCATAGACTCTGGGAGGGAAAAAGTAATCTGGCATCCAATAATTACGTTGGACATTGGGACAATAATGGAGATGAATTTGACTCTAATCCCAAGAGGATTCCCTTGGTGGTAAAATTAATTGATGAAGGAGTCATTTCTATACCTGATCCTTGATTGTCAAAATGATTCAGCTATCCCCAAAGCAAAAACTTCTGATGTAGACGGACAACCTTAATCTCCTCTAGAAGATCATCTTGATAAACATCCTGAAATCATTTGATGAAAGATCATGTAAAAAGCGAGCTTAGAAGTCCACCTCATCAAAGACAATCCCAAATACCTATAAATATACAAAATTTAACTATGTCAAAAAATTTGTACGATTTGACAATAAGCCATATATCTTGGCGGACAATATTTATCAGTTTAAGTGAGCCTTGAGATTTGGGTAGTAGATTATGTCAACTCAAAACAAGTCAATAGAGGCGATTATATTTCAACATATATAGTGAATTCCGCCAGAGCCTCAATGATGAGGCGAAACTCCTAAAATTGTAGTGAATAATGAGAGACTAAGCTGAAGTGTCAGAATTTACTGGGGATACTGAGGATTATAAAATGAGCAAGATAATTGGAAGAACTTTGTTTTTTTAGTAGAAAGAGAGAAGTGAAGGATCATGGAAGAAGATAGGGGAGAAGGTTAATAGGGAAATTATCCGCTAATTTTTATATATATTAAAGTGGTATCCGTTGGTGCAAGAGCTTCTTATTTTAAATTACAATAATTAATTAAGGATTGGAGATCTTCATATCATCCATCCATTGATCAGTGGTTCTAAACCTGTGCAACCAGCTTAGCAGATTCAAGCAATACCACCAAAAGTTAACATTGGTGCTCACTACTGGGGCCACTGGCCAACTGTAGCACAACAGCAACTAGGGCATCATGACGACCCCCAATACTTATGTCAAAACCTAGTAGGGTTTCACAATAGATACTCCACTAAGCCAATGGAAATTTATCAATGAGGAATTGGCACTATTTAAGGTAACAGAACCAGGAGATGAGGAAACCAGAATGGACTTGTAGCTAGCAGCATGCCCTGCATTAAAGTCATCCCAGCAGGTCAGATCCACAAATGTAAATCCCCAGAAACTGTGGGGTATCATGGAATGGCTCTTGCGGGGTTACCGCCTTTACAAAGGAACTGTGGTGATCATGCCATAATTTTGTTATATACGTAACCAATGAGAATGATATACCATGTATATGTCATGCCTCAACGCTACCACAAGGTTGTCTCACGAGCTCAGTTCCCATAGGGCTGAGGAATACCTGGTTTCTTATGTTCAGCCTTTTATCCTCCAACTTCTACATTTGTTGCCTGGCATGATATTGAAATTAGTGATGTTGTGCATTTTATTCTAGTGCAACAGAATGATACTCGCCTTTTGCATAAACACCATGACCACTCCTTCTTGGATGTACAGAGGCACTAATCCTAATAGATAGGCATGTTGTGGACGTCCATAATCGCATAAATCAATTATTTCCATGCCTGAACGATGAATTACCTCGCATAATAGGAGAATTATTGGACTAGCGTGGCCTTTTGGATGAATGGATATGGGATTTCATGGCGCGGGGTAGTAACACTGGGTGCTTCATGGTGGAAATGACTTAATGGGTGGAAGGTATTAACACGGCGGTGGCTCAGATGAGGGACCAGGCTACCCTGTTAGAGCGGTAGGTGACTGATCACGCTGAATCAGTGGCAATCAAATTTACCCAACTTCAAGCTGAGTATCATAATCAGCGGGCTGCTGACCACTTGACAGGCTCTTTCTTGGCAACTCCATTATATATGGCCAATTATTAGTATTGATCAACCAGCTGGAGAGTTCCAGCCAAGCGGCCAGAGGCTGAGCCATTACTATTCCATTCGCTATGATGGTGGTGTACGCCAATATGTGAGCGCGTTTATAAACCTTTTGACAGTCTAATGAGGAGTTGTATGGGAATGAGCACTTTAAACAGTCAAGTGGACAAAGCAAACTGACAGGCTCGCAAACTGGATGGCATAATGCAAGAATGCAGGGGATGTTAGAGGATGTGGTCATATGGCTTTAGGGATGGAGCGTATTTTTGATACAGAGTGAGATCTCCACCCATAAATTACAGAATAAAATCGAGGAGCTCTGGCAGGAGGTGAGAGATGGCCAGTGCCACTGAAATTTGGTCAAAGTGGAGCAGATTTTTGACGAACTTTTCATGGAACAGACTGGTGAAAGAAGTAGGGGTGAGGGCAGCGGCGAATCCAGTGATAAGAGTTATGTGTTGTCCAGTTAAAACCCCCCAGTTAACATTTCAATACCTCCCAAAAATACAACTTCTTTCTAGCCACCCACAAAAAATTTTCAACTAGTTATGTGACCCTATTATGGGCCGCAGGGGGATGTTCCCCTTGCCCAATCTGAACCAAATTGTCTACTCCAAAACTAAAAGTCCAGAGCAGTGTGAGTTTATACAGGTCGAGAAGTTTCCATTTTTTATTTAAGATGTGAACATTCATGGATACTTTAAATGTTTTAAATTTGCTATGAAAGGAGCATCAGATTGGCATAAGGCTAAATTGTTCCATCAACTCTGGATGTCAAGAGCGTTGGCCAAGTCATATGCTACCTTAATAATAGCACTGAAAACATATCAGGAGTTGAAGGTAGCAGTGCTTTAACTGTTCAGCGGCGTGGCAAAGAAGGCGCAGCGCAAGGCAGATTTTCCAACATTAAAACTTTAAAGGTATGAGTCTTTTGTATAGTTTGCAGAGCAATTCATTTTTGAGGCCCACGTGCTAGTGGGAGCAGATATTTCGACCAAGGATGTGGGCATCATAATGACGGTGGCTAAACTTTCTTTTACCACTCAAAGTCACTTTTGAGCAATTTGAAAGTTAAAGTTTTATTTATCCACAGCCGTCTGCCCAAACCTATTCTTTGATGTCCTTGGCTCCGCCGCCTGCCACCCCAGTATGGGGCAGCAGTGCGCCCCCACCTAGCGTTTTCCGCCCCGCAAGCAAGCGCATTTGGACGGGCTCAAACAGCCCGCCCACTTTTTCCAACCGTTTTGTCCCCCCACGGGACTTAGCGCTCCACCTGGCGCGCTTCCACCCTTCTCGCCCCCATCCTCTCGCCTTCCCTCGCTCTGCCATTCGCTATTGCCTTAGAGTGGACTATGGGCATTTGTTCCCATATGCCAATAAGGCAATTATTGACCTAGCCACTACAGCCTTTGCGCCAGCTGGCTTTATAGACTTCCGCCCTTTTAAGGGCTACTTTGACATTGGGTTCCAATCTGAGGAGGATGCTGAAGCGGCAGCACAAACTCCTCTAATTTATAAAAAAACCCATTCCCACAACCCATACTCGCCTCCCTTCAGACACCATGCTAGTGGTATCCTTTGCAAATCTCCCATCCCACCTTCCACCCCAGGTTTTGTATGACCAGTTGGTCGCGGGGCTCATGGCTTATGTCACTCAGCCCAACCTCGTCTTTGCCATTCCATCTGGTGCAGAGCGCCTTGCTGCTCCTCGGGCAACAGCCACCATCATACCACACCACCCTACCTTAGCCCAACAAATCCCACCCCGCGCTAGTGTGGCTGCAGCGCCTGATCATTTCTTTTGGGCTCAAGTCGATAATGGTAGGCAGATTTGTTCCCTCTGCTTTGGCCTTAACCATGCAAAAAGAGCGTGCCCTCAGGCCAAGTCCGCTGCTGCGGCTTCTGAGCCCCCTCTGAAGGTTCAGTATGGGGCGCTTTGCTGCCCCCTCCCACCCTCCAATCTCGTTCAGTGGGCCCACATGGAAAATCAGCCCCCCCCAAAACCTCCAGCCTCACTCTCCCACCTAAATCTACCCCAGCCAATCAGAGCAATGCTTGGACCACTATTGGCACCCAAGCAGCTGCCCATTCGCCCAATCCCACCCACCCAAATTCGAACGCCACTATTCCAGCAAACCAAAATCCATGGGATCTATTGGCTGAAACTGATGAATCAGGTAATTTCCTCATTAGTAAGCATACAGGTCAACCTCTCTGCCAAGGCAATTATGGTTGGGAGTTATTTTTCCTTCCTGACTTTGATAAAACCCCTACCCCTCGCCATTTCGTTCCTCTGCCCAATACAGCCCCCTTCCAAAATGATCACCAGCTCACCTTGGCTGCGGTGGCCTCTCCTCAATGCCCGAAACTATGCACTGTGGTGTCCCAGTCAGTGGCTCAGCTCCAGCATGGCCTGCCCACCCTCTTCTTCCCCCCGACTTCCCTGAATCTCCCTGCAGTGACATCTCAAAACTATTCGATGATGCTGAAATTGTTGTTATGAATGTCACAACAATTGCTTCATTCAACCCCTCAGCCAAAATCACCCGCCAAAGTATCTCCCTTTTTCACCCAACTTCCTGAAGCCCGCAAAGAAGCTGAAGTTCTCCTCGCAGCTTTTGTTGAAACACTTTCCCGTCATTATCTTGATGCAGAAGAGGAAAACTCCTACTACGCTGACCTCAACCCCCACTATGCGGATGCCCCAACACCCTGGCTCTCTGCTCTGATCTGGTACTGTAACCAACATCCCATGATCGAGGTGGGTCTTTCTGAAAACCAACCCCCTGACCCCTCCTCACCCTCTGCCATGGTGGGTTAGCAGTTTCTGCTTCCCACCTGGTTAGTAGTTTTGTTTTGTCATTTTGAGTAATGTGTTTGGTACTGTCCATCCCCTGGTCGGCGTACCTCAAATAAATTGAATCATAATGACGGTGGCTGTTAAGCCATATGTGGAGCTGTATAATGCTATGGCCCCTCATTCTTCAAGAAGACGTAGCACTTTTATAAATTGTCAATTATTTACATAATTTAGCTATAACTTAAAATGCTCTCAACGTGGAACGCAAATCCCCTGTGACCACTACCAAATCCCCTTCGGGAAATGGAAAACAACAAATCAGCTGTAATCTGTTGGATAATATTTGGCCACTTAACATATTAGCGAGTCCTTTCCGTCCCCCTTATAGTCACCTGACTCACCCTCAGCCAAATTACAACCCCTCAGTTAACTTTTTAACTGGGCCTTCAGGTGTGATGCAGAGACAAGAGCCTTATATGATTGCTTGCTTCTTGTGCAGTCAAAGATTTATTTGTGTCCATCTTTTTGGGCAAGCCACATGTTCATGTAGTACTTCCAGCCCTGACTGAACAGGGAAAAGTTCAAGAGGTATAGAGATGAGACGCTCTACCTCCGCTGATCCAAGTTTATTTTCCTGATGGTTTAATGAGTCGTTTTGTGACAGTCCTGGTTATCACCCTGGCTATTTACTATACCAACCAACTCTCAACAATACCTCAGGGTAACTCAAATGGGAGACAAGCAGAATACAGGCTCAGAGTTTTGCTGAGATGTATAAAAACTGTACGGCTGTCAAATTCTTGAGAGTAATGTCATAATCAAAGTCAGACTCTTAATGGATGTCACCACTTTTGAGGAGGTGAACGTTGCGATTCCATTATAGAAAATTGCCCAAGAGTATCCTCATGTTGGTGCCAATGTTATCACTTTGCTTGAAAACAAAAAGCCCTTAGATGTTAATGTAATAAACACTAATGGTCCTTCTTATTTGGAGTGTACATACTGTGATATTTTTGTAGAAAATACAAAATATGAGTGATTATAGATACTGGCGCCCCAGTCAATATAATATCCAACAATATAGTAGCTAAGCTTCCGCTGAAACCTGATGTGGAACAAAGAGTAGTGTATGAAACCATGGGGGCACAGAGCACTGTGTTGGATGGTGCTTACAGCGTGTTGCCTTTTAGATTTGGGTCAGTCAGCACATCCGCGCTGGCTGTGGGTTTTACTGTGAATAATTATAACATATTGATTTGGGGCCACATTCATGTGGAAATTTGGGGTGGTGGTCAATATGATGGAAGAAAAATTTAATATTTTGGGACAATGGATCCTCATTAATTTTACTTCCATCGGAGTCCCAAAGGACCCCATCTGCTCCAGTCAAATTAATCTCGCATATAGCAATGGCGTAATTTTGTTTAATATTGGCGGATGAAGTGAAGGACAGGGCTTTCTAACCAGGTTTATGGGTATAATGGTATTATGCTACAGATGCGAACACTTTAGGTATACCTTTGGGCATCAGGTTATAGTAGGGATGGAGCTCAAAACAGAATTCCCTGAAGGGCTATATGGTGAAATTATGGGGCCCTATGAGCAATTGCGGCTAGAACCTCATGTGGCTTCTGGGCTGCTGCTACCAGGGGATGGGGAAGTAAATTTTTTTACCAGAAAACCTACAGAAGGAGTCTATGATGGTCCAAAGGCACCAAGTGGTGGCTTATATGCACCTGACTCCTATTGATGAGATTCACTGTATCCACAACTTTGGTTCTTGGGAGGACCTCAGTCTAACTTTAAAAACCTCAACTAGTGTAATGACAGTGGTCCCTTGTGAGGCCCTAGCTGGGCTATCAAAGGAATAGTAAGATCGGGTGATGGCTCTTTTTGACAGATACCAAGGAATTTTTGTATCTGGAGGCCACAATTTGGGATGTGCACAAGGAGTCATACATTGGGTGGACATGGGAGATACCCTCCCATTTAGTCATAGTCTATACATTGCTCAAAATCTGTGAAAGAAATTGTATCCAATAAGGTAAGCAAATTGATTAAACAAGGATGTTAGAACCATTAAAGAGTACCAGGGCGTTGCTGGTGCTAATTGTTAAGAAGAAGGATATCACTAACCAGATAGTAATTGACTACCAGAAGCTTAACAGCATCATGAAAAAGTTTCATATCCAATTGTGTGATTTTACAACGCTTTATATAATCTTGACGGTGCCAACTATCGTTCTGCCTTGAACTTGATATCAGGATACTGGCAAATCGAGCTGCCTTCAGTGGAACAGTAGAAGTGCGCCATAATCACCTAAAAAGTGTTGTTCCAGCCTACACGTATGCCACAAGGGTTATGTATCGCCCTAACTATGTTACAACGGGCTATAAACATTAACTTAGGTGACCTGATGCTGTCTTGCATTCTAGTCTACCTCAAAGATATCAATGTGTTCTTGCTAACGTTCACAGAGCATCTAGACCACTTGAGAAAAGTGTTCCGCTGACTTGCTGAAGCTAACATTTAATTCAAGCCTCAAAAGTGCCATTTTTAAGGAGCAATTGGAATACTTCAGGTTTGTGTTAGATTGAAAGGGCTTAGACCTCATCTGGCGAAGGTAGGAGCTATATGAAAGATGACCTGATCCAGTGATAATTGGGACACCCAGGTATTTTTGGTAGTGGTTGGTTACTACTGGCGGTTCTTTCCTAACTTCAGCTGAATTAGAGCTCCGCTCTTTAAGCTATTAAAGAAAAACGCCACTTTTAACTGGACTGAACGTTGTCAGAACGCTTTTGACGTCTTATGGACTGAGTTGGCCAGTATGCCAGTTTTTCATTTCCCTAATTTTAAAAGAAATTCATCATTCCAATGGACGCTTCTCTTTCTGCCTTAGTGCAATATTATCCCATAAGGATGATGATGTTGTGGAGCACCCCGTTGCATTTTATAACTGAAGCTTAAATTGCCATGAACGAAATTACACCGTGACTAAGCGGGAGTGCTTAGTGGTGATATATGCAATTAAACAGTTTCAGGTATACCTCAGCGGAGTAAAATTCAAAGTGGTAACAGATCATGCATCCTTGTGTTGGTTGCAGAATCTTTGGGAACCTGGAGGGCGGCTTGTGTGATGGTCACTGAAGCTCCAAGTTTATGACTTTGAGATAGTACACCAGTCATGGGCTAAACATCAAAAACGGACTATTTCTTGCAATTATCTATGGTCTTCATTATGGGAGATTTGACGGGCATAATGTATGAGAAGACGATTACTGGCAAATACCATGATGAGTCACCACACATGAACAAAACGCTAGTTTGGCTTAGATGTGACACTTGCTTGTGCAAGGGGAACTATATAAGAAATTTGGAGAATTGGCGCTGAGTTTCCTGAAGTCTTCTACCAGGTCAGCAATTATTTTGGATGCACAAAAGTTAATATTTCATGGAGAATTGCAGAAAATGGTGGAGTTTTTATGGCCATGTACTATTGGGAGAGCATGCACTACGACGTGCAAGTTTGTTGCTTGTTGTCACCAGTGTCAAGTGGAGCAACCTTTCCACAAGAAAACTATCTATCAGCTGGTTAAGCCCCAATTCGCATGGCGCACCGTTTCCCTTGATGTGGTGGGGACTCTGCCTACTGGTGCGAATTGCTCTAAGTATATAATAGTATCAATATATCACTTGATAAGGTGGGTGGAAGCTTGAACGATTAGTAATATAGGGGCTGTCACTGCCACTAAGTTCATTATGGAGTGTGTCATACAGCAACATGGCTGTCCGCAGTTTATTCTCATGGACAATGAAACAATTTTCACATCACATGTCCTTCCTAATTTGAATGAATTAATGCCAATCCGTGGGTGTTTTAACTACCCCATACCACCCTGAATCCAATATGATGGTTGAACAGGTTCATTAACCCTTCGTGAACATTCTCCATAAGCTTGTAAACAATAAACCCCCTGAATGGAGTACCCTCCTATTCGCTGATGTATTTTCATATATTATTAGCTATCATTCATCGACAGGAAAAGTCCCTTCCAATGCTTTTATGGATGGCATCCGTCTTTGCAGGCATTGCTTTATTCCTGTGTGTGGGATACTGGCAGAGTAGAGCCACAGTGCTATTGACCAACTTAACAGACAAGCTTATAAAACTTCAAATGCAATCTTATTAGAATAGTTTAGCTAAGATTTTTGATTAGGTGGCTGACCAATGTAGACGTAGAGGATCCCACGATTTATCATAGGAGATCATGTCTTGTATACGACCAACATGGATTTGGAAGGAAGAACAAGCTCTCCAACATATGGGCCAGAACGTTTGAGATAATTGAGAAGACATGTATTGATGCCTACACCATTAAGGAACCTGTATGTGAACAGAATATAAACTGAGTGCATTCTAAGTTCCTGCAGCCTTATAAACAATAAGGACTTATCATCCATTCAAGAGTATTTAATGTTGTGAAAATGGTATGACTGGACATTAAGCCATATAGTTTGGCGGAACATATTGATTAGTCAAAGTGAGCAATGAGATTTTAATAAATTATGTCAACTCAAAGCGAGTCAAAAGAGGCAATAATATCTCGGCAAATAGAGTGAATTCCCCAGAGACTTAATGATGGTGAAAAACTCCTAAAATTGGAGCGAATAGGGATTAACTAAGATGAAGAGTCAAAACTGACCAAAAATACTGAGGATTAAATGCTGACTAAGAGAATGGGAAGGAGGAGGTTTTTAATTAAGGAGAGAGAAGTGTAGGATCAAGGAAGAAGATAGGGGAGAAGATTAAGCGGGGATTATCCACTAATTTTAATAAATAATATATTGTATCCGTTGGAGTGAGACCTTCCTTATCTTACATTATTATCTATTGAGGATTGGCAATCTTCATATCCTCCATCCGTTGCTCAGCGGTTCTAAACCTGTGCAACCAACTTAGCAGATTCTATCAATACTGCCAAAAGTTAACACACAAAGATAAAGATCACTAGTTTTGTCATACAATCTTTTTGTTTATTTTCATTTTTGATTCTTCAATAACTATTTGTTAAATAACCTGTCTCCTGGATATACAGCTTCAAGCCTTTTTGTTTTTGTTTAATCAGCTGATTGACTACTTTCCCGTTGCCTTGAGATATATTAAACTTGGCCAGTTGACTATTTTCCCATATCCTGAGAAAAAAGCGGCTCTCACTACAGGGGGTTCTAAGCTTTTGCAAGTAAAAAAGTCTATCACGCCATTGAGAATAACAATAGTCAAAATGATGATCACAATCGTGGCAAAATTGCGATTAATTAGATTACTACATCTAGATATGAAGTAACTCCTCTGATCCAGAAGCCTTTAAGTTCCAGGCTATTTTAGAATTAATTATCCCTAATGTTGATCAGCGTTAGTATTGACTTCATGTCAAAAAAATCGGAAATACAATTCAGCAATTACTTAATGAGATTTATCTCGATGGAGACCGTTCTCTCAATTCTAGGGCTTCCATGGTACCCTCTGCAAAAAGCAAATTGTATTAATTAAACCAACTACAGGCATGTTAGTTGCAGCAACTTTCAAAAATCGCTATATTTGCCATTTTATACATCCCATGTTGCATCGTCTTCTTCAAATCATTGGAGTACATCATTTAGAGTTATAAAGACACCGAAGATCATGAACTATACTTAACAGTGGTAAGCTTCTATAATACTGCTTCACCTATGTTAATGACAATAGAGACGCCATCCTGGACAAACAACGTTTGATAAATGAATCTTGAATTCAACTTGTCGTAATTGATAGTGAGACTTTGAGTATCTTGAAAATCAAATAAATATAAGATTCCAAGAACATGTTTTTGGTTGTTACCATAAAATTAATTAAATTGAAGTTACAATACGATCTTTGAAGCAACGTTGTCAGGAATTGAGTCAACAATATGTCATGGAAGGGCATTGGGGCTCCAGGGTCCTGAATGTCCTTCTGAATCATATGGAAGAGAAGAATTCCCAGCACCTCCAGCACCCCTAGGATTGGCTATTCCTGTATCTACAGATGATAATTCATGGTGAGAAGATATATCCAGAGTTATAGCTACCTTGAAGTCTCAAATTGAGAAAGGTGGCTGCTGGATGCAAGGTCCACCTTAATGGAAGTCCCTTTGGCCCTTGACTTAATTTGAGTTCCTTTTCTGATGAAATGGATAGTATTACTGCATTTACTGAAGTTATTGATGGCATACAAGCCTAATGGATGACAACTGTAAATGCCTTGATGAATGAGTAAGCCAATATGAAGCCCAATCATGAGCTCATTAAATTGAGATTCATACTTTGAAAGAACATCTCAATCAAATGGCTTTAGCATCCTCATTAAATCAAATATGGAGAAAACTCAAGAAGATTAAGAGACTATCCGAAGACTAAACCCTCATACAGCTCCACTAACTGAGACTGACATTGAATCATCTTTTTTAACACTAGTGGTGCCCAACCCAAAAGGGGGAGCCGCCACGCATCGCTGAAATTGCATCATCTGCCCTTAGCATGGTTGCTGGCATCAATACTTTATCAACTCAGTAAATCTTCTTTCAACTCTAGTTTCAAGGAAAAATTCGTCTTGGGACAGGATAGCTTTTCTTCCATTTTGCACGTCTATGAGAGTGTGATGGAATAAGCAACCAATCATTAAAAGTCAAAATATTCATTCCTGTTTAAGTAGTGCTGCTAGAGAGATAATGATCCCTCACCTCCGAGAATGCAAAACTTAGAGTCAAGTAAAAACAGCTCCTATTTAAGAAAACAGAAGTGACCAAACTCTTTTGAACCAGGAGCATTCATTCATGGGCACCCAGTTGAGCAAGGGAAAAAGTACCTCTGATTTTTCCATTCTTTTCTATGCCAACTCTCGACCTATGATACCTACTAAGAGAATTAATTTGGATGATGCCATCACAGCTGTAAAAAGAATTAGAACCATGTACTGAAATTAAACTCCACATGATTAGCCTGAAACATAATTTCAATTGTATCTGTTATATTAAGAAAACTCTTACCAAAATTCCACTGTTGGCATGGGTTCACAAAAGTCATACCACTTTTATTGAGCCAGAGTACATGCAATAGATTCAAAAAAAGGAGATGTGGTGTACCTACTGTAATGGAACCTGTAATCAGGAACGTAATTGTTGGAAACAACGTTTGGATATGGCGTGAAAAGAGTGGTCAACATGAAGGGTGTGGTTCTTCATGTTGATGATACCACTAAGCCTCAACCTAAGCCTATTTTAACTAATGATAGTGAACATATTGTTCAATTGGAATCAGAGGAGGTAATCGGGTTTTCAAATAATAATAAAGATTCTACTTTATCTTATCCCTCAGTTAATGAGACACCCATGTTCCTCACTTTGCCCCACGATTAAGTAGCTTAGTGACTTGAGTAGCAGTGAAGGTTCAAAAGATTCCAGTCCTAGCTATTGTAGATAGTGGCTCACCTATAAATGTTATATCTTCCAAACTTATAAAGAAGATTAATATGGCTCTAGGTGTACCTCACTATATGTAGTATGGGACTGCTGGTCCTCTCTGCATTTGAGCTATTGGATCGTACTCATCTTTGCCTATAAAATATGAAAAATTATCCATAACCACCTCCGCTGTGCATTGGATAATTCCAGTTACATACTTTTGCTCAGTACACAATTTTTAGGGGACTTAGGTAGCTATTATCAATTATGCTGAATGATAGTTTCTCTACTTGGACATTGAGTGCTGATGATTTTTAAAATTCCTTAAGATAAAACTGAAATTTGAGTTTGATCTTGTCTACTTGAAAAAGGAATTAAAAATTGATCAGGTAGAGTATTATATACGTGGTTTTAAAGTCTGACTGCCTCCTAAATCAGCAGATGGGTACAATTGTATGACTCTTTATTCGCCCAATGCAATGGTAAATCCTCCCAAAACTTAATTATGTGGACTCTCAAATTCATGTTACTATGCCCCCTGGACAGCTATTAGAAATTTAGGGACATCAAAACACTTTTTGGTTAAGGTAGTGTAGCCTTTTCTAGGGATTTTAGATCCTGCATATGCTGGTTCTATTTTGGCTTTATTAAAAAACTTAACAGATGCCCAAATAATGTTGGACCAAATAACCAAATTGCTTTTGTTAGCCCATTAGCTGTTGACAAAGTAGAAGACATTCAAAGTCTTATGGAATTAAGAGATTGGGTCTTAAGCAGCCCCCTATCATCGGCCAAACTAACCCTTCTATTGCCCTGGACTAACTACTGATCAGTTTAAAGAATTAGTTCAATTATTGGAGGAATATATTGATCTTTTTTCAACTTCTACATATGACTTTGGTAAATTGAACGGTGTATTACATCAAATAGAGACTGGAGATGCGCCCCCTTTTTGCACTCAAACATATCGAAAAGATTAAGGTCAAAGAAGCAAGTATGCCCTCTTCTCTTTCTGCTAAGCATCACTTTTCGAAAATCAATTCAGCCTGAAATTTAGCTCCACTAAAGAGATTTATGAAAACTGTTAGCAAATATGGTGGGAAACCCCGCAAAAGAACCCGCAGGCTATGCCAAACGAGCCAGCACCACCCCCAAACGAAGCAACCCTCAGTTACCCACCTCAGGGTCAACCAAAATCACCCGCTCTCAAGCAGCAGCCATGAAAGCAGGCACCACCCCCAACCTGGAGCTACTTCAACTAGCGCCAGTTCACCTGATCGCACTTCTGCAACCTGCACGCCTAACAGCTCTGTGTGCGCTGCCTCCCACCAACCCACTGGGCCCCCTCCAACCAAGGAGGCCATCACCCACGCTGTTTTAATGGCGCCTGCTCAGTTGAATGCAACTCAGCCCATCCAGGCATTCACCTCCCCCATTGTGTCAGCTAATTCAGCCCCATCTATTACTGCTGACGCCGTGTTTCTGGCTCCCTCCATGAGGAAGATACCCAGCTACCTGGCCCCAAACCCTCAGATGTAAGGTTGGATTAGCCGCACATTCTGGTTCACTAGGCACCAAATTGGGAAAATCTACTCTTCCCAATGAGGATTCAAATGGTTCGGATTTTGGAACTTCACACCAGTTCCAATCTCATCCGTCCCATTTAAACCCCGTAATTGGCACTTCTCAAGTTAGCACTTTATCTCCATATGCTGAAAACGACCAATTCACCAATCAGCCAGTGAGTTTTGCCCATGAAATCAAAGCAAATACTCGGGCTGAATTTACCAAAATAGATTGGGATGGTGATGAAACATCGCCCTCCTCCCAATTGGCTGGAGTTAATTCCAATCTGGATGGGTATCCCCAATTTAGCGAGGCCCAACAATCACCTGGCCCCCAAACCCTCAGATATAAGGTTGGATTAGCCGCACATTCTGGTTCACTAAGCACCAAATTGGGACAATCTACTCTTCCCAAATGAGGATTCAAATGGTTCAGATTTTGGAACTTCACACCAGTTCCAATCTCACCCATCCCATTTAAGCCCCATAATCGGCACTTCTCAAGTTGGCACTTTATCTCCATATGCTGAAAACGACCAATTCACCAATCAGCCAGTGAGTTTTGCCCACGAAATCACAGCAAATACTTGGGCTGAATTTACCCAAATAGATTGGGATGGTGATGAAACATCGCCCTCCTCCCAATTGGCTGGAGTTAATTCCAATCTGGATGGGTATCCCCAATTTAGCGAGGCCCAACAATCACCTGGCCCCCAAACCCTCAGATGTAATGTTGGATTAGCCGCACATTCTGGTTCACTAAGCACCAAATTGGGACAATCTACTCTTCCCAATGAGGATTCAAATGGTTCAGATTTTGGAACTTCACACCAGTTCCAATCTCACCCGTCCCATTTAAACCTCATAATCGGCACTTCTAAAGTCGGCACTTTATCTCCATATGCTGAAAACGACCAATTCACCAATCAGCCAGTGAGTTTTGCCCACGAAATCACAGCAAATACTTGGGCTGAATTTACCCAAATAGATTGGGATGGTGATGAAACGTCGCCCTCCTCCCAATTGGCTGGAGTTAATTCCAATCTGGATGGGCCTCCCCAATTTAGCGAGGCCCAACAATCCGCCCCTCAATTTAATATGACGCCAGCAACTGCTGTAACATTCCAGCAACAAGGGAACTCCACAAACTTGTTCAAACCACCAGCTCACACTCAACCTGCGATTGCAGCCCAAAGCAAACACAAACGCACCAAAGGAGCCACTGGGGCGTGGCAAAAACCTCTGGCACCAACGCTACCCAAAGCTGATCCCCGTGAAGTTGTGTTTATTGCTGATGTTAAGAAGAAATGGGCCAAAACTGGAGCACAAAAAGCTCTACCTCGCTCAACCCTCTCCCAAAAATTTGCCTTTATTATGGGCATAACCCTGTTAAATTCTATACAGAGGATTACTTTTCATACTTTGCAGCAATTGCGGAGACATTCCCAATTTAATACCACCATCCATGAATCAGTGGAGGGTCACTACATCGATGTGGGCTTCACTGAAGCTGCCCTTGCTGACCATGCTGCCACCTTCCAGGTCATTATTCCACGTGGATCTCTTTGCATCTCCCGCACACGCTCTCACCTGGAGAAAATTTCATGGGTTACTTTTTCCAACCTACCAACGACTGTTGATCCTGAGTCTCTTAAACTGGCGCTCCATAGTGGTTTAATGGAGTTTGGGTCTGTTCTTTCAGTGGACTTTAGCGTCCCCTCTTACTATGCTCCCACTCAAAGAGCTCGCACTGCTAGGGCGTCGTTCATCCCCTCCCCCACTGTATCCCGCAACATTGAGGTTAGTCCTCGTGTGGCGGTAGTTGGGGCATGCCCTGAGATCTTTTTTGTCGACCCTGATCAGGCGCGCCCCCGGTGTTCATGTGTAACGCCCTTGGACACTTGTATAGTGGCTGCACAGCTCGAAAACAAGCCCTCTTAGCCACCACCCAGGGGCCTAAACCAGGCTAAAAACGATCCCACGTGGCCGCAGCAGCAATTCCACAACCCACACAATGGGTTTCCGTTCAAGACCTGTCCCCTGAGGCCTTACACCTAGCAGTTGAAACAGCTAACCCCACTACTGTTTTGGGATACCTTCGCGCTCATGCCCCCCTTCCAGTGGGCACCCCCTCCAATCTCCCAGAGTCAACTCCCTCTCTCACCAAGCGCAAGGCATCTCCCACAGGGTGCCCCTCGTCAGCCACCCCCACTCAGGGCTCCGCGGCACCCCCACCAACCTCCACCAGCGATTTATCGCATCAACCCTCAGCTCTCAATGGAGTTATGCCCACCAGCATGGACTGGCAACCCGCGGCCTGCGGTAGAAGTGCCACCTCAAAGAGTCCTACCCCAGCCCCACAGTCCATTTTGCGCGGATCCTTTGCAGTGTTGGAGGAAGTGAATATGGACTCAGACTCATCAAATGGGGACACCGCGGAAGTCACCATTGAGCACCCTCAGGTCCTTCCCCTGCAACGGAGCGGGGGCAGCATCCTAGGTTGGCTTACTGGGTCCTCCGCCCCCCCCCCTCTCCTTCCCCTCAGAACCCTTGACGCTCATCATGGATTGCAGCTAATAGTCAAGCTAAAGGACTCAAAACTAGCCGCCTCAGAGCAGCAGGTTTAAGCGCTGGCAACCCCCCAGGACATGGAGGGGAACAGCTATGAGTCCCCATGGCAGCACCCTGGCCCTGCAATCCATCAACGCAAATGGGTTGAGGGACTTTAAGCGGAGAGCCCACCTCCTCCGAAACTTCAGGTCAGCACAAATTGACATCGCTGCTGTCCAGGAGCCCCATATCCTCCCCCACGAACAATCTGCATGGAATTAACAGTTTGGAGGCAACTCCTTCTGGACAAACCATGTCGCCCTTATTGTTTTGAATCCCAGATTAAAACCCATTTTTTTCACAATATCTAGGTGGCCGCCTCATAGTGGCCAAACTCACCACTCCTGACTTCTCCTTCTTCGCTGCAAGCATCTACCTGCCTAATGCAGGTCAGGAGCAAAATTGGCTCTTGGAAGAGCTTGTCCAACTCAATCTCCCACGGAATACAGTCCTCTTAGGAGATTATAACAAAACCATAAGTCGCGTCCGTGACTCTTACCCCCCTGCAGCAAAGGAACGCCCTGGATCAAGTCGCCTCCAGGATTTCCTTCGCTGAGTGGCTTTATAGATGCGCTTCCACCCTCCGCGTCTGGCCTAGGTTGCATGACTGGGATCCAGTATGATGGAGGAGCTTTCCAGTCAGCGTCACGCATAGATATGGCAATGATTGGCCCCCTGCTAATTGGCCGCGTCTCCTCTCCCATCTCTCGTGACAACCATCTGAGTGATCACAGGTCAAACACCGTTGTCCTCACCACCACACTTAGACCGTCGCGTAGTTTCTGGCCTAGGGTTGCCCCAGCTCTTCTCAACAACCCCTTCACTAAGGAGAAGCTGTCTATGACCATCCGGGAGACTCTCACCTCCCCCCCACCCCACCTGCTTGACCACAAGGCTAGATGGGCGGTGACCAAGGAGGGCATCACCCGCGTTGCTTACAACTGTGCCAAAGCCCAGATGACTGCAGCTCGCGCCAGAGTCAAAAGGGCGGAAGCTAGAATCAGACATCTGGAGCGAAACTGCCAGCCTTCGCCCTCTCCCAGATAGTTGGAATATTGGGAAGCGGCGCAGGAAGCACTCCGCTTGGAGCTCACACTGCAGGAAGAATGGGCAGCAAACTTTACAACATCTCATTACTATGCTCAATGGGAACGCCCCACCCGCTTATTCTTTCAGAAACAGAAAGCCCGGTCAACAGCGCATGATATTACTGCACTGAAGATTGGCACTACAACCACTTCAGATAAGGAGGAATTCACGCAGGAACTACACCGCTTCTACTCCAGCCTCTTCCATGCCACCCAGGTGGACCCATCAGACATCCAAGACTTCTTGTGGCGGGTTCCAGAGCCGCCCATTGACCCACGAGCTGATGAGGCTCTACTGGCGCCTATTTCCATCCAGGAGGTGATGGAAACCCTTCTGAAATACCCACGGCTTAAAGCCCCAGGCCCAGATGGAATACCCTTCGAGGTGTAACTTCTAGAACCTGCAGTGATAGCCAGAACCCTCCGCGACCTCTTCGCTGCACTCTTGGTGAATGGCGAGGTCCTCCCCCGACTCCAGAGGCTCAATCACGACCCTCATTCACAAGAAGTCAGACCGTGAGAACCTGGCGAACTGGCGCCCCATAGCGTTGATCAACACAGACCACAAGCTCTTCACGAAGCTTCTGGCCAACCGCATCACCAAATGGGTGTCACCTCGCCTCTCCCCATCCCAGCACGGTTTTATTCCGGGGAGGTCGTTATGGGACAACTATAATGACCTTCACGTGACTTTGACTGCTAACTCTCGTAAGGTGAGTGGCTTTGTGGCTCTCCTATATATGGAGAAAGCATATGATCGAGTAGCCTGGAAGTATATTGATGCTTCCCTGGCCCGCTTCCATCTCCCACCCGCAGCTAGGCGCTGGAAATCAGCGCTCTATGACCAGCTCCACACCAGAGTGCTGGCGCCAATGGGTTTTACAGTGGCAGTACCAGTTGGAAAGGGTCTCCGGCAAGGGGACCCCCTGAGCCCTATCCTTTTTAACATCACCCTTGACCCCCTCTTGGCCTCCTTACAGGACAAGCTAACAGGGATTCTGGTCCCAGGTAAAGCCCCCTCACGCACCATGACATTTGCAGATGACACTGCCATTGCATTTGGCTGCCCTGGGGATGTTGCCCTCGCTGCTGTGACCATTGAGAGGTACACCAAGGCGTCCAACGCCATGGTCAACACCTCCAAGACAACAGTTGTACAGGTCGGCTCTCTTATCTTCCCCCCACCATTTGGTATTGAACCTGAGCGCGGTACCTTCCGTCACCCGGGCGTTCTCACCAACCAACAAGGAGTTGCGCTAAAAGACAATGAGGACTTGCTCCTCGCAGCAGTTAACTCCAGGATTGCCAGCTGGAACCGGCGGCACATCACCCCCCAGGGTCGAGCTCTGATGGCCAATGTGTTCATCCTCTCCAAAGTCTGGTTCCTAGCGCACGTCTGCCCATTCACAGATGCCTTTTATACGCAGCTCAATGTACTCCTGCGCTGTTGTATCTGGGGCTCAAACCATCCACCAATGGCCCTCTCAACCATTGCCTGACCCTGAAATGAAGGGGGCTTAGGGCTTCTGGACACGCGATCCCACGCCACCACAATCTTCCTGAAGTTCCTTTGGCCGATTGTCTGCTGGGACGCGACCCCCATGCCCCAATGGGCGCCCGCCCTCCGCCGGTCAGTGTCAACAGCTCTGGGTCTTCCTAGAGCATCTCTGACCTCATTAGGGGAGTGTCTCACAAACCACCCAGGCTATCGCCTAAAACCATCCTCATCCCCCTACTGGAATCAGGCTCTCCTTGACCTGAAACGAGTAGGCGCGTGGATTCACCATGCCTTCCCGTACAGAAGGGAAGGCCCTGGCCTCAGCCCCCATCGCCATGCAATTGTGCACAATGTACAAGTTGTCACAACTCGCCTCAACCCTCAATATCGTCCTCCCATCCACCCAAGACTCCTTGAGCTTCTCCCTCCCTCCGTGAGATTTGACCTTAAGGAATTGTGGAAGGACGTCTATCACCTCATCCTGTCAGCAAAGGTGTCCAACACCTTATGGAGGGTGCTCCACTGTTCATACAGGACAGGGGACTGGACTGGCCCTACCTTCCAGCACCGAAGCTGCCCCCGCTGTGTGGAGCCTATTGACTCCCACCTCCATCGTTTTTTCACCTGTCCAGGTGTCGCCGCATTTTGGCCAAAGGCCCGCGCGCTCCTCCATGCTCAGCCCTGGTCTGGACACCCTGTGCAAGACCTCATGTTTGAGCAGACATTGCCTGGTCTCCACTGACCCCTCCATGTCCTCGCCTATGCCACAGCCATCTGGACCATCCATAACTCCTTCCTTCGTGCTGTCTTTGACCAGCAGGTGTGGACCCTTCCACACATGATCACCCACTTTCAGGTACACTTTGAGATGGCTCTGAAGGTCTGCACTATGTCGCCAACCCTCCCCGCTCAGTTGTCACTGCAGCACGGCTCTGGAGCGCAAACCCCCTCCCTTTCTCGATGCCTCCTCCCTCCCCTTCCCTCGCCTCAGGCTCTTAGGAGCCCAGGCGTAATTCAATAAACATCGAAGAATCCCCCCCTCAGGTTGGGACCATCTAGTACTAAAAAAAGAGTAAGGTCAAAGAAGCTCAGTAGATGGTTGAACTTAAACAGCTATTGGATTCTGGGTTATTGGTTCCATCTCGTAGTCCCTAGGCTTCTCCTCTTTTATTAGTCTGAAAAAAAGATAGTTTCATAAAGTGCTGATGTACTACTGACGCCTGAATTCTGTTACTGATAAGAATAGGTTTCCCCTACCTCAGATTGAAAATTTTCTTCAGTTACTTGCTGGCACCCAATACTTTTCAAGTATGGATCTAGAAAGTGATTATTGGCAGATAGAACTGGCACATAAAAAACGACCTAAATGTGCCCTAATCGCCAATGAATGATTGTTTGAGCCCACCAGAATGCCGCAGGGATTGTGTAACGCCCCCCGCTACCTTTCAACGAGCAATGGATGGTATTTTAATGATTTTAAACTTTACCTCATTTTAGTCTTTCTGATAATATAACTGTGTTCTCAAAGACTTTCATATCTCATAAGGATCATTTATGAGATGTATTTAATCAACTTTGAAAGGCCTTGCTAAAGTTTTTACCATCAAAGTGTCATTTTTTTAAAACGAGATGAAATATCTTAGTCATCAGGTATCCAAGAAAGAAATTAAACCTCTTCACAAAAAGATTGATGCGATAAATAAAATGTCATGGCCTGCTAGTTTAAGAGATACAAAATTATTTTATATATGGTCAGATAGTACTGATAGTCTATCCCCAAATTTGTTAATTTATCTGAAACATTGATTTACTTATTTCAAAAAGTAGTGCCTTTTGAGTGGAAACTTGAACAAGAACAGGCTTTCAATATGATTAGGACTGCCTTGTGTACTCATCTAATTTTAATACATCCTTAGTTTGATCAGTCTTTTATATTTGCTTACCAACTCCAGCAATGTCACAGTTGGAGCAATCCTCGCTCACCAGTATGATGATAAGGTAGACCATCCAGTCGCATAAAGTAAGGCTCTAAGTAAGGTGAAAAGGAACTATAGCATAACATAGTGGGAGTGCCAGGATGTCCTGTTAGCTATTAAACAGTTCCGTCCTTATCTGTATGGAACTCATTTCACTGTGGTCACTGGTCAAACCTCATTATGGTGGCTACAACAAATTAAAGGACCCCAATGGTCACCTATCATGCGGTCCCCTTTGCTTACAGAACTATATTTTCTCTATTGAGCACCATGCCAGATTTATCCATTAAAATGCAGATGGTCTATCATGGATGCCAGTCTTTGCTGTTCTTACTCCTGAAGAGGATAGAATTTATGACCTTATTGGTCAACTGGAAATATGGGCTTTTGTGACTAAAGAAATACAGGACAAACTTTAAAAAAGACTGAAAACACTCAGATTCAAGAAGGAAAGCTTTATAAAATTACAAATGGTAAATGGATCCCATATATCCAACCCTCTTCTCAAATGGAAGTAATTGTAGAAGGACAGAATGTGATTGGACATATTGCCATTAAGAAGATTTTGAATGTCTGGAGGCACTATTAAATTAGGATAGGATGTTAGAAATCATTCATGGAGTCCTCAAGGCGTGCCTTATTTTCTGGAACCATGATCAGCCTGAATCTTAATATCAACTTCTTAACTTAGCCCCTTCATGACCTTTCCACGTGGTTAGTATAGATTTGATAAACCTTTACTGAAAGGGCTACATGGCCATCAGTATATACTGTTGGCCATAGACTATTTAACTAAAGGGGTGGAAGCCATTTTGGTGCCGCTGCTACTGCTAAAGCCATGGGGATGTTTTTTTCATCACTTTTCACCCAGCATTGATGCTCTCAAGTATTATTATTGGATAATAATCTCAATCTCATGTCAATGGTAATATGGGAACTAAATTCGTTGTTTAAAATATTCATCATTTTGTTGCTCCTTGTAATCCTTCATCCAACGGAGCAGTTGAGCGTGATAATGGGCTTAGATTTCTAACCTGAAAAAGATGGCATCTTCAGATCCTCAACGTTGGAATCGTTACCTTCCTAGCGCATTGATATCTTGCAGAATAAGCTATCACTGAATTAAAAAGGTGTCCACCTTCTAGGCTTTATATGGGAGAGAACTCATATTGCCAAGTAGTGTACGACTGTTACTAGACAGCTCTGTGCCAGATACTGCTGAGCTAACCATGAGAGCTCTAGCGGATGAGATGACTCAATTATAGGTTCTTGTTATGGGAGAAATAATATCCACAACCTCTAGAGAAATCAAACAATCAAATTCCAAACGACCTGCATACCCATATTTCAACTATGAGATCTTGTTATGGTTTATTATCATCAACCAGGAGGTTGACCCAACAAGCTCAACATCACTTAGTCCAGTCCATATCAAATTATTCGCAAAGCCAACTCTGAATATTCCATTGCCAATTTGGACCATGAATCTGTATTCATCTAGTTCTAGCTCTATTTCTTAGGCCATATGTTCCCCTTCAACAGGATCTTAAGGGGATGTTGTATTTTAACCATTTGATATTCCTCACATATTACCAAGCTTATAATATAATAGTCAAGGCTGATTGCTGACTATTTTACTAGTTTCAAGTTTACTATTTAACGATAGATGCCCCAATGAGTGCTCCTCATCTATTTGTCTTGAGCTGTTCTGATCCACTAGATCAAGAGGTATTGGTGATTCTCAACATCGGTGACTGAGGCCAAGGATGGTGAGATAATTAGCTTATAAAATAAGATGGCGAATTTGTCTTGTTTACATGACTTAATTGAGGTATTAACAGCAAAAAAGGCTGGGCTTCAGGAGTCAAAAAAGGTCAAGTTTCATGACCTTCCTGACCTAAAGCACAACTTGGACCAACGCTGGGTGCAGACCAGATATACCCAGGTTGGTCCAGTTGTGGTGCATAACGCTCATCTCCATGTTATGGCTTTGGCAGCAAAATCGATGAGTTATCATTTAAATGATGATGGCTCAATTTGGTTACTTGGTGAACAGGGGGTTTGGAACCAATTCAATTGACAAAATTTCCAACTTGAGTTGGCCTCAACTTCAATTAAATCACTTGAGTTCTGTCAATTTCGAAGTATAGTACCCTGTCAGATGGAATCATGCACTTATTGGTGCACCTGGGCTTAGCACCACTTTCGCCAATGGATAATCCCCCCACTTAAGTTTAAATATTAGTCTTTGATACCAACCTTCAACTTTGGTTGTTTTCCCTATAAATAAAACCCCTCGTCAGTTTACATTTTTTCTTATGTTAACTTGGATGAACCTGTTAGCGGACCTCCTTGAGGAGCTCTCTAGCAACGTTAGCCTATCTATCAGCTCTGAATTTACAAAAGCATCGGGTGGACCTCTGGGCTGCCCTGGTTCTCTCCAGATCAAGGCACCTTAGCACTCTATCCCTGATTACAGCTTGGATATGGATACCACTTTGGGGCCCATCCATGTCTTGTCATTTGTTCACTACCTATTGATAAATACCACGTTGCACACCCTTGTCCTTTGTTTTAGTCCAGCACCTTCTGAAGGGCTACTCTCAACTTTCTACTGATGATTAGTTCCATGGCGTTGTGGTTGTGCACCATGCACCATGCACCGCCTGGCTGGGAACTGGAGAGCTACAGACATTCTAATTACATTAGACAACCAACCACTTTATCTCACATGTTCAAATATTTTCTATGTGGGACTTTTGCAAAGTGCAAATTGGGTGTGCCAGCTGTTAGTCATGGCTACAGTGGGGCTCGCCTCTGTTTTCTCATTTTGCCAATGATTGGGGAATCTTGACGTTATTTTTGCTACCTCTAACTGTGAAGTACCCACCATTCTTGCTCATACATGGTAGATACGGACGCTTTGCAATCTGAGAGTTGTGATTCCCTGAATTTCCACCATAATTCATAAAATCAATACAATTAAAATGTTTTTTCCTTGGCATCAAATTTGGAAAGTGCAGGCAGGATTATTGATAAGTTCCAGGTGTTAATGGCCTTAGATAATGGTGCACAACCTGTCGCCAAAATGGGTATGGTGTCGTTTTAGCCCAAAACGCGTTTTATAATGGCATTTCATTATATATAACTGAGCCCTATATCTTCTCTTATGGCTCAGATATGGAACCCATTTAAGTGTACCAAATTACCCCAGATAACCTACGTTTGACCAAAACCATTATCTGCAGAACACTGGAGGTGAAAAAAGAGTTACTTCTTAGATATATAGATTTTTATGCATTTACTGAAGATATGGTGGGATATTTGACCTCATTAGTAAGAGTATCCAACTATACTTTCCATTTTATGATGCAGAAACGTACCCTGGAGGCATGCTTATGCCTGAGGAAGATTTTTATGGTGAAGTGTTGGAATTGTCTAATATAGATCAAGACCATTATGTATATTTATTGTTGACCGCTACCCTTTCATCCCCTTTAGGGAAAATTAGCATGACTATTTTGGTAAATAAAGAAGCCTCTGAGAATTTTATTGATCAACTTAGCCAATTACCTTGATCTGAGTTACTTTCCAGGTAGTATGGTTAGGGTAGGGGCTTCCCAAGGTATTCCCATGATAAAAGTATGGGGTTAGTGAAATATCAAGTTGGTAAATATAATTTGGCTGACAGCTTCCAAGTTATCAAAAACCTCTTGTACCCCATCATTTTGTATATAGATTGGTGGCGACAGTTTGACGTCAGAACCAACTTGAAAACAATACCTCGTCCTTAATAAGAATAATGATCACAAGTTAGTTTTCCTATGGTTGAAGCAAACTCTCGTGGCGATCTGCCCCACTGGCCCAATATCCGCACACTCAGTCTTTCTCCATTGTTGAGGCCCTCTTTGGAGGTTCCCTTACCTTTCAGTTTGGAGGGTTGGAATCTTCGTTTGATGCAGTTTCAGCCAATGTATTAACAGCTCATTCAGAGTTTGATTATGAGTTCAAGCTCACCATTGATCTAATGCATATATCTTCTCTGATTTACCCTTTGACTGTATGGGGGAAGCAGCCTTAGATGTGTGGTTAAGGAGCAGGTAGCCTGTCAGAATTGCAGATGACCACATAGTCCAACCCTTTGACTGAATATGAGATTTGATAATTATGTTATAATTGTAGGGGGTCAGCAATAGTGGCCAACTGATTAGAATATTGTTGGGCGAAATCCCCAATGATATTAGAAGTTGCAGGCTATAAATTAATGTCGGACATCATCCCCAATGATAATTGAGACCGCAAACAGATGACAATTTCGTTAGGAATCATCCCCAATGACATTTGAGGCCACCAATAGATGATAATTTCGTCAGGCGTCATCCCCAATGAAACTAAGCAATAACTCAATATTGGGATAATCCCCAATAGTTGAATTATAGGGAATCGTTAAGAATGGAATGGATTAGAGTCATCAGAAAGTAACAAAATGTGCAAACGCCAGAGGAAAAGTGGAATCATCATTGGCCAAAAAATCGATTTCATGTACCTAATACCAATTGTTAAGTCCACCGAATGCCCAAGGATTATGCTTAGAAAACCTAAGGCAACAGTACCTGACGAGATTCAGTGCATAACACTAAGGGTCAAAACAGTGTAGGAGCACAAATATTCTCATAGGACAACTGAAAAGTTGTGTGCCATTTCTAACTATAAAAACCAAATAATTCCCTAATAAAATAAGATTCAACTTGATATTAGCGTAGTTGTTTAAAATTGGTTGTTCAACATTACTCTGAAGAGAAGAGTGCAAGGATCAGATATCCTTAGGAATAGCAATATCAAAATCTCCTCCTGGCTCTGCAAAAAGAGAATAGGGAAAGTGTTCCCTACCAGGATATCTTCAAGAAGAAGAAGCACTGGTTTAGCGTTGGTCCTTACTCTCAACGTGGCTTTGGGCAATCAACCTAATAATAATCTTCATACTATAAATGCCCCAGTCTATCAACAATATTCAGATAATCAACGCCAGGATCCACGAATCTGTGCAGTTGAAATCCAGGGCTAAAAGCGAGCAATAAAGCCCAAGATTTTAACATAGCCAAAGGTGCTTTTTTTCAGCGAACCTCCACAGTATGTTGCCCACTTCTCTTCGTGGAGAAGGCTGATGGCACCTTACGCCCATGCATAGATCATGGGAATCTCAACAACGTCACATTACCAGACTTGCATCCCATCCCACTGGACTCACAGATTGCACGGTATGTTGAGAAGGCAAGAGTCTTCTTAAAACTGGATTGTTTAAATGCGTTCAATCAGATCAGGATCAATAAAGGCCAGGAATGGTTAACCGCATTCTGTACCAGAAAATGAATTTTCCAATTTTGAATTATGCCCTTTGGGCTTAAAAATGCCCCCGCTATATTTCAACGCCGTATTGATGTGGCTTTGGGGGTCTAATGGGGTACGCGCAGTATCTTACATGAATGATATTCTGGTGTTCTCCCCTAATAATGAGTCCCATGAAGTACACCTTCAGCAGGTGGTGGAGCGTTTGAGGGCAGCTAAACTTACATTAGAATTATTAAATGTGAATTTTTCAAGTCCCAGGTCACCTAACTGGGCAACTTAATAATTTATCAAGGGCACATGATAACTCCAGACAAGGAGAAGGCGATTTGTGATGGTCCACCCCAACTTCAGTTAAGGATTTGAGTAGTTTTTTGGGGACGTGTACATTCCTTAAGAAATTTACACCAAATCTTTCTGAAGTGGCAACGCCAGTGTATAAGGCAAATGGGCAAAAGTACTACAGTGGTCCCCAAACTTTGCAGGATGCCTTACAGGCAGTAAAGTGCACCCTGCTGTCGACGTCTGTCCTTTGCCATGTTTACCCCAATAAATAGTTTATTGAGGCTTCTGATGCCTCTAACTTCGCCATAGCGGTGGCCCTTTTACAAGTAGGCGAAGATGGAATAGAGCATCCAGTTAGATATTTTTCCAGTAAGATGTCTTTGCCTGAATTAAACTATGCCGTATATAATAAAAAGTTATGAGAAGTGGTTGAGGCGCTGACTTATTGGCGTCATCCCTTTCATGGCTCATCCCAACCTTTCTGTTTATGTACAGACCACCGTGCTTTGCTGTATTACCGTGCACATCATGTCTTGGCCCCATGGAAAACCTGCTGGCATAAGATCCTAGCCCAATTTTTGCTTTCCTATGAGTTTACCAAGGGCAAGGAGAATGGCTTGGCGGATGCTTTAAGCTGCAACACTGTACTAACTCCCAATCCTAAGGAGGTAGAAGTGCATAGTACCCATCTTATGCTTCCGCTGGGTAAGATTGTGTCTCAACTTCCCTCTCCCTTGGCCCAAAGGCCAGCGCTTGATCCTCTGGAAAATGCGGTGGGATATGGTATGTTTAGAAAGGTGGTCCTTTTCCAGCCTTTGTCAGCTGAATATACTATGGTCCTTGCTAAGAGCACGTTGAATCAGGAGGATATTACCAGGGGTTATGTGAAAGATGAGAAAGTGTGGTTTCAGGGGCGCTTATGGGTTCCCGCCAGACCACTTCACCTTAACATCATCCAGGACCATCATGACGGAATGACTGTTGGTCATCCTGGGAAAGCAAGTACTCTAGGGCTAATTTTCCGCATTTACAATTAGAAGGGGTTAACCGCACAGGTGGGTAGGTATTGTAAAGAGTTCTTAGTCTGCAACCAAATGAAACCAAATTTCCATCCACTGACGGGGCTGTTGGTACCAGTTCAAAAGGCTGAAGGGCCTTCGACTTCTCTATCAGTTGATTTTATTGTGGAATTGCCTGTATCTAATGGCTATGATGCCATCATGGTGGTGGTGTACCGTTTTACAAAGTTTGCCTACTTAATTTCTGCAGAATCACAGTAACCGCAACTGAGATGGCCGGGATCTTTGTCATTCATTTGTTTGCTCTTCATGGGGTCCCCCAAGAAATAATTAGTAATTGTGGACCCCAGTTTTTTTGTCTTTTAGGAAGAGTTGTGTAAGACTCTTCATATTCGCCCCTGCCATTCAACTTCCTATCCCCCCCAATCAGATGGGCAGATTGAACGAGTGAACCAGTGACTCAAACAGTTCTTGCGGTGTTACACTGCCGCAGTTCATTTAGATTTGGTTTCCCATCTCCTCATGGCACAATTCCGTTATATAAACGCCCAACATGCATCTATCAGTTGTTCCCCTTCTTCACCAATTATGGCTTCAATCCCGCCTTCAACATGGAGCTAGTTGTGGATCCAATGTAGAAGCGGTGGTGGACTTTGCAAAAATGATCAAGAAAGTACACCAAGGGGTGAGCACGAATTTGGATGCGGCCATACAGGCTTACAAGGAGAACGCTGATGGTAAGAGATGAGTTAGACCAGCGTACAAGGAAGGAGATCTCATGATGCTGGATGCTAAGAACATTCCAATCAAGCAACCATGCAAAAAAACTGGGCCCAAAGAGAGTTGGGCTTTATTTCATTATCAGAAAGGTGGGCCACGCCCCATACCAGTTGGATCTCCCCTCCTCGATTTGAATCTTTTCATTCTCTCATGAAAGCAATCATGTGTTGTTTTAGGGCCCCCCACCAGAGACTCCTAAGGCTTATCTTGTGGATGGGGCACCAAAGTGGAAAGTGGATGAAATTTTAGCCTCCCATCTGGTAAGAAGAAGACTTGAGTATCTTGTATCCTGTAAGGGATTTGATGCAACGTATAACAATTGGATCCCAGCGCGTGACTGCGCCCATGCCCAAAATCTGATTGATGCATTCCACAAGCGTTTCCTAGAGGCTGCAAGATCTAAGTCCAAGCAAGCCGTCGCTGCCATGAAGTTGGCCCCTGCCCACAAAAATTTCCTTGGCGAATGCCCCTGGAGGGAGGTGGAGCCCAAAAAAAAGAGGAGAGGGTAATGTCATGAATACATGACTAAATTGAGGGTATCAACAGAAAAGACAAGGCTGGGCGTCAGGAGTCAAAAAAGGTCAAGTTTTATGACCTTCCTGACCTAAAGCACAACTTGGACCAACGCTGGGTGCAGGCCAGATATACCCAGGTTGGTCCAGTTGTGGTGCATAACGCCCAGCTCCATGTTATGGCTTTGGCAGCAAAATCGATGAGTTATCATTTAAATGATGATGGCTCAATTTGGTTACTTGGTAAACAGGGGGTTTGGAACCAATTCAATTGACAAAATTTCCAACTTGAGTTGGCCTCAACTTCAATTGAATCACTTGAGTTCTGTCAATTTCGAAGTATAGTACCCTGTCAGATGGAATCATGCGCTTATTGGTGCACCTGGGCTTAGCACCACTTTCACCAATGGATGATCCCCCCACTTAAGTTCATATATTAGTCTTTGATACCAACCTTCAACTTTGGTTGTTTTCCCTATAAAATAAAGCCCCTCGTCAGTTTACATTTTTTTCTTATGTTAACTTGGATGAACCTGTTAGCGGACCTCCTTGAGGAGCTCTCTAGCAACGTTAGCCTATCTATCTGCTCTGAATTTACAAAAGCATCGGGTGGACCTCTGGGCTGCCCTGGTTCTCTCCAGACTAAGGCACCTGAGCACTCTATCCCTGATTACAGATTGGATATGGATACCACTTTGGGGCCCATCAAAGTCTTGTCATTTGTTCACTACCTATTGATAAATACCACGTTGCACACCCTTATCCTTTGTTTTAGTCCAGCACCTTCTGAAGGGCTACTCTCAACTTGATGCAGACAATTAGTTCTCTGGCGTTGTGGTTGTGCACCATGCACCACCTCACTTGGAACTGGAGAGTTACAGACACTCTCATGACAGAATTTCTAATTTCAATATCAAGAGTACCAGTAAAAAAACCCAATAGCGTTTTCATTAAATTTTGACACTGGCGACTTATGCTGAGGACGTTTAAACAATTAGTATTTATTCAACTAATTCAAAAACTCTATTTTGACTTTGTGAGAGTATCAAGAACAATCCCAAATAGCATTTTAGTAAATTTGACACAAAAAACTTATGCTGAGGATGTTAAACCAATTAATATTTATTGAAATAAGTCAAAACTCTGTTTTGATTTACAAGAGTATTGGGAATGAAGCATCTAATAGCATTTTGTTTAGATTTAACACCAGCGATTATTTTGAGGATGTCAATATATCTGCTTATTGGGGTTATGGTGAATCAAGAATTGGCATAATCATGGACAATTGAGTATGATAAATTAAGCGGAGAGAATCGCCAGTGAGAATGCTGATGAATGCTAAGAAGGTAGAATCACCAGTGAGAGTGCTGATAAATTATTGTATGAATGCCAATGATGTGGACAGGCAAGAAATGCCTATAAATGTTTTCCCAATTAATAAAGTAACTTGTTTTTAGTTTGATTACCTTAGTAAGTTTTCAGTGGATAGAGGTTAACTTAGCTGACAGAGGTGGGACTGAAGATCCCCAGAGTTTAGGCTCTAGGATAAACAACTGAAGTGGTTGGCACAACCTACTCCCACTCTTGACCTGGATGAAACTCCGTGGGAACTTGCAACTAGCAGAAACAATGATGAATCGGAAGGGTTGAAGAGGAGGAACCCCAAGAGAGTCAATAGAAGCTGCTGAACCACAATTGTTGGACAAGTCCCAGAAGAGGACATCTGAGCCATAACGAGTGGTCAAGCCTCATAAGGAGAATTTTTGGTCTTCTGGGTTGTGGGTTGCTCTGAAAAATTATAGGGAAAGGTCGCCAATAGATGAAAGAGCAAGAACAGCAGTCATCATATTGTTTGGCCTGGCACACTAATAGTCCAAAACTATTGAGAATAACAATTCTCAACAAGGGAGCATTGTCAGATATTGGGATAATAATGGCGATGAAATTGACTCTACTCCCTGAAAAGATCTCTTGGTGGTTAATCAATTAAAAAAGCTTCCATTTCTACACCTGATCCATGATTGTCAGAATATTCATCTATTCCCAAAGTGACAACTTTTGATGTAGATGGACAAAATTCAATCTCCTCTAGTATATCATCTCAATTAACATCCCAACAGCAGTTAATGAAAGAATTTATATAAAAAGAGCTTTAAAATCGATATCATCAAAGACAATGCCAAATATCTATAAATATACGAAATTTCAACTAAAACAAACATCACTTGTTTTGTATAAAATCTTTATATTTACTTCATTAAGATATTCTTCAATAACTATGTTAATTCTTGGCGTATAGTCTTGATTCCGCTGAGTCAGTTTGCACAGGGTATTAGTCACTGAGCAACCAAATCAGATGATATGAAGATTTGCCAACTTTTAATAAAACTCAATAAACTATATATGGAGCTATCGCCCCTTATTTAGACCTTTATTCTTTAATACTAATTGCAGACTTTTTCTGCAACCACCTAATCATGAGAAAGACCTTCCTCTTCAGTTCTCCATGTGACTCTTTATATCTCGGTTCCCCAAGATGGATGCATCCTCATCTTGGTAGTCTTCTATTCGTCTTCCCTTTTCTAGAAGCTCACATTTATATCAAATATTGGCATAATTCCTCTTGATTTGTTGTATGGTTAACATTTCAATCAATTATTATTTGTATATTTTTTCCATCTATCTGAGGATTCATATCATTTCCCCCTCCAGTTCCACCAGTATGGTTAGCATATCATCCAGTCATATCAACTTCCCGACATTACCCCCTTTTTGACTGGATGATAGGCTCCTACTATTTGTATGTTCAAAGGAACTTTGCATAAACTTGGTTGATGATCTAACCCCCTGCAGGTTCCTTGATGGTGTAGACATCCATATTGGTCTTCTTGATTATCTTAACGGCCTGGCCCAGATGTTGGAGATCTTGTTTTTCCGACCCAAATCTTTGCTGATCGTGGAATAAACCATGGTCCCCTACAGTGAATAGCGGAAGTCCACTCCATCTCTTCTGATTGGCTGCCTGATCGCGAATCTTCTTGGCAAAACTGGTAGAGTAGGCTTCCATTTGCAGCTTGATCAATGTATCCATAAGCGTATTCAAATATCGCAGAGTGTCCACACCACCAGTCCTCTACACATGAGTAAAGCAAGGTGATCAGAGCTGGATGTCAACCATAAAGCAGTTGAAAAGGGCTCTTACCAGTGGACGAATGATAGTTTATATTGTATGTGAACACAGCTGTAGGTAGAAAGGCACTCCATTCTGAGGGTTGATCTTTTACCAATTTATGGAGTATGTTCACTAGGGTTCCATTGACCTGCTCCACCATTCCATTTGATTCTGGATGATAGGGGGTGGTCAAAACCCCATGAATCGCCATCAACTTGTTCACCTTCAGCAGGATGTGTGAAGTGAAATTGTTTCCGTTGCCTGTTATAATGAACTGCGGGAAGCTGTGTCACTGTAAAACACACTTCATAATAAACTTGGCGGTGGTGACCGCGCCTAAAACATTAATGGCCCTAGCCTCCACCCATCAAGTCAAATAATCAATGGCGACGATTATATACTTGGATCAGTTGGCACTAGTTGGAAGAGGTCTCACTACATCAATGGAAATAATGTGCCAGGCGAATGGGGGCTTAACCAGCTGGTATGTGGTCTTTTTGTGGAATGGCTTTTCCACTTGACACTGATGGCAATAACTAACCATTTCCAATAAGTTGTAATGCATGCTCTCCCAGTAATAACAGGGTCACAAAATATCCAGCGTTTTCCGCAAGCCTCCATGTCCTACAGCCCAATGAGCATCCATAATAATCGCAGGTCTAGCCAAAGGTTTAGGAAAACTCAGCGTCGAGCCTCCAATCTGCTTATATAGTTCCCCCTCATGTAGAAAAGTATCTTCCTTGAGTCCATCTAATACCTTGATCACCTGCAGTGGCTCATCCTGGTATCTGTTCGCCACCATCTTCTCGTACATTATGTCAGCTAAATCTGCCATGATAGTGACTGTTGGCAGCCAAGAAAGACAATTCGCATTTTGATATTTTGCTCCCAAATGGTGTATAATCTCAAAATCGTACGCCTGGAGCTTCAGAGCCCAACATGCGAGCCGTCCTTCCAGTTCATGCAGATTCTGTATCCAGCGCAAGGAAGCGTGATCTGTCACCGCTTGGAATCTTACCCCGTGTAGATATACCCAAACTGTTTGTAAGCGTAGATCACCACTAAACACTCCTGCTCAATCACAGTGTAGTTTTGTTTGTGACAGTTTAAGCTTTGACTACAAAATGCGACAGGATGCTCCACACCATCATCGTCCTTCTGGGATAATACTGCCTCTATAGTGGAGAGGGATGCGTCTGTCTGCACTATGAGCTGTTTGTCAAAGTTGGGATATTGCAAAATGAGTGCACTTTTTAACGCAGTTTGCAACACATCAAAAGCGTTCTGGCATCATTCTTTCCAATCAAAAAAAGCGTTTTTTTAACAACTTGAAAGGTGGGGCCCTGATTCAACTGAAATTGGGAATGAACCGCTGGTAATACTTGACCATCCCCAGAAACACTTGAATGTCCCACTTATTACCTGGGCGAGTCATCTTGCTTATTGCTTCCACCTTTGCTGGCTGCAGTTTAAGCCGTTTAATTCCACAACGAACCTGAGGTATTCTAATTGTTTTTTAAAAATGTCACTTCTAAGGCTTAGTTTTGATAATAGCGGCATTGAGGTGCTGAAACACTTGTTACAAGTGGCAAGGTGCTCTGTAAATGTCTGCGAGAACACATTGATATCATGAAGGTAAACTAAGATGCAGGATAGCTTTAAATCACCTAAAATCGTAACCATGGCATGCTGGAATGTAGCCGGGGCGTTGCACAACCCTTGTGGCATGCAAGTTGGCTGGAATAAACCTCTTAAAGTGATGATACCGCATTCCCCCATTCCGTTGATGGTAATTCAATCTGCCAGTACCCCAAGCTTAGATCCATGGATGAAAAATAATTTGCCCCACCTAATTGGTCTAACGCATCATCAATCCATGGAAGAGGGTAGGAATTTTTTATTTGTTACGTTATTGAATTTGCAATAGTCAATAACCACTCAATTTGAGCCATCCTTTTTTTCTTTACAATGAGCACCGGTGATGCCCATGGACTGTTTGACAGCTCTAGCATCCCTTGCACAATAATTTTATCCACCTCTTTGGAGACAAACTCTTCTGCTTCTTTTTAACATCCGATAGGTCATAATCAAATGGGAGGGTGATCCCCCATATCTATCCAATGTACCACCCCTTGAGTGCACCCCAAATCATGATCGTCATTTGTGAAAATATCTCGATACTTTTCAAATAACGTCATAGCCTTATCTTTCTGTTCTGTCAATAATCCAGTAAGCGCTTCCTATGGAACCGCGGTCAATATGCCAAACAATAAGCTTGCCAGTAGTCCAAGATCCTCCCATGAGCCAAAATCATGAATACGGTGAACATCCTCTATAGAACTAAGTGTAGGTAAGGCACCACATGGTGCCACTGGATAGTTATTGTTTCCCTCTGTATTTCGCTAGCAGCACTTTCACCTTCCCATTCCCAGGTAGCAGTAGCCCTGGAGCCACATGTGGTTCAAGTCAAGAGTGCTGGTGAGGCACCATAATTTTTCCATAAAGCCTTTAGGGACATTGACCTCAAACTCAGTCCCTACTATGCACCGGTGTCCAAAAGGTAGGCTCAAAGCGCTCGCTGCCCAAAGTGGGATCCCTTTGTACTCATATATCTGGTTGGGGAGGGCCCTGGTCCACCACTTCAGTCATTTATATCAAACAGGAATCACTCCATCGCAGTATTCTAGATTGATCTGACAAGAGCGGAATGGATCCGTTAGGATTCCACAATAAGTAAAATAAACAGGGATCTGTTGTCCTAAAATACAATAGTTTCCTCTTCCATATTTATCACAACACCAAATTTCCTCATAGATGCTGTGCCAATTAACATGTAATAGTTGTTATTTGGCAAAACCACCACCTGAGTGGAAGCCTGGAAAGACCCAAATCATAAAGGCAACGTGCTATATGCTCCTTCAGACACAGTGCTATACATCCCTGCAGTCCCGTATACTACACAATAATCCACATCCGGTTTTAACAGAAGCTTAGCAAACATCTGGGTAAATACTATGTTCAAAGGGGCTCCCATTTCTATGATAGTGCGGCTTTTGTGTTTTGAACGAAAATGTTGCAGTAAGTGCATTCTGATTAAGAAGAACCATCAGTGTTTATTACATGTACGTCCAAGGGCTTTGTGTTACTCAAAAAGGAGGAAATGCCCTTGCCAACCTGAGGATAATCAATAGCGATTTTCTCCACCAAAAAGCTGCATTAACCCCTACTAAAGAGGCGACGTCCGTCGAGGGATCTACGTTGCTTGTGCCAGTCTGTTCCAGAATCTGCCACGCATATGGCTTCTGCACATCCTGGCAAAACTTGGGGCTTGGGGGTGAATTTTTACTCTCCAAAATGGAAGTAGGGGTGTTCGATGGAAGCTGTTGATATAACAAATCATCCAATTGAGTTCCAAATCCTCCCAAAGAGAAGCTTGGGAATCATTAGGGACAAATGAATTGGACTTAACGGAGGTAGAGCGTCCCATAGCTACTCCACTCGAGCTTTTCCCTGCTCAATTTTCCCAGTTGGCATTGCATACACTTGTGGTTTGCTAGGGCAATTACCCACATAATGCCCTCTTTGTCTGCACTGGAAGCAAGTATTCATAAAAGGTTCACATATATAGCTTACAGTAGAAGGACCAGTTTGGAAGTTAACAGTATAGTTCCAGGGTTGTGGATTAATTGGTGGAGCGTACATAGGCTGAAAGGGGTCCACTGATTTGTATGAGGGACGAATATGCCCCAGTAGCTGATAACTTGGTCACTGCGGCCCATATCATGAAGAGTTTGGAGCAGAGACAGCAGAAGTTTTTTGGGCTAAATTGGGGGCGCTGATTGTGGTGCAGAGCTGTTGTAAGGTGTTCATGATTTGAATAAGTTCAGCATCTCCATCCAAAACATGAGACATAGTATTATATATAGTTCCCAATATGGTTTGATGGCCACTGTCATCGCTATACTGACATCCTCGGCGGATAAAATGTTATCTCCAAATAGTAAATGTGCTTCTGCTGAGAAAAGTTCAGCGAATTCTAACAGGGTCTCATTTCAGTGAAACTTTATAGTCATGAAGTCGGCTTTACATTGTGTCATCTTGGTAGTGCCTCCAAACAGCTGGAGAATAATTGCTTTAAATTCTTCATAGGATACCAAGCTATTTGGAAGGTAGCAGGTAACTTGATTAGCGCTTTCCACATCTAAAGTGGAGATCAACAGTTTTGCTTTCTGTCAATCAGAAGCCCCTTCCACGGCGAATTTGAAACACCTAAAGTAACCATGTAGATTCCCGTCACAACTGAAAGGAGATAATTTTTCGATTTGAACAGCTTTACCTTGCTCCAGTTTTTGCCGCAAAGAGTAGGTAAATTAGTTCCAGACCAACTAAGGGAACCACCCCTCTGTGCATTATCATACAGCCAGTCAGATGGACTCAAATCCATCAAAAAGGACTCAGAAGAAGTAGTGTCACGTGGGGGGTCCATCACAACTCCCCAAGGGATATTTTTTTGCTGATCCATAGCATTCTTCCCCAAATTGCCACTAACTGCACCACTTCCCCCCGCTCTGTCATGCTCCACAAATTGTTTGTTGATTAACTGCTCCACTTTAACTGAATAGCATCTACACCATCCATCCTGGAATTCCTGTTGCAGTGTTTCATACTGATGTTGCAACTCCTAACGGAATTCCTGCTCAATGTTCAGTTTATGCTCCATTGCTTGTGGTCGTGAGAGGACATCTTTGATTATGTTTTGCATGTGTGCATGCTGCCATCTAGTGTTACCCACTTGTTGATTAGCGTCATTTATTTGGTTAAGGATGGCGGCTTGTTCCCATACCAATTTCTTGTTGGCCCATCGAAGAGTATCAAGCCACCCTTACATGTCCGCATACTCTCTTGTCTCACCAATTGGAAGAGGGAAAGCAAAACGGCGCTCAGCCTAGCTAACAACTTCCAGTTGTGTAACCCAACGGATTAGCTAGAGATATTTAGGAGACGTTGACCAAAGGATAAGCGCATTATCTGCCATTTGCTGGTCACTCCATTTGATACAAAGTTGGGTCGATTCAGCTGATAAGGAACTGACTTGATCCACCACTTTGCCGTTCCATCAGTGTTAATTTTTCCTTAAGCTGAGCAATCATGGCTTCGAGAGCTTCTGCCCATTCAGCTAGATCCATCATAAAGTGCTCGGTATTATTTCTCAATGTTATTACATCCTGAATCCACTCTGCTGATAGGCCATGCTGATCCAACAGTTCTCCTATCATCCAGGGTAATTCTAGATTTAACTGTGGTACCAAAATGTCCAATCGACGGCGGATGTCCCCAACACAATGGTCCATCTGTACCAGCACCCCTTGTACCTCCAAAAATGAGCAATTGAGGCATTTAAGAAGGAGGTGAGTATTATTTTGATGTGCTCAAGTGAACCATAATACATCTCCAATTTCTATATTGTTGCGAGCCAGCATGCGCAGTAGCTGGAAAATAGACAGTTGCACATAAGTGACTAGATACTCCTTGACTCCATGGGTACCAAGGTGGCAAGTCAAACCCATTGCAGTCGCGTCCAGATAAGACATGTACAGGGCATAGCGATTTTCTTGGTCTCGTTAGTTATAAAAAACTCAGGGCATATTCCCCCGCCTCATCTTCATATAGTCAATACCCGCACAACAGCCACTCCATATTATCCCGCAGTTGCTGAGGAGTCACATTTGTGGAGCGTCCTTGTTGGATGGTCGTCAGCTCAGGGCAGTTTTCCAATTGCAGATTGATCATAACTTCATCATCCCCTGGTTTGGTTACAGTAAATAATACCAGTACATTGTTAGGTGCCTCCCGTGATTCTTCAGCATAACGTGCGCGGAATCCAAACAAATTTTGTCAGAATAAATGAAGGCTCATCATCATATCCTAGCGTTGAAGAACTACAGTTGACCAGTAGCCCCCTGTAGTGAGCACCACTGTTAATTCTTGTCATATAGTCTTGATTCCGCTGAGTCAGTTTGCACAGGGTATTAGCCACTGAGCAAACAATTGGACAATATAAAGATCGCTAACTTTTAATAAAAGTTGATAAACTATATATTATACTATCCCCCTTATTTAGACCTTTATTCTTTAATACTAATTGCAGACTTTTTCTGCAACCACCTAATCATGGGAAAGACCTCTCTCTTCAATCCACCGTGTGACTCTTTATATCTCAGTTCCCCAAGCTGGATGCATCCTCAGCTTGGTAGTCTTCTATTCATCTTCCCTTTTCTATTTTATTTTTATTTATTTGAGGATGGCCGACCAGGGGACAGACACATCTGATATGTAGGGAAGAGAAAAACGGAAAACAGAAGAGGGAAGAGAGCGCGAAACAATGGAACTCAAAAGATATGACTTGGCACACTTGGGTGTGGCTAGGAGCCACGGGTGGTGGATGACTAGACCTTAAGTGGAATGGCAGCTCAGGGGCTAGTAGGGTGTACCGCCTATGAAGACTGTGAGGTTTTCAATGTCATAACGAAGGAACCAGATTGGAATCCATGTTCCCATCCATTTCTTCCATTTGTGTTGGAGTGAGCCGAACAGCCAGGCTTGGAAGTGGTCAGCCAAATGGTTGTGGAACCTGACGATGGTTTGGTTAAGGTTGTGGAAGACCCCATTGAATGCGTCGAGGGTAATTGTGTGAATAGACCATATTACAATACTCACAATTAGAGCCCTTAGCGTCTGGGGGATAGGCGAGGCCATGTTGAGTGCCAGGATATTGCGGGATAGTCAGAATTCAGCTTTTGGTGATTGTTGAAACAAGTGCATCACGTTGACCCAGATATGCGTAGATGGCGGGCACTCTT
>JAKSZP010002762.1:0-179444 GCA_022478985.1 Massospora cicadina
ATTTGCTCTCTAACACTAAGGGTCCTTGTTAATGCAACTAAGTAGCGCTTGAGAATTGCAATATAGTTGCATAGTATTGCTAATGGGTTAAGAAAATGAAAGGCTTTGGATTGGCATCTACATAATAACTATCAGCCATTTACAACTGAGACACTGGTGAATGACTAAAGTAAATACTAAACTATTAATAAAAAGTTTACACCAGCGTAGAGCATGGTAGTTGATATTATAATAAAGTATGTAATATGAAACCATGTGTTGAAATTGGCACTTGTAAAATTATGGGTTTTGATTATTTTTGGCCAATAACCCCTATAAACTTATTACTTGCACAGGTTTGGATTTGTGCATTTCTTTAGCACCCTCGTTCCCCTTTGTGGGATTCAAATTTTAGACTGGGTTAGATTAGAAACTTCAGTTTGGGTCATCAAAGGTTGCTCCCAAGATTTTCAAATTATCTACCATCTGAGAGATAGTAATTTATGTCGCAAACATAGAAGACATCGTTTGGTGCAAATTGTGGTAGGGCCAAAGGGCCACTTGTAAAGCAATTCTGGCATTGATGTCATCAAGTATTTTTGCTCCAACTAGGATTTTCAATTCCTGGTAGAAACAATCCACGAATCTTACCAAAGATTCATCTTTACGTATTAAATGCCCATAAACTCTTGTTTGCACTTCAACATGCATGTTGGGCTCATAAATTCCTTCAGAATGGACACTTTGGCCTCTGCGTATGACCAGATGTCCCCCTTCAGATAGGGCAACACTAGGCTTTGGCAATTGGTGTCTAGGCAATTCATCACCATAAATGCCTTTTGATGATCACAATATCCACATATAGTCATATTTAACAGTCAGAAAAATGTTGGAGCATTATCCCAATGGAAAGTCAGCAATTTGGCATTGCCTTGAATTCCTCTAAGGTTTTTCTAGCCGCCTCTCTAGGTTTGGCTACTCACCTCACTTGGGGAGTGATTTCAGGCGTCAATTCTGAAATAGCAGCAAAACAGGTGGCATGTTTCTTGGGGGTATTCGACTTCCCAATTGTTGTATGAGGAGTTCTTTCTTCAGCATCAGTTGCTGCATATGGCTCACAAGTGCATTTGTGAGTTTTTAGCTCTTTGACCTGTTTAATCAGTTGCTTAATATTAACGCTGAAAGCTCTTAAATGAAAGTGATCCGCCTCATGCTTTGTTTCAGAAATAAGACTTCTTGAATTAAGTCCCATTATTTCTTCTTTAATAACGTTACTTTTCCAAGTAACTCATTCCTGAAACTCATGAAATTGTCAATCCCTTCCTCCATCTTGGCAACCTTTTCTTCCAAGGCTGCGAATTCTTGATGATCTACTGAGTTCAGGGCGTTCTGATTAATGGTGGCAAACTCCATCCATAGTTTTCTTAACTTATTTTTATATGACGTCCTTTTAATTCTTCTAATCATTTACACTCCTGTAGTGAGCACCACTTTGTAAAAAATTTTATAGCTTCTGATTATTTTTGGCCAATAAATTTATAAAATTATTACTTGCACAAGTTCAGATTTTTGCAATTTGTCCGTGTTGTATAATGTTGATATGATCAGTTGATAATAGTATGACAACTATTATCCATAGTTGAATAGAAGTCCTAGATCTAGGCACAACGCTCAGCCAATATTTCCTCTCAAAATACTTGTGATGTCTTGAAATAGGGATTCGTTCCCTCATACCATCTAACCTAATATACTCTTAGATTCCCATTTATAGGTTTTTCATTTTGACACACAGTTGGAAGCAATCCACGATTTGATTCCTCTCCTTTTCTGGATCTCGCTCAGATCCTTACTATTTTCCTTAAAGAGTCTCCCAATCATTGCATACAGCAATAATATCCCTGAGAAAGAATAGAACAAATGAATGCTGATAAAGTGTACTAAGCTAGTATATCTACTGTATACACTGTACTACTGTTTACTAATTTACTGTTTACTACTTGTTTTTGTGTTTTTTACTATAAGTAAATTCTAGGGAATTTATAGTGGGGGATTTGCCGCCCAACCCTCAGTTGACACCTCATTGATGAAATGGCAGCCATTGCTGTTGAATCACCCATCCTTATCTCAGCAGCAATGGTCTTCCCCATCCTGGCTAGGATTCCGTCATTGGACATCCTTGAGACCTAAAACGGAAAGAGTCAGAAAATGTGTTCCTAAAATTTTCCTCACAATCCAAGTAAACCAACCATATTTGGAAAGCGGCCTGGCTAGGTAATGGGACTTGTTACCCATTAAGGCAGGTCATGAACAAACTGATCAATTTGCTAGTTGCAGGTGGCATCATTCACCTCACAACTTACTCCTCTAATTCCCGATCAGTTGATGATAGACTCAACTTATCCCAATCAGTACACCTAATAGTTAATAACTATCAGATGCTCCTATTTCTTCGGCAACTCTGCCTGACAAGATCTTAAGCATTCATCAAGATTGTTCCATGATGGAACCAACCAGGCAAATAACCTAAAATCCCCCAGACATAGTTAACCTGAAATCAGGGTCAACCAATTTCCAATTCACCTGACATTAGGGAATTATCCCCTAGCTATTCCTAGTAATATAGCTAGCTGGGAATATGGGCAAAAATTCTAACAGCGCTATAGAGTCAAATTTTACTTGCACTGGTGAATTTGCTCTAAAATTGTATAGAGTAATTGCATTAGTGCATTTACTCTTAAAAACTAATTCAATTATTAATAATTATTTTTATCCATAAACTAAACAAGGGAAAGCAAACTGTAGTTTCAAGCACTTAAAGTAGCTATAGGCTGTGTTGGGACCATCTAGTACTAAAAAAAGTAGCTATAGGCTAGTGTAAACGTTTGGGGTTTTTTTGTTATTCTCTAGAACAAGCTAATTAAGTACAAAACTAAAGCCTTGTTAAGTCTCCATCCTTATAATGATGCTTCCTGAATTCCAAATTCATTTAACTGTCACGATTCAGGCTTGTATGAATCAAATATTGCTTTGATTTTTTGTAAAGTAAAACAATAAAAAATCCTAAAACATGGAAATACATTAAAAAACAATTGGCTTAATCTCAAAAAAAACTTGAAAACAAGTAATACCAGTCTGATAGAAGCCCTGAAAGCACAGAAGTCAATTAAACCATCAAAGTAATCATTCCTAATTGATAAAGAATGTGATTAAACATTATTTTTAATAATCAAATCAAGATCTAATATGGTGACCCCCCCCCAAAGAAAAAATATTACATACAACTGCTCTGAATGAAGGGACGTTGGCTACAGGCATCATAAATATTTTATAAGAAATAGAGAGGACTGATCTCTAGTAGATTAAAGCCGTTCCAACCAATTTTTTCCTGAATAATAAACTTATCCTCTCTTTATGGAAAAGAAGGTATATAAAGAAATTCCCATATCTTTCATTTCTCAGTTTCCTCTTCTAAAGCTAAACAGTTATAGCTCAATTGTTTAAAATTCCTTTCACGTTTTTGGACTATAAGTCTTGTTGTGAACTCAACTGGCATGACCTACAAGGCTTCTGAATCTGCTCCCCACCTGGAGCCCTGGCAACTAGAATTTATCTTGCTCTGTGTGGGATTGTCTCTGGCGAGCAACATCCTTTACCGCCAAGGAAATTATGTGGCCATGATTTATCTGGAACTTGGTGCTACTGTTTCTTGGCATGTGCTTGCAAATGTCTTCCCAAAAGAATTTCTTTGAATCTCATGGTGGCCAAACGTTACATTAAAAAACTCTTCCAAGGTTGTATCCATCTTTATGAATGTACTGCCAACTTTTGAACTAGCAAGCCTCCCTGACTGGCACACAAAATCACTACTGTTTTAATGAGCCTGTTCTTCTTTGTGTCCCTGGAGTTCCACCACTGATTATAAACACAGCTTGCTCACTACAATCTATCAATATTTACCTGAAAGGAGTCCATACTGTCTGAATCTGGTTCCCTCAGGTGCTGACGGTATTTACAACGCCTTGTAATGGCTTTGACTCCATGAGCACTTCTAACAAGATGGTAAGTATTTCAGCCCCTATGAGCAGGTGTACGCGCTCATTTCCATCTTGGCCACTACAATATCTACCTGGATGGTGAATCTTCTTGTGCTTTAACCTGGCCTACACTCCTCTCTTGAGGGCTATATTGACCTGACACAATTTGCGGCCACATCTGAGGAGTTACTTAACGTGGCCTGGTCCGTGCTACTGTTCTTACAAAAGAGCAACTTATCAGTAACAGAATACGCTTCACACTTATGTAACTTTGCCCAGCCTGTCTGAGCTCTTCACACGTAGCTCATACTTATGTTTCATCAGAACTTAAGCCTTGAGTTATTATGAGCCATTGAGGCCACCCGCCTCTCTACTACCATGGAGGAGATATTTTTGGCTAGTAAGGTGGAGCATCAACTGTTTTAGAGCTCACAAGAGAGGTCCCTCTTTCCTGGCTTAGCCTTCAAAACAATCACATCTGCGCCCAGTGAGAACCTGAACAGCCTTAGTACCCCCTCACCTGCACCAGAGGTATTAAGTCCCCTGAAAGAAACCCTGTGACTTTCAATGCAGAGACTCAGAGCAACCATAGTCCTTCATCCACTCTAGCACGTCTTATAAGTTTATATAAAAATGGTCAAATCCTTATTCTTACTTGTTTATCTTATTCAATTTTTATACAACTGAGATAAGCTGACCGGGGGACTGATAATACTGATTTTGGTTATCTTATTCAAAAAATTGCAAGAATCACAATAACATGGTCACCATAGAAGCGGTCAAAACTCTGGTTAACACTGAAGCTGAAGAAAACTTCATTGATCTTGTCCTGGTTAAATGGCTGGACCTGACAATCGCCTCAAGTGGTAACGTTACTTTTGCTGAAACTTTAAATACCAAACATATCTGGATAGTACACCAACAGTAGCCCTCCTCTAAGTCATAATATTTTGAGGAGTGCTTCTGTGCCTTGGAAGATCTGCCTTGCTCAAACATCCTAAGTATGAAGTGGTGGCCTAAGTACTTACCTATTTTTATATGGGAAGCGCCCTGGTCACTCTACATCCTGAAGAGAAATTAGCCGTTGTACTAGAATTCTGCTCTGTTACCAATGAAGGTCCATCATGGGGAAAACCCAAGAATTACACCGATCTTAAACCTGCCACTGGAGTATTAACACTTCAATCATATTTTTGAGCTTCTACCCACTCTATCTCGCCCATCTAAATCCCTTTCACTTTCTCCAACAATTATAGATAGGCACAGAACTCCTTAAGGGGTGTCCCATATACTCCATAAATATAAAAAATAAAGATTTTAAAATGCATATGTAAAGGGCATGCTCAGGTGAGACCTCATCTAGCCCTCCAAGTCTTTAGTGGTCTCACCTGTGTTCTTGGTCCAAAAGGCTAATGAAGATCTTCTCCCAAGTGTGGATTTCCGGCGACTTAATGCAGTTATAATCCAGATTCATACCTAAACCATCTATGGAGAATAAATCATTTATGACGGCTGAAAAGAAGTTCTTCTCCAGGCTAATCTTGTCAACGCTTTCCATCAGATCCCAGTTTTGCTAAATCATTAAAAGTTCACGGCCTTTAAGTGCTACCTGGGGTCTTCAAATATAAGTCGATGCCATTTGCACTATGAGATGAATCTGCAGTAATTCAACGAATATTGACCATGTGTTGATCAACTTTATGAAGAAGAGATGCATTGCATATATGGATGCCACCCTAATGTTATCTGAAACCAGAAAAACTCATGCCAAGGACATTGGATGTGAGCTCAAGTTGATCTAAAGCCAAACTGAAGTTTAATATCTGCTTTTTGAGTTCTACAAGGAATCTGTCTCGTTCTTGGCAACATTATCTTCAAGGAAGGCATAGATAATTTTCCTGAAAAGCTGTTGATTATCTGGGACTTGTATTCTCCTGTGGATAAGACTAGCGTTCACAGCTTTCATAGTATGGTTAATTCTCCATTGTTTTTCTATAATTTTCCCATCAAATGTCGCTCCTTTGACCATCCTTACAGGCCAGGTTCCCTTCGCCTGTGGGGAGAAAGAGGATGCAGCCTTCCAAGCAGTAAAAGAGAGCTTTATTTTTGCGCTTTTCCTGTCCACCATCCCCTGACCATCCCATCAATGTTGAGATAGACGCCTCCAACATATCTTTAGAATTGTTTCTCTTACATGAGGTTGAGGATGGTTTGGAACATCCTGTGTGCCTCTTCAGTCGAAAAATTTCTCATCTGAGATCTACTTAGTGTATGACAAGGAAATCTTTGCCATAATCTCTAAACTCAACAAATGGCAGCACCACTTTCAGTACACTCACCATCCCTTCATCATAAGAACGTATTTATCACACCTTAGATTCCATAAGAGCACCCAGAAAATTAACTAGAGACAAGTCACCTGGAACCATGAACTAATCCAGCACAACTTCACTACTAGTACAAGCCTGGACATCTAAAATTGAACACTGACCTCCTCAGCCACGACCCCACTTATCTTTCACTCACACTAAATTTAAATGAGTTCAACACCGTGACCATGCTCCCACGATCTGTTTTTTGTGGTCCAAGGCAACCTTAAAGCCTCATGTGGAGAAAACAGAATGTCCTTGACTGCAGCACGCTGGGGAATGAGTTACAAGAGGCCCTCATGGAAGGCTACACCAATAAAGCATGCAAAAAAACTTTTTATCAAAAAAAGAACCATCTTGAACTATGGGAAGACCTTGATACCTATCACAGAGATAAAAGAGGAGATTTTTCAGGCCTAGTAAGACCTCCCTCAAGCTGGAAACCCTGGCATTTGAAGACTGAAAAATATATCGAGTGTTTTACTCATGGCCAGGACTGTACAATATGGTAAAGAAGAACCTATAATAAATGCCTGACCTGTGCCAAACTCAAAAATCTCGCTCACTAAACACCAATGGGAAATGATACCGCTCCTAATTTCTGTCAGGCCATGGTCTTCTATCAGCGTTGGTTCATCACCTGTTCGCATATGTCAAATGGATATGATGTGATCATGGTGGTAGTAGACCATATCACCAATTACAAGAATTTCTCCCTGCAACTCAATCACACTCAAAGGAGACGGCTGAAATGTTCATCATGATTTTTTTTCTAGACACGACCTACCTGATGAAGTTAAATAATACTGTGGCCCCAGTTTATTTCACGCTTCTGGGACTACCTCCTAACCAACTTAGGCATCAAGACCTGTCGCTCCTCCACCTACCATCCCCAGTTAGATGAACAAACAGAAAGATCAACCAGACTCTAGAGAAGTACCTTTACTGCTACATCCCTTCCCAGCAGAAGACTTGGACTATTGGCTTCCTCTCGCTTAGTTTGCTTACAACAACTAAGAACACATCTTCATGGGGATGTCTTTATTTTTCGCCAACCATGGACAATCCCCCCAGATATTTGCAGGACAAGATGATGGAATAGTGCCCAACACCATTGAGCTGGTAAACAGTCAGTCAAACCAAGCTGCTTTGAAGACCCACCTAGACATGGACGTGCAGGACCAGAAAGTCAAGTCTGATGATCGCCATTTGGATCCTCTTACCTTCAAATATGGTGGTAATTTTCTACCAACGCCAAGAACTACTCTTTCCTGTTGAGTGCCAAAAGTTGTCCCTTTGCCTTAGGCCCATACAAGGTGCTACGCCAGGATAATGAAGTAGCGTTTGAGTAAGAACTCCCTGAAGTATCCCAAGATCACCCTGTCCTTCATTTTTCTCAGCTAAAGAAGTTTAAGGGACACGTCATGGACAATCCAGGGCCAATATGCTATGAAAATCATGCAAGGCAGAATATAAAGTTAAGGCCATCCTGGGGACCAAGGTCATCATAGTCAAACGCTCCTACTTAATCAAATGACAAGGCTAATCAATTGAGGAGGCCACCAGGCAATAAGGAGCAGATTGCGCACACTGCCTTAAAAAGTCAAAAAGTTTTTCGCTCAAAATGATAAGTATGTAAAGGTGATATCACATTTAAACTTTGCCTGGATCATACATTGCTCTATTTTATTGTAAAAATAAGGCAATTTGAGAATAAATATTATTAATTCTTGGCGTCTGGGTCCAATTCTGCTGAGTTGGATTTGTACAGGGTATTAGCCACTGAGCAACCAAATTGAATGATATGAGGATTGTCGACTTCTTAATAAAACTTGATAAAAAATATACGGAGCTATCGCCCCTCATTTCTACCTTTATTTTGAATATAACTCGCAGACTTTTCTGTGCTCCTCTTTTCCTCAAAAAGACTATTCCCTTTTAATCTTCCAAGAGACTCTTTATACTTCAGTTCCCCAGCCAGATGCATCCTCAGCTTGGTAAGCTTCTATTATTCTTCCTTTTTCAAATTACTCTCATTTGTATCAAATCTTGGTATAAATCCTCTTGATTCACTGAATGTCATCATTTCACTTGATTATAATTTGTGTATCCCTTTTTCATAAATCTTGAGACTCATCTTAATCCCCCTCTGATCCACCAATATAGGTGGCATATCATCCAGTCATATCAACTTCCTGACATTAACCCCCCTTTGACTGGACAAAAGGCTATTACTGTTTATATGCTTGAAGGAACTTTGCATGGACTTGGGTGATAATCTGGCCCCAAGCAGTTTCCTTAATTGTGTAGACATCCCCTCAGTCTTTTCAATAATCTCGAAAGGGCTAACCCAAATGTCAAAGAGCTTATTTTTTGTCCAAATCTATTCTGGTCGTGGAATAAAGCATAGTTCCCCACAGAAAACAATGTAAGTCCACTCTGGCGCTTCTGGTCAGCCGCCTAGTCACATATCTTCATAGCCAAACTGGTGGAGTAGGCTTCCGTTTACAACTTGATCAATGTATCTGTGAGTTGATTCAGATATTGCTGAGGATTCACCCAACCAGTGTCCTCTACACACAAATATAGCAAGGCAGGCAGAGCCAGATGTCGACCATACAGCAGTTGAAATGGACTCTTACCAGTGACAGAATGATAGCTGATATTATAAACGAAACAGCGGTAGGTAGAAGGGCACTCCATTCTGAGGGATGATACATTATCAATTTGCGGAGTATGTTCACTAGGGTTCCATTGACTCTCTCCACCATCCCATTTAATTCTGAATAATAGGGGTGGTCAAAACCCCATGAATCGCCATCAACTCATTTAACTTTTGCAGGGTATGTGAAGTGAAGTTGGTTCCTTTGTCCATTAGAATGAACTGTGGGCAGCCATGCCACTGTATAACATGTCATAATAAACTTGGCAGTGGTGACCGCTCCCAAGTCACTATTAGCCCTGGCCTCCACCCATCATGTCAAATGATTGCTGGCAACAACTATATACTTGTATTTATTGGCACTAGTTGGCAGAGGTCCCACTACATCAAAGGAAACGGTGTGTCATGCAAACTGGGGTTTCACTAGTTGGTAGGTGGCTTTCTTGCGGAAAGGTTTTTCAACTTGACACTGTTGGCAACAGCTAACCATTTCTAATATGTCATAATTTATGCTTTCCCAGAAGTATGGGGTCACAAAAACTCTAGCGTCTTCCGCAATCTTCCATGGACTACAGCCTAATGAACATCCATAATTATCAAGGGTCTAGCCGAAGGCTTAGGAAAAATCAGCGTCAAGTCTCCAATCCACATTTATAATTCTTCCCTTTGTACAAAGGTATTTTCCCTGAGTCCATATAACACCTTGATCACCTGCAGCAGCTCATTTTGGTATTTGTTTGCCACCGACTTTTTGTACATTATATCAGCTAGATCCACTGTGATAGCGACTGTGGACAATCAAGAAAGACAATCTGTGTTTTTGATGTTTTGCTCCAGGTCAATGTAAAATCTCAAAATCATATACTTGCAGCTTCAAAGCCCAACGTGCAAACTATCCTTTTGGTTCATGCAGATGCTGTAGCCAGCGCAAGGAAGCATTATCCTTCACTACTTGAAATCTTACCCCATGCAAATATACCCAAAAATTTTTGTAAGTGTAGATCACTACTAAACACTCCCGCTCAGTTACAATGATATTTCGTTCATGACAATTCAAGCTCAACTACATAATGCGACAGGATGTTCCACGCCATCATTATTATTGTGGGATAATACTGCCCCAATAGCAGCGAGGGATGCGTTCATTTGTATTATGAACAGTTTGTCAAAGCTGGGGTATTGCGAAATGGGTGCGCTTGCTAATGTGGTATGCAATACATGGAAAGCGTTCCGGCATCATTCTGTCCAGTCAAAAAGAAGCGTTTTTCTTTAATAACTTAAAAATCAGGGCCCCAATGCAGCTGAAATGGGGATTAAACCGTTGGTAATACCAAATTATCCCCAGAAACACCTGAATGTCCCACTTATTTCCTGGCCAAGTCATCTGGCCTATCGCTTCCACTTTAGCCAGCTGCAGTTTAAGCCCATTTAAATCCATGACAAACCTGAGGTATTCCAATTGCTCTTTAAAGAAATGGCACTTTTGAGGCTTGATTTTGATATTAGCGGCAGCGAGGCTCTGAAACACTTGCTCCATGTGGGCCAGGTGCTCTGTAAACATCCGTGAAAACACATTGATGTCGTCAAGGTAAACTAAGACGCAGGACAGCTCTAAATCACCTAAAATCGTATCCATGGCTTGCTGGAACGTAGCCAGAGCGTTAAACAACCCTTGCAGCATGCGCTTGGCTGGAACAACCCTCTTGAGGTGATGATTGCACATTTCTCCCATTACATAAATGGCAATTTGATCTGCCAGTGCCCCAAGATCAGATCCATGGCGGAAAAACAGTTTGCCCCACCCATTCAGTCTAATGCATCATCAATCTTCAGGAGAGGGTAAGAATCCTTCTTCATTATATTATTGAGTTTTCTGATAGTCAATAACCACTTGATTCAAGCCATCCTTTTTCTTTTTGATGAGCACAGGTGATGCCCACGGACTGTTTGATGGCTCTATTATTCCTTGCTCGATAAGTTTATCCACTTCATTGTAGACAACCTCTTTCACTGCTTTTGAACGTCTAATAGGACGCAAACAAATAGGAGGGTGATCCCCCGTATCTATCTGATGTACCACCCCTTGAGCACACCCCAAGTCATGACCATTATTTGCGAAAATATCCCAATACTTTTCAAATAATGACATAGCCTTATCTTGCTGATCCACCAATAATCCTGTGAGCGCTTCCAGCGGAACCACGGTCAGTATGCTGAACAAGGAGTGAGCCAGTAGTCCAAGATCCTCCCATGAGCCAAAATCATGAATATGACGAACTTCCCCTATAGGGAAAAATTGTAGGTAAGCCACCACTTGGTGCCACCAGAACATTTATTGTCTCCTTCTGTAGGTTCGCTAGCAGCACTTTCACCTCCCTATTCCCAGGAAGCAATAACCCTGGAGCCACGTGTTGTTTGAGCCGCGAGTGCTGATGAGGCGCCATAATTTCTTCATAATGCCCTTTAGGTACATCGATTTCAAGCCCAGTACCTACTATGCACTGGTGTCCAGATGGTAGGCTCAAAGTGCTTGTTGCCTGAAGCGGGATCCCTTTGTACTCATATATCTGGTTGAAGAGGTTCCTAGTCACTGACTCGGTTGTTGATAACAAACAGGAATCACTCCATTGATGTATGCTAGATTGATTTGACTAGAGCGGAACAGATCTGTTGGGATTCCACACAAGGTAAAATATATGGGGATCTGTTGGCCTAAAATAGTAAGAGTTCCTCCACCATATTTATCACAACACCAAATTTCCTCATAAAAGCCACGCCAATTAACATTTAATAGTTGTTATTTGGCAAAACCACTGCCTGAGCGGACGCCTGGACTGACCCAAACTTATAAAGAAATGCGCTATATGCTCCTTCAGACACAGTGCTATGCAATCCGCAGTCACATATAGTACTCAATGGTCCACATCCAGTTTCAACAGAAGTTTAGCCACCAACCTAGTAGAGACTATGTTCACAGGGGCTCCTATGTCTATGATAGTGCGGATTTTTTTGTTTTGAATGAAAATGTCACAGTAAGTACATTCCAAGTAAGAAAAACCATCAGCGTTTATTATATGTACATCCAAGGGCTTTGTGTTATTTAAAAAGGAGGAAATGCCCTTGCTGACATGAGGATACTTTATAGAGATTTTCTCTACCAGAATGGCTACATTAACCCTGACTAAAGAGGCGACGTTCGTTGAGAGATCCGCGTTTCTAGTGCCAGTCTTTTCCAGGATCTGCCACACATATGGCTTCTGCACATCCTGGCGGAACTTGGGGCTCTGTGGGGAACTTTTAATCTTAGAAAGCAGAAGCAGGGGTTTAACAAGAGCTGATGGTATAAAAAATCATCCAATTGAGGTTTGAATTCTACCGGAAAAGATGTTTGGGAATTTCTAGGGACAAGTAAATTGAACTTAGTGGAGGTAGAGCGTCCTATCTCTACTCCATTTGAGCTTAAACCTGCTCAATTTTTTCAGTTGGCATTGTGTACACTTGTGGTTTGCTAGGGCAATTGGCTTCATAATGCCCTCATTATCCGCAATGGAAGCAAGTGTTTATAAAAGGTGCACATATATAGTTTGGGCTGGAAGGACCAGGTCAAAAATTGTTGGTAAGGTTCCAAGATCATGGTCAAACTGGTGAAGCATACGCAGGCCGGAAAGGGTCTACTGACTCATATGAGGGACAAATACATTTCCAGCGGCTGATAACCCAGTCACTGCGGCCTATGTTAAGAAAGGGATGGAGCGGGGGCAATGGAGATTTTTTGGGCTATGTTGGGGGTGCTGTTCATGGCGGTGTGTTGACATGAGGCGTTCATGATTTGAATAAATCCAGTATCCCCTTCCAACATATGAGACATAGCGTTATATGGTTCCCAATATGGTTAGACTGCCACCGTCATTGCTATACCTACATCCTCAGTGGTCAAAATATTAGCCCCTTGTGGAACGTGTGCTTCCGCTGAAAACCGATCAGCAAATTTTGATGGGGTCTCATTTTTGGTAAAACTGTAAAGTCATAAATTCAGCTTTCCGTTGAGACATCTTGTTAGTGCCCCAGAACATCCAAATAATGATCACTTTTGCTTGTGCATAAGACATCAAGCTATTTGGAAGATAGCAGATCACTTGATCAGCGCTTTCCACATCTAAAGCGGAAGCAACGACTTCACTTTTTGTCATTCAGTAGCCCCTTCCACAATGAATTCAAAACATTTAAAGTAACCATGTAGGTTCCCATTATGACTGAAAGGAGGTAACTTTTTGATATGAACAAATTCGCTTTGCTCTAGGTCCTGCTGCAAGGAGTAGGCGAATTGTTTTCATAGTGACTATGGGAACCATTATTTTGTGCGTTATCATACAGCAGCTGGATGAGCTTATACCCATCAAAAAGGAATTGGAAGAAGTGGTGTCGCGTGGGGGGTCCATTGTACCACCCAATGGATACTTGTTTGCTGATCCATAACATTCTTCCCCCAAGTCACCACTAACTGCCACATTCCCCCCAGCTCCAGTAAAACCCACGAACTGTTTGTTAATCAACTGCTCCACTTTAACCAAATAACATTTACACTGTCCATCATGAAATTCCTGTTGCAGCGTTTCATACTGATGTTGTAATTCCTGGCAGAATTCCCTTTCCTCATTCAGTTTTGTTCAATAGCTTGTAATTGCGAAAGAACTTCCTTTACTATATTCTGCAGGCGGGTTTGCTGTAAACTTGCGTTTTCCACTTGCTGATTGGCGTAGTTACATTTGGTTAAAACAAGGGAGGATTGTTCCCATACCAATTCCTCATTGTCCTGTCAAAGGGTATCAAGGCGCCCTTGCATGTCCGCATACTCTCTTGTCTCACCAATAGGAAGAGGAAAGGCTCATTGGCGCTCAGCCTGACTAATGACTTCCAGTTGTGTAACTCAAAAAATAAGCCGGAGATACTTAGGAGACTTTGACTGAAGGATAAGCGCGTTATCTGTCTTTCACTGGGTATTCCATTCAATACAGAGTTGATTTATTTCTGTCAATAGAGAGCCAACTTGGGCCACCACTTGCTGTTCCATCTGAGTCATTCTTTCCTTGAGCAGGGAAATCATGGCTTCAAGAGCTTCCACCCATTTGGCTAGCTTCATCATACAGCGCTAAGTATTGTTCCCCAAGGTTGTTACATCCTTAATCCACTCCATTGATAGGCCATGCTGATCCAGCAGTTCTCTTATTACTTGAGGTAATTCTGAGTTTAACTGTGGTACTAGAATATCCAATCGACGGTGACATCCCCAACATGATGATCCATCTGTGCTAGCGCCCCTTGTATTTCCAAAAATGAATGATTGAGGAAGTCAAGCAGGAGGTGATAATTGTGCTGCTGTGCTTGTGCAAACTACAATACATCTCTAATTTCAATATTATGGTGAGCCAGAACACACAGTAGCTGGCGAATCAAAGGTTGTACATAAGCAAGTAAATATTCCTCAATTCCGTGGGTACCAAGGCGGCGAGCTAACCCTGTAGTAGTTGCATCCAAATAAGACATGTACAGCGCATATCGATTTTCTTGATCGCGTTGGCTATAGTTCAGACTCAGGGCATTTTCGCCAGTCTCATCCTCATATAGGCGATATCTGCGTAACAGCCATTCCATATTATTTCTCAGTTGTTGGGGAGTCACATTTGTGGAGCGTCCTTGTTGGTTGGTCATCAGCTCCGGGCAATTCTTATATTGCAAATTAATCATAACTTTATCATCCCCTTTTTTGGTAACAGTAAATAATGTTGGTTCAGGGTTAGGTGCCTCCCACGCTTCTTCAGCATACCGCACTCAGAATCTGATCAGGTTATGTCAAAGTTGAATAAGGACTCATCATTGTTTTTTTACTAACTTTAGTTGCTAAGTGGCCCCCTGTAGTGAATACCACTGTTAATTATTGGCATCTGGGTCTGATTCCACTGAGTTGGATTTGCACAGGGTATTAGCCACTGAGCAACCAAATTGAATGATATGAGGATCGCCAACTTCTTAATAAAACTTGATAAAAATATATGGAGCTATCGGCCCTTATTTCTACCCTTATTTTAAATATAACTCACAGACTTTTCTGTGCTCCTCTTTTCCTCATAAAAGACTATTCCCTTTTAATCTTCCAAGAGACTCTTTATACTTCAGTTCCCCAGCCAGATGCATCCTCAGCTTGGTAAGCTTCTATTATTCTTCCTTTTTCAAATTACTCTCATTTGTATCAAATCTCGGTTTTAATCCTCTTGATCCACTGAATGTCATCATTTCACTTGATTATAATTTGTGTATCCCTTTTTCATAAATCTTGAGACTCATCTCAATCCCCCTCTGATCCACCAATATAGGTGGCATATCATCCAGTCATATTAACTTCCCAAAAATTTTTAAAACATGTAAACGCATGTGAAAATAATTAGCTAAATCCCCAATGAATTATAAAATCAATATTACCAGTCAGGAACATTAGCCAATAAATCAGAAGTTAATCAAACTATCATAGGGATCATTTTTTAGCAAAAAGCATTCAATTGAAATTTTTAATATAATTAAATTAATTAAGTGAAAATTTTGGATTTTGACACATATAATATTGTCCCAAATGAACTGCCATAGATGAAGGGCCGTTGGCTGCAGGAATCTCAAAACATCCAGTGCCTACTGCGGGGACTGATCTTTAGTAGTATAAAGCCATACCAAACAGTTCTCATCCAGAGGAATCCAAACTTATCCCTACTTCCTGGATGTGAAATTTATAAAGGAAACCCTTCTCTTTCATTCTCAGCTTCTTTTAGCTATTGCTACCTCAACAAAACCTAAATTTTTTGTAAATTTCCTTGGCGTTTACTAGGTTCTTTCCCTCCTTTAAGAGCCCTACTGGAGCGACCTCCAAGGCTGCAGAATATGCCCTCCACATGGATCCCTGGCAAATGGCATTTTTCAGGCTCTGCGTTGGTTTGTCTATCCAGCAACTTCATCTACCGCCAAGGGTTTTTGTGTGTGTTTTTGCAAAAATCTTGTGCTCAGTACTAGTGTTACTTAGGCATGCGGGTAGGCAAATCTACCCAATAGTACTGTCTTACGCCTCCTGGAGGCTAATCATGACAATAGGTACCATATTGTTGGCAACTAAAACTGCAATTTATTTTGACTTAAAAAAATGTTTTGGAAATTAAAGATACTAATGACTTAGTTTAGGATATAAAACCTAGTTTTAATGGACTTAGTAAGGATGAGATGCCACCAAATAGCTAATGATATAAATATTTAACTAATAAAATATAGTCTTATGTCAACGTGGGATCAAGAGATATTTAAGAGAAAGTGATTTAAATTGTAGGTCCATAAGGATAATGCAAATAAAAATATATTATAGATAAAAAACGAATCAAGGTAAATGGTGAGGAGTCAAATGAAACTATTAGAATATTTAATTGGTGATGCATGTGGATTCAACTTGGGGGAGAAATTATGTCAGCAGTGAGGGCTGATAAGAAGTTAATAGCATTACAAACTGTCAATCTTAACTGCTTATAATAATTTTAATTGGCGATTGTTATTTATATATCCTATAGTATCAATTTATTGATGATAAGGCCTGATCTAAAGTTAGTAGTATTAAAACTGTAGTATGCTATTGGCATAGTGACCAGATTAATCTTACCTTCAAACTAGTTATTAGTGAGTATAATGACTAAGTAGATACACTATATATCCATATGTTAGATCAGATTAAATTACAACATTTACCCAACTATTCAAAACATAAGGGAACAAAAAAGATCAAGGGTAAATTAGATCATTGAAAAGCTGTGGCCATAAGGCCAGTGTTCTTTTGGTACTTTATAAGAAACTTAAAATGCACTTTATAATTGAGGTAGTCATTGTAGTGGTTTTTCAGAGTGTAATCATTAATGGACCTTTTTCCTACGATAATAAAACTCTCTAGATATTCTAACTTGCCAGTTTGACCAACCTCATAGTTATCATAATAAATCACTAATTCTCCTTCAGCAAAAGTAAGTAAGTTATGACAGTTTTCAATATTACGCTTCTGAAATTTTTCTTTTATGAGCCAGCTCAAAGGAGTATATTTTCTTTGCAGCTTGATTAATTTATGAGAAAGTTTTTCATCTATCTTAATAATTTATTTTTGTTCATTGACATATGAGAATAAAACTGGTGGTAGCGCAGGATGCTTCCCATATAGTAATTAGAATGAGGAAATCCCTATCGTCAAGTGGTAGGTGCATTAATATGCAAAACAAGCAGAGTGAAAAGAGTTACAATTGGATGCATTCCCAATCATTGAACCTTCTTAAGATGCCAATGAGAGACCAATATCAGCTCTAATGCTGTTAGTTTATAAAATATATTATTGTAGACAAAACCCCTGAATATCCAACATCTCACTAAGCTTAGGGTGTAAGGACGCAAAGTTAAATCCCATTAACAGTTAGGATAAATTGCGGGCATACATGATAATAGATAATATTTTTTTATATATAACTTGGCTGTTGTTGTTGCGCTAAGGTTTCAGAAAGCCTAAACCTACACCGCTTGGTGAGGTGATCAATACCCACTATCATATATCTGAATTATCTAAAACTATTAGGCATTGTTTCCACAAAGTGATTAGAGATGGTTTGCGAGGAAAATCGGGTTTGACCAATTGATATGAGGTAGTCTTTTGGTAGATTCTTCACCTTGACTTCCCTTGAAACAGCTAAGTGTCTCAAGGATATCAAAAGGCTTTAAATCCCAACAGTAATACCATTTTATTTGTTTTGAGTGTTCTCTTATATTATACATGCCATGTTGCCTTATGAGCTACAAAAATCAGATCAACTGCTATGTTAGTGTTAGAAGAGTGTCTGTAACTCCTCTCAGAGATGTGATGGGGTGCCAAGCCTTAATCACCAGGTCTCACTATTAAGCATATAGATACCCTGACCATAGACGGTTCATATGCCAGATGGTCAAAGAATAATAATCTACATTTAATAATTCAAAACATGGTGGACCAAGAGTTAGCAACTTGTTTATACTCCTTGGTAGTTAGTGACTAACTTAAAGTTTTGGTCTAGATCCCACGGTTCTTTGTTTTGAAATGGTCTATACTCAACTAATAGAAGAATTGTAACGCAATTATTTTACAAATTGTAAAACACCTAAAAGGTGAGATACCTCCTCAAGGGACTGTGGCCATAAAGGAAAAAAAACTCATCTAATGCATCTAATAGAGTTTTATTTAAAAGGAAGACAACTAGCAAAGAAGTTGGCCTAGAGAAACAACTGTAAAGGAAATTTGGGATATGGTTGTTTTCCTGTGGCACAAAGCAAATTTTAACCTATAAACAAATACTAACAACAATGGTAGTGCTATATCAGGTATATGCTCAAGCTTGAGTTATAGAAGCATAAAAATATTATCCATTTTGGTAATATTATATTGTGGATATTACTTCTGACTCCTAAAATATGTTTAAACAAATTGACTCGTTTTTGTTGATGACATACCTTGTAAATTTTAGAGTCATAAAAATTAACTTTGTCAACTTGATTACAAAACCCTTTGATACTAACCTGGGCATGCTTGGCCTTTACCTAACGTTGGTATAAGGTAACCTTAAGTTCAAAAATGACTGAAACTTAATTCCTATATACTTTGCAATTTCCTCCTTGCTCTACACTTGATACTAGAGATTATATCATGAGACTTGACATTACCCTGCGGTTTTGAGCACCACCCCTCCTTCAGGGGTATCCACTAGAGAGAAGTTTTTATGTGCAGGTTAAAAATTTTTGCAACACTTGATTGAGTAAAAAAAGTCCCAAAGTTAAAAGAAAGCGCTTGTGGAAAGCATCAATTAAGTCCTGCGCATGGGCACAATTGTGGGCTGGAACTCAGCTGTTCTCAGCAGCGATAAAATTCATCCATGATTCAATTACTAAAGCTCTGTATTCACCTGACAAGAAGCCACAATGTCCTCCGACTACCACTCTGTTCACCATCCATAAGGTACAAATCTGTGATTTCATTGAAGGACCCTCAAACAGGGTCAATAAACTCTCATAAATTGTGGAAAAGTTATAAATTAGTAAAAGATATAACCAGTAGGAGTTGTGACCAACTTTTTTTAAAAATTATGGTAAGGTCACATCCTTTTTAGTCTCAGTTTATAAATGAATCATTGATTGTGATGAACTTTAGATCAGTTTCACATGATCTCCAACCCTATACTCAGGCCCTACGCTTATCTTACCAAATGCATTCTCCATGTTAGCCTTCATGGAAGCATCTAAATCAGTACTTATCTCTCAGTATATATTTTAACGGAGTCTGCAAAGTCCATTATTTCTTACACATTTGATTCACAACGTGGTTCCATGGTAAAAGAGGGGTTGAGACCATAAATGATGTGAAAGAAATGACAACCAACAGAAGAGTGCTGAGCGTTATTGTAGCTGAATTGAGCCAAAGGTAGGTTGAGGCCCAATTTGAGTGATCAAAAGCATTAAAGCACCACAGAAATTTCTTTAAGCATTTGGTTACACATATGTCAGCATGTATGATTTGGGGTGGAAACAGTTGAGAAGCATGTACAAATCTAAAGTTCTTGCAAAACTTTATCCATAATAAGGATGTGAATTAAGGCTATGGTCAAACATAATTTTCACTGGAAAATCATGAATAGAGAAAACGTGGGAGACAAATAATTTAACCATTTTGAGAAGGAATTACTATGACATGGGGTTGGATGGAGTAGAAACTTAGTTAAATGGTCCACTACCACCATAATGGCACCATAATCATCCAAAAGGCGTAATTCCAAAATAAAATTGACTGAAAGGCATATTTAGGGCCCTCCTTTTTTCTGACTGGTATAAAAACCTCGAAAGAGACTATCAATCTGGTCTCATCATGTTGCACACAAGGAAATTCCTTAGTATACCTAGCAGCCTGTGCTAAAAATCTTCCAGTTAGATGTGCAGTAAATAAGAAAAGTATTTTGCATTTCTAGGATGCCTTACGGGTATACCATCATGAAGTTCCTTGATCAACTCCAGGTGAAGAGGTCCAGTGGGAACCCTTTAAGTATCCCTGGAGCCATAATCTATCATCTTTTAGATGGAATCCAAGAAATTAAATCCTCCTTATTTAAGTTTTATCTAGAAAGAATTTAGTTATATTAGCGGCAAAGGTTGTGAAAGACAACCTTTTTAACATACCATAATGTTCTAGAGTCTCTAGAGAAGCTAGACCAGTAGCGCAAGTGCTTGTTGAGGGATAATTAGATATGATACTACCTGGAGGAAACAACAGTGTGGTATTATGGAGCTCACTTTTAGGGTTCAGGAGCTGAGGTAGAGTTATAACTCGAGGCATCAGATAAACCATTTTCCTTGCCTTTTGTTACTAATAAATGAGTACATCTTTTACAAGGGCCATATGCCAGTGGGGTTTCCTAAAGATAGAACATAAGGGTAACGAAACTAGAACAGTTTCTGGTGGTTGGTACAGCCACAGTATAGTAGGAAGGACCCGCGTGAATAATGGTTATAATATATTAACGCTTTCACTACTACCAAAAAAATTATCAAACACAGCGTAATTTAACTCAGGTAGGGACATCTTACAAGGGAGATATCCCAATGGATGCTAAAATCTGTATGTGCACATTTGTAATAGGGTAGCATCATTAGCAAAGTTGGAAGCATTGCTAGCTATTATAGAAACTCTCTGGAACCACATGGTGGATTACAGATGTTTAAAGCAAAATGCACTTTATGGTATTAAATTATCTTTCATTGTGGGTGACCATTAATGGTATTTGGCACCAATGTCTTATACAAGGGAGCTGAAACCTCTTAAAGTTTTGGGGTGATCTTCTTAAGGAAAGAGTATGTCCAAAAAATGCTTCTTAATTCCTTAACGGAGATTGGCATAAGCCAATTTCATATAGCTTACTCATTGTATGGAGTGATCACATGTCCCATTTCAGACACAATGTTACCCAAGAAGGTGCCCTGGGAAATAAAAGTTTGCACTTATTATCTTCGGCGTCTAATAAGCCATTCTCAAGTCTGCCACATCATATGCACATGAATATCATGGGATGCTTTATCTAGAAAAAGTGCTAATATGTTATCATATATAACACAGCACATACACCTAACAACTCTTCTAATGCCACATCAACATGAAAGTTAAATATTGTGGGTGCATACTTAAGTCTAAAGGGCATAACTCAGAAAAAAAACCCTTCCTGGTGCAAAAAGAAGTAAGCCACTCTTACCCCTTTTCAATGCAGTTTTTTGTTTAAAAATGTTCAAGCAATCCAACTTGGAGAAAATTTTATCTTTTTCATATAAAGGGCGATTTTTTGCATCTGTAAGGATGGGATGCAGAATGGATATTTTGGCATTTCTCAGGTTACCATAATATACACAAGAATGTAGAATACCGTCTACTTTTTCCATGACTAGGATCTTTGAACATAATGGGGAGGTTTTCTGGAAGATAAACTTTTTTGCTAATTATTCAGTAACCCATAAATCTAGAGATGCCTCTTCCCTTAGTGTTAAGGTGTAGATGGGAGAAAATATGATAACCAAGTCCCTTGTATGCTTGGAATTAAAAAAAAACTAGAATATTCTTTTAACAAACTTGCAAATGCAGCATCAAAAAAAACTAAAATCTCTCAAACAAGGAGTAAGGGTTTCAAAAGTGGGTTTGAGAAGAATCGTTGGGAAAATTTATGCACAATTAGCCAAAGAGACATGTTTTCTGCAGAGCAATCCACAGATATGAGAATTACTATTTGCTTCCCACTTATCAAAATTGAGGTCAAAATATTGGCCTTCTTTTTTATCTTAATATCATATTTCCGCCAACAATCATCCTAAGATAATAGTTTACAGAAGATTTTTAACTATCATAAAGTATCAGCAAGTAAATACTTTTTTCTTGAAATCTAACAAGACCCTGTACTCTCCAAGGTGGGAATTGCCTTTGAAGTACCAGCCCTAAACATACCACCAAATAAGTTACTGTAACTCAGGGTAGTCAAAAGTTTCTTAAATGAAACTTTTGTTTAACTAATACAAGATTACCAGGGGAAGGACATTACCAATGCTTGAAAGAGCTAAAATCCATAATAAAATAAAATAAAGTCGAAATTTGATGGATGGATCCACGTGAACCAATGCAAAATTCAAACAAAACACACTTTCAAGTCAGAAGCGGAAACTGCTATCCATCCTTGGCGGTGGGTGAAGGGGGATCAATAGGCTCTTCTACCTCATCTGTTGTGGACATGTAGTGGCACAAAGCGGATAGCAATGGTGCGGGCGCATCATGGAATTGGGGGCAAGATAACAAATGTGTGCTTGAAACTCAATGTGTGCAATGAGGGGGTGGAAATATAGTATGCAAGTGCTTTTTCCGCCTCAAGGCGTACTTTAGGTAGGGTGGCGATGGTTGCAAGGTTGTTGCAGGTAATGTGAGTTTTTGGTCCAAACTTTGCAACCACCGCAACTTTTTGAACTGCTGAATTTGCCATCTGATAATATTGTAGATGGTCTTTTTTCTGTTTTGGAAGCATGGTACTAGGTACGATTGGAGGTGGCAGTCCCATAGCCAGTACTGCAACTGATTTTGCAACAGCTTTACGGGTTGGGAACATTTGGGCGAGGCAACTGCCTCTTCAGCTAATTATTGGTCACTTTTGAATGGGGTGGCATCATGGTGAAGCACATAATGGCGGTTTGGGAATTGGGCTGCATAATCAGTTTTGAGTTACACTTCAAATGGAGGGGGTCCAGCCCATTCAGATTCAGGGATAAGCTCGCCCAATTTATCAACCTCAACCAGATAAACCCATGGATTTTGGTTGTAATTGATTGGGTTGTTTGCATATGGGTTATCAGTTGCGTTTGGATAAGAGGATGGTTTAGAGCTTAATTTAGTCCATTATGGCTCCTGATTGTTGGGTTCAGGAGAAGAGGTTCATTGAGGTAATTTTTGGTTTGTTAATTCAGTCGTTGCTGTGGCTACTGTTTTGGGGAAGGGGGGGAAGTATAGTGCCCCATTCAAAAAAGTTTTTAGATCGGCTATGGGTCATTTGCATAGAGTTGGTGTGGATGCCATGGCTCATGAGATGGAGGGGCAGCACCATTTCAAATGGTCCAGTTTAAAACAGGTAGGGCAAATGGTGCTCCATCTATCCACTTGAGCCAAAAAGGATGGTATAGGGCAGAGGGGATAATGGTGCGAGGGGGATTGAGAGGGCTATTTCTATTGATATTGTACAAATAATTGTGAACGCGCGGGGGGCCTGCTAGGTGAGTGTCTCCATTGGGAACCACAAATTAAACCATGGATTTGGAATCAATTTCCAATGATCCAGAGATAATTTCTTTAATTAAAATTTTGGGTGGTAGGTGGATAGGGAGGCATGCAAACTGAACCACAATAGTGGTATCAATGGGCAACCAGGTATGAGTAGTTGGGAGGGGGGTGCCCTGGAAGACCAGGGGGATGATAGCTGCTACTTCAGCGTCAGCTTCACTTGTGAAGCCAAGATCAAAATTACCCTTGAAGGGGCGGAAGTTGATGAAGCCTGCAGGCTACATAACAGCCTGGGCTAATTCAATAATGGATTTGTCTGAATAGGGGAAAAACTTACCATATTTAACCCAAAGGCCAAATCACATGTTCGCTTTGGGGGAGCACAAGGGTTAGCGTGGCACCGCCTGGGTACAGGTGAGATGTAAAGCTAAGTCCTTAGGCGAGACATAGCATGCTGAAGAATTTGGAGGGCCAGCTGATCCAGCCCAAGCACGTTTCAGCAATGGACGAAAAACGTTAGGAGGTGGCGCACCTCAGCCCCACATGAGGACATTAGCAGGTGTCAAACTCAATGACATAGGTAATTTGAATAGGGCAACGACGAATGGAGCTGTTTTTACTAAATTTCAAACTATAATTTGACCAAAAGTGAGTGAATTGAGAGAGATTCTTATATGAAATTTTATGAGGCACTTATATCCACCAGAATAGACGTTTTGAGTATAAATTTTAAATTTATTGCAGGGAAGGCTGACCAGGGGATGGACACTTCTGAATGTAAAGATGAGAGAAAACAAAACTTAGTAACAGGGAAGGCACCCCAGAGAAGCGATGCTATCTCTTGTTGCCAGTGGGAACGCCACTATGGGGAGGAGGAGGGAATGTGTAAAGGGGCCGTAACCACAATTGAACACGTGTGGAGGAAAGGGTCAAAGTTGATGAACCAAACTGGGAACCAGGAAGAGACCAGCTGATGGTGGTGCGGTGGGAGGTACCCAAACATCCACGCTTGAAAGTGGTCCACCAAATGGGACCAGAATCTGCGGACAGCTTCTGGGAGGGTGGGAGTGGAGCCTGTGATGTCATCCATGCAATCGTGTGGATAGTCCACATGGCGATTGCGACGACCAGAGCACAGAGGGAGGGTGGGATAGGGGAGACCATAGATACAGCAAACATATCCCTAGATAAACTGAAGGGATGTGTCTGATCCTGGCAAAGCAGACGTTGCACCTCACGCCATATCGCTTTAGAGGTAGGGCACTTCTCCAGGCGGTGGAACAGCGTTCCATACTGGCCACACACAACGCAGGATGAGTGTAAAGCGTTAGAGCGCTCAGCCGTATGGTGCACTCACCTCAGGCAGCGCCACACATGAGAACAGATATGAGGCTGCAACAGAGGGTGGTGTGCGTATTTCTGAATAGTCAGCTGAGTTTCAAGGGGAATAAAGGATGTCCATCATGTCCAGGTAATTCACCCTGGATAGGACATGAGGCCGTGTGGGGATCAAGCCATCTTGAATGGGTAGCCCCTGTATCTCCTGTGTGAACCAAGGAGAGGGGTGACCTCTATAGGCTGTGAAACCACAAATATGGATTCTCCACTCAGCGCTCCGCATGAAGAGGAGGATTTGCTTGAAGTGGGGCTTAGTACGTGAGGACCTGTGGCCGATGGGTGGGAAGCCAGATATTTCATCAAGGAGTGAAGGTTTGATGGATTGGTAAGGCCTAGTGCGTGGTACCAGTGTTGGGAGGGGAGCATAGGGACAGTGATGGCCGCAATCCAGGTGCCCAGGATCTTTGCAGCATGGGCTTTAAAGTCTAGCAGGCCCATGCCACCATGATAACGATGGCCAAACATGACCTCAAGACGCACTGGCGGTGGGTGGCCTGACCAGAGCCACCCTTGTAGAAGGGCATTCATAGATTTGAAAAGACCTGGGGAGAAGGCGATGGCGTGGGCTCCAAACCAGACTTTGGAGAGGAGCATAGAGTTGGTTAAAACAACCCTGCCTGTAAGGGAAGTAGGTTGGGCTCTGAGGGAGGCGATGCGCTTAGTCACGTTGTCTTGAATATGGCTTTCCATTACCGCTGAGGCATACCCACTGCCTCCATCCACACGCCCAGATGGCGGACAGGCCCTATGGTAGGGCGTGGCGCGAAGGGGAGCACAAGTGGGGCGGTGTGGGGTGAGCAGGGAAGGCGAGCACATATGCGAGTCAATGTGCTGGGCTGGGAACTAGTTGCTGGGTTCCGCTGGTTTGATATCGCCCAAGGAGGATGATTTCGGTTTTTGAGGCGTTCAGTGCAGCATTACTTACCCGGGAATACTCCTGGATTAGAGATTCAAGCGCGCATGCATCTTGATTATTGGACACCCTGACCACACAATCATCTGCAAACGTTATCATCTTGACTGGGGCTTGGCCTGGTGCATGGACCCCAGTGAGGTGGGCATTCACGTTTTGAAGTAGTGGGTCCAGGCTGAATTGTATAAGAGTGTACTAAGGGGTCCCCTTGGCGTAGGCCCCTTTGATGGCGGACTACTTCCGTGAGGAATCCAGGGCCACGCACTGCCATTGTTGCAGATTCCATAAGCATCATCACCCAGTTGATGAAGTGAGGGGGTAAGCGGAAGTGGTGGAGGCAGGCCCTGAGGTAATCCCAGTTTACTCTATCATATGCCTTCTGTTGGTCTAAGAATACTAGTGCCCCAGAGGCTGTGGTCTGGCTTGCGTTAGCTACAGAGTGCACATTGTCCCAAATCAACCTTCTGGGTATGAAACCAAATTGTTCTGGGGAGATGGTGGCAGAGGCTTTATACCCTAGACGGTTAGCCATGATTTTAATTAAAATTTTTGTATCCATTTTAGTTAGAGAAATGGGGCGCCAGTTGGATAGGTCTAGCTTATCCCCTTTTTTGAAGAGTGTGATGGTGAAGGCCTCTTGCCCTCCTGGTAGAAGGCGTGTATCCAGAAGGCTCTGGTTAAAGGAGGTAAGCAACAGTGGGGATATAAATATGAAGTACTTCTTATAGAACTCATATGGAATGCCATCTGGGCCTGGGCATTTCCGTTTTGGTGCACCGCGGACAGCAGATCAGAGTTCAGTTGGAGTAATCATTTTATTAACTCTGGGTATTGGGAAATGGGGAGATGTAAGTGCTATTGAAAAAATATCGCCATTTCTGCTGGCTGAATTGGATTGGATCAGTACAACTCAAAGTAATACTTTTGTATTTCAAACACCACTTCAGCCAGCATATCCACAATGGAATCGTCCAATCTCCGCACCTGTGTGCAGGCCACACTCAGGCGTGGTGCGAAGAATTTTTTTAAAAAATAAGCGGAGCATGTGCCACCCTCTGTAATGTTTGGCCCTGTATTGAACACAAAACTGATGTTTGTGTTGGCTTTCAAGCGCATTGAGGTGGGCGGCTGCTTCTGCCCACTTCTGGCCCCAAGCAGGGCTGTAGCCCATGGATGGGATGTTGGACTCCAGGTGTGCCAACTCTGCCAGAGCATGCGAGATGACAGCTGATGTTGATCATGAGCATTGGGAGGAGAGATGGCGAGTGTGGCAGATGGTATCTGCTTTGAAGGCTGGCCATGTGGAAATTAATCCACACAAAATGGTGTAATAAACTTTTTTTCCAAAGTCGCTGATTCCACCCATGTGGAAAATCCTGGTGACATGAGTTCAGGTGGGCGGAGTTTATACCAATGCGGAGCCCTAGCCACTGTGTTGGGTAAGTGGCAGGTTATCAAGACCAGCTGGTTGTTGGAGAAATCGATTTTGGATGTGTAAAAGTGGGAAATATGGGATCAAAATTTCACCAGCACGAGGATAAGGTCGATGCAGGACATGGACCTTAATTGTCCATTGTGGACGTGGGGGCGCATCATGTTTTTGAGCAGCGGAGCTTGCTGCAGCAGCGCATCTATCAACCCAAGGGTGGCCTTTAGAACGCGAAGTTCTACGTGACCCTGGGGGGCGTGAGATGAGGAAGGCCAACAGTCTGTGGATGTGTTTAACCAGCAGTTCATTTCACCAACTATGAAAGGGTCAGCGGGTAACAGAAGGGATTTAACTGACAAGATAAATTCTGATGCTCTTGTGCACAGGTCAGGGCATAGATGTTGATGATAGCGTGCGCCACGTCAGCCCACAAAAATGTGACAATGAGGACTCGGCCATAAAGTAAGGATTTGGATGATATAAATTTAAAAAATAAACTTTCCAAACAAGCACCCCAAAGTGATCAGACCAAAAGGATAGGGAAGGGAGGAGCATGGTTTTCCAAGCGTCCTTGGAACCTCGCAGACAGTGGGACTCCTTGATGGCCAGGATGTCTATGGGTAGATTTTTTTGTAAAAAACTCAGTTTCCTAGCCTGGGACGGTGAGGCCTTGAGTCTGGCGATATTCAACGTCCCTAAAGTAAAGGCTTCCCCCATTGCACCTTAGGTGTGAGGGGGTGGGCACCTGGGCCCACCAGCCTCCTCTGGATCCCCACGGGCCTTCACGGCGGTGCAGGTGTTTGCAGCAACGCTAACAAAATATTTGTTAATTTTAGCAGACAGGTTCGCGTTGGCTTTTGCCTTCACTTTTGGTTTCCCCGCTGTCAAAAATTTTTTTTGCAATGTGGATGAGTTTGGTGCCCCAAAGTTTGGGTCAAAAAAATTTTCAGGTAAGTTGGAGACCAAATTTGTTCCAATTGGGGCTTGGTTGCAATGGTCAGGTGAGATCAAGTCACCCATTGGATCCTCAGATTGGGTGGCCCAATTGGCTTGGGCATCCCAATCTGATTGGTCAAGGGATTCCCGAGATGCTTCTGTCATGAAGGTTTCAATGTCCTCCTGGCATTGGGAGTGTGGGATAGTGGAGGTGACCTTGGCTGCTTACTTGGCCGCGGCCCTGCGGGCCTGTTTGGCCTTCTTTCGCTCTTGAGGGGAGACAGGCTTTACTAATAAGTAGCAGCCTTGTGCTCCCCACGGGAAGGCCTCTTTGGTATGGTGGTTGGTTCATAGTAAGCCTCCCCATTAGTCATGGCCGCCAAGGGGTGCTCTTGGAATGTGATGCCCTCCTTAGTGGGGCATGCATGTGCCTTATGGCCAAATGCATCAAAGTGGGTGCAGATGGGGGGTGCACTGTCTACAGTTACCCATAAAGGGTGGTATGCCCTTTGATTTTAGTAAAAGTGGAGTGTGGGATCTGGGTTAGGTTTTTCGCGATCTCCTTGGTTGGGGTCAGAACTGCAATGGCTTTGCTGGTGCACAGGTGTGGCATCAGCATAAAGTGTTGCATCTCAAATGATTGTATTTCGCTTATATGGTGAGGCCAGCTTTCAGATGCTGCTCCAGAATGGCACGCTTGACTGTAGTGGGTAAGATGTCATACGTGAGGAAAATTTGGTTGGATTTTGTCCATCTGGTGCGCTTGGTTTCGATGACCTGCTGCCCTTTGGGGAGGTCAATCACTATGCGCAATGCAGCAGCTTTGTCTACTGCCTCCTTGTTTTTGAAACTGAGATCCAGCCAACCGCATGACATGGAGTGAGGTGTGATGTACACCACATTCAGGAAATGAGTGTGCACATCCCCACAAAATTATTCATAACGCTGTTTAATGAATACCTAGGAACACCCAGACTCTGTATTCCACCGATGAGAGTGGTTGAGAGTGCGGCGTGTTGATTTACTGGTTACATCACGCCTGCCAAGCGAGGATTTTCAGGAAATAGTTACCGCTGGTTTTTTATTTTAATCTAATCCGTTGGTTTCTCTGGGGTGTTTTCAAACGTTGGAGGTCGTGGGCCTACCACCTGTGCCTCTCACCTTACTTGCCCAACTGCTCCCTGACATGGGCGCAGATTAATCTCCTCTATGAGAATATCAAACTTAATCTAAACTTACATTGAATCAGTTGCAAAAGTGATTGCAACGAGAGAGAAAAGTTTTTGACGTTTTGAATATACCAAAAAGAGAAAGAAATTATAAGTTAGCATATAATACCCAAAATATCCTTTATTTAAAAATAAAAATTGCCAACAACTCACTATGAGAATTTCAAAACTCAATTATGTCACCAAGTATGTTTTTTATCAAAAAAGGAGTGGGATAATTAGCCCCTCTTACTACAGAAAGGACAAAACCAACCTGATCTTCTGTAATATAACGTCTCATACATATATATATATATAGAGAGAAAATTATCAGCAATTTTGGTGCAGAAAATTATAAAGTTACTGAGGCGAGGAATCTTTGGAGTTATCTAATATATCCATATTAGTTTAGGCTAGAACTGTAAGAACCCATGAACGGCTCATTAGTATCTTCATAGTTATAGTTTAATGGCTTTAACAAGTTCCCAAGATGGAATCTTCAATCCAATTTTTGTATGAACATTAGTACACATAGCCATAACAGCGAGAACCCCCAACAAGGGTCCATTTTGTCTGTAAAAGGGATCTCTAGTTTTTCAATTTTAATAGATTATGTAATAAAAGTCAAACTGCTAGATACATGTTGGCCTTCAAAATCTGTTGAGATTGACAAGATCTCTGCAGGAAAAGGCAGCTTTTCAAAGATAAAGTGTTGATCACTGGGTTGGTATTTATAAGGACCCACGGGTTAAACATACATGGCTAAATTTTTAGACCATTTTCAGTTTTTCAGGGAACTTCCCAAAGGAAGCAAGAATCTGTTGTTCCAAATGGTAGGTGGAAGCATCCCTACCCATATATCCACATTTAATAATATATAATGAAAAGATGGCAGATTCATTACATCATAAAAAGTTAAGAACTGATCCTGACCACATAATTGATATAAACATGACACCAATGGTCGTCCTACTTGAAAGATTCATAAGAACATATGGAACATTTGGAAGTAAGATGGAACCAATTGCCATGCTTTCAAAAGGCGTTCTAAATCTTCTACCAAAATTAAGACTCTGAAGGGTTATAAGCACTATAAATACCCAGTCAGCCGTGCTAGGTGAAAATTGACACAATAAGCCATCACAACTAGGGGGTGGACAAGGTTTATGTAATGATTTTTAATTTTTTTGATTTATTATGAGGCACACTGACCAGGGGATGGACATTACCAAGGCTCGAAGAGCAAAAAACTGAATGAACTAACCACTAGAACTGAATGGAAAATGATTGTTAAAAAGAACAGGTGAAACATAATAATCAAGGCAACAACTTAACAGGTGGGACACCGCCATAGGTGCTCAACTACCATGGTGGAAGTGGAGGGGGGATCAGAGGGGGTCATCCTCAGCCCCATGCTCCTCTTCAGCAAGAGCATGGGACAAGGAGGAGAGCAAAGGGGTGGGGTGATCAGCAACATGGGGAGCGAGGATCTAATGAATGGCTGGTTGAAGAAATTACTGGAGGACAGTAAGTCACTGATGTATCTGGAAGTGGTGGCCTCCACCTTAATGCGGAGAGCAGGAAGCTGGGACAGTAAAGCCACGAAGGTGCAGGTGACTCTAGGGTTGGTCTACGAGGCAGAAACCACTTTCTGGAATGCATCATTAGCGCGCCTGTGGGCAAACTGAATGGTCTGTTTGTTAGGCGGGGATGTGGACAGTTTGATGATGGGAGGAGTTATTTTCTGGCTAATACCACTACTAATGACCTTGCCATCTCATGGATGGCATCTACGTCAGGGTGAGCAGCTGCCGTGACAGCAAGCTGGTGGTCTGAGCAGAACTCCAAGGCATCCGGTTGGGGGCATAAAACTGTTGAGTGACCAGTTTTGGTTTATGTAACTGGATAAATTCGTTGTATGTGGGCTTTGAGGCTTCAATTAATTTACCCATCTCATAGGTTTCAGCCAATAAGGACCATGGGTTCATGTCAAACTCAAAATTGGGGTCAGCGAATTGAAGTGGTGCAGCTGGCAATTGCAGGATAACGTGGGAACCAACATTAGTCCAAGCCGTTTCTGGATTAAATGAGGTGCAAGTGGCACTGGGCGAGGCGCAAGTGGCACTGGCCTGAGGAAGGTGCTGGTTGGCTGCAGCGGGCACCAAAGCAGCAGCAGGCTTTGGGGGAGATGGGGGTAGAATTGTACCCCATGCCAGAAAGGCAGTGGGGTGCGGGGCTAAATGGGGGCCAGATGATGACAGCGCTGGGTCTGAGGAAGCTGCAAGGGAGGCGCATTTATGCTTTGAGTGATCTAACTCGAAGCAGGAAGGACAGATTTTCCTCCCACCTTCGACACAGGACCAGAATGGGGAATCAGGGGCAGAGGAATGATGGCGTGGGGAGGAAGCAACAATGCAATTTTAAAATTTTGGGCTGATTGTGGCAATTGCCCAAAGCCCAGCTAGGCGAGCGGCCTCATTGGGGACCACAAACTGAAGGATGGGGTTGGAGCTATATGCGTCCAAACCTTTCATCAACTCCTGATGGAGTACTGCAGGGGGGGAGATGGGTGGGCAACCCCATGAGCTGGACTACCATGGTAGTGTCAGTGGGGAGCTGGGTGCATGTTGTTGGGATAGGGGTGCCCTTGAAGACCAGGGGCACTGTAGCCACAGTGGCGGCGTCAGCTTCACAGGTGAAGCCTAGGTCAAAATACCCTTAAAGGGGCGGAAGTCTATAAATATGGCCGGCACATCACTGCCTGGGCCAAGTCAAAAATTGCTTGTTCCTCATATGGGAAAAATCTCTTGTATTTGACCCAAAGGCCAAAATGGAGCTGGGAGTGGGGGAGAACGAGTGGGCTGTGAGGCACATTCTGGGTATGTACCAGGTGAATGGCGAGATCCTGGGTGGATTAAACCGACCAAGGGACTTAGTGGGACTGGATGAATCAGTCTAAGTGCATTTTCATGCGGGTGGAAAATGCTAGGTGGGGTTTCACTGCTGCCCCACACTGGAGCAGCTGGCAGCAAATCTGACATCATTGGGGATTGGACGGGAGCAGCTGGCATTTGATCAATAGCTGTTTACTTACTTTTTTAAATAAAATTGCTTGAAAGTGACTCTGAGTGGAAAGAGAGTTTCTAGGTCTATGTAATGATGGAACTTTGGAATATTAGAAGGACTAGAAGCCAAAACAACATGTTTAAAAAGTCCTGAAAACGCCAGTACTTGTAGGAAGGGCTGAACCCTCAACTGGCTGTGTCAAAAAAACTCTAATCATAGAAAAAGTAAACGAGCAATAACGCCATGAGAAAAGAGCACAGTGACTATTATGAGTGGACAACACCCCCAATTCAACTCTCCAAGAGAGTCCTTAATAGTTAAGTTTCCTACAAGTATATGTATTTTTGTATTTCCAAATGTGAGAAAAGTGTTTGTAACTTTCCTGTTCCAAGAGGCGTGATAGGATATCTAAGCTCTGATCACCAGGCAACATACTATTAAACATAATGAGCCAGGACTAAGGATGGTGCCTATAGTTATATGGACATAAGTTATAATATACAAAAATGATACAAAAAACCAATATAAGTTTATCCGCTCAAACACTCTTTTGAGATATTCAATAAACTTAAATTTAAAAAAACACCATCAACTTGCCATTCTACCATTTTCCAATAAGGCCCAAGAGCACCGCCACATGTTGCTTGAGTGTGGTCAGTGGCGTCCCACCGCTAGCATTTTCCTCCCTGCAAAGAATGTGTTTATATGGGTTTAATCATCCTGAAAAACTCTTTCCCCACTTTTCCCTTTGAAGGACTTAGCGCTCCACCTTTCACGCATCCACCTAAATTGCCCTCACCCCTGTGCTCTTCTTCTTTTTACAATTTTCTTATGCTTTCATATCATCTAGGGGTGACTATTCCTTTACAACAAAACATATCTATTAAGCTTCCATTTTCTGTCTCTGCATAAATTAAATTTATTGATTTATGACCTTATACCTGATATTTTAATAAAGTTTTCCCACTGTAGAGGACGCTGTTGCTGTAGCAACTACTATAATTTTAAAATACTCAGTTACTACCACATGCCCTTGCCTCTCTGATGACTTCACGCCGGGGGTGTCATTTGATAATCTCCCTTTGCATCTTTCATCTTAGATTTTATAAAATATATTGATGTTTTTCTGTCTTCATATGGCACTAATTTAATCCTTGGTATCTTCATTCCTTCTATTATAGAGCGCCTAGAATTCACTCTCACCTCTGCCACCACAACCCCATCACCCCAGTATTACCCAAAAAGTCCCCCTGAACGCATGTACCAACATGGCATTAAACCATTTATTTTGGGCTTGTGTCAATAATAGTCACAAATTTGTCCTAACTGTTTTGGTTTACACCACTTTAAAGAATACTGCTGCAGCACCACCAACCCTCCCACCAGTGACCTCCATTCTGATAAACCCAGAGCCATCTGAGTCATGTGTTTGATGCCACCACCTGTTAATCTGGCTTTTCATTGAGCCATCATGAAACACTTCTCCAATCCAACAAACAACCATGATCCTCAGCCTAATTTAATTTATCCAATTGGGCTCAAGCATGGACTAACATTTGTACCCAAGCAATTCCCCATTTTCCACAAACCACCCTTCTGCCGTTGCTCAATATGAGAAGCCAGGATCCTTAAGGCAACATTTGGACGAGGTAAAATAATTAGGTGAACCAGTTTCCCTCAGTCAAAAAGCCCCTTATTTGAACTTTACTTCAATTCTAGATTTAATACACAATTACCTCCTCACAATTATTCCATTAAAACCAAACCTTGAGACTTTCTGGTGTGATCACCATATTAACAAAGATAATGTTGCCTCTCCAAAAAGCTGCCCCTCCGCAAAGCTGTTGAAAAGTCAGTATTGATGCTAGCAGAAGGGTCTCTCCTTGAATTTTCCTCTTGATTTGCCTTAAAGCCAAAGAAGTTATCTTATCCTATACCAAACAGAAAATAAGTTTATATGTAACTTTTTAACATCCAAGTTTGCCATTTGCACCAAAATTTATTATCAGTAATATTAAAGTTTATTCTATATTCCCTATACCTGACTCTAAGATGAAAATTACCTTGCAGAATATTATATAGATTTCATGTTGGCCTAAGTCCCCATGCTCCTCATCGGCACTCCTCTACAACCCTCAATGTGGATACTACCATACCTTTGCTTTCTGGCTTGTGCCGTTGTTTAAGCTAATCTAGCAGTGAGTTTATTGTATTTCCCAATCCCATTCCCCCAACACCATAGTGGTATAGTGGTAAAACTATCTCCCTGGCTAGTGAAATGCTTTTGGTTTTGTTTTATTCCATTTTGGCTCTTTCTTAGTATTAACTATTTCAGTTTGATATTTTTCTGTTTTTTTTGCTCTATAAGAATTTTGGTACTATCCATTTCCTTAGAGCCTTGTCTCAAATAAAAAAACACTCATTAGACCAAGATGTTGCCAACTTTGTTAGACTATCAGTGGGAGTTTATGAACAACTTGAAGTCTGGGTCTAAATCTGGTGGTAATTTATCTCATATTTCCAAGACTCCACCAACAGCAAAATTGGATATGCATTTATAATTCCATCTTATAAATTAACCTAAAATGTAAATTACCTCCTTAAAGAGATCAAGTCCAAGAAGGCCAAAAAGCTCATCTTATAATTATTAATAGAATTTTATTAATAGGATGGCAAAGGCTTTTCTCTCTCGTTGCAATCACTTTTGCAACTTATTCAATTCAAGTCTAAATTTAGTTTGATAATCTCACAGAGGAATCTGTCTGCGCCTATGTCAGGAGCAGTTGGGCAAGTAAGGTAAGAGGCACAGGTGGTAGGCCCACGACCTCCAATGTTTGAAAACGCCCCAGAGAAATTGGTGGATTAAATAAAATAAAAAACTGGCAGTTACTATTTCCCCAGAAATCCTCACTTGGCAGGCGCGATGTAACCAGTACATCAACACGCCACACTCTCAACCACTCTCATTAATGGAATACAGAGTCTGGGTGGTCCTGAAAATTCATCAAACATCGTTATGGGAAAAATTTTGTGGGGATGTGCACACTCATTTTCCAACCACAGTGTGCGTCGCACCTCACTCCATGTCATGTGGTTGGCTGGATCTCAGTTTCAAAAACAAGGAGGCAGTAGACAAAGCTGCTGCGGTGCGCATAGTGATTGACCTCCCCAAAGGGCAGCAAGTCATCAAAACCAAGCGCACCAGATGTATAAAATCCAACCAAATTTCCTCACATTTGACTTTTTGCCCACTACAGTCAAGCGTGCTGTTCTGGAGCAGCATCTGAAAGCTGGTCTCACCATATATGGCGAAATACAATCATTCAAGATGCAACGCTTTACGCTGATGCCACACCTGTGCACCAGCAAAGCCATTGCAGTTCTGACCCCAACTGAGGAGATTGCGAAGGACCTAACCCAGATCCTGCACTCCACTTTTATTAAAATCAAAGGGCATACCACCCACCCTTTCCAGGTAACTGTAGACAGCGCACCCCTTATCTGCACCCACTGTGATGCATTTGGCCATAAAACACACGCATGACCCAAGGAGGGCATCACATTCCAAGAGCACCCCTCAGCGGCCACAGCCAGCGGGGAGGCTCACTATGAACCAACCACCAATACCAAAGAGACTTTCTCATGGGGAGCACAAGGATGCTACCTACTAGTTAAGCCTGTACCCCCTCAAGAGCGAAAAAAAAAGCCATAAAGGCCTGCAGGGCTGCGGCTAAGGAAACGGCCAAAGTCGCCTCCAATATCCCACACTCCCAATGCCAGGAGGACATCGAAACCTTTGTGGCAGAAGCAACTTGGGATTCCCTCTTTGAATCAGATTGGGATTTCCAAGCCAATTGGGCCACCCAATCTGAGGATCTGATGGGTGACACAATCTCACCCAACATTTGCAACCAAGCCCCGATTGGAATTAATTTGGTCTCCAACCTGACTGAATTTTTTTTGACCCAAACTTTGGTGCACTGAACTCATCCACACTGCAAAAAATTTGTTTGACAGCGGGGAAACCAAAAGTGAAGGCAAAAGCTGATGCGAACCTGTCTGCTAAAATTAACAAAACTACCAATAGCGTTGCTGCAAATACCCATGCCGCTGTGAATGCCCATGGGGATACAGAGGAGGCTGGTGGGCCTAAGTGCCCACCCCCTCGCACCTAAGGTGCAATGGGGGAAGCCTTCACTTTAGGAACGTTGAATATCACCAGACTCAAGGCCTCGCTGTCCCAGGCTAGGAAATTGAGTTTTTACAAAAAAAATTTACCCATGGACATCCTGGCCATACAGGAATCCCACTGTCCGCGAGGTTCTGAGAATTCTTGGAAAATCATGCTCCTCCCTTCCCTATCCTTCTGGTCTGAGCACTGTGGGGTGCTTGTTCAGAAAATTTTTTTTTAAATTTTTATCATCTGAATCCTTCATTCAATGGCCAAGTCCTTGTTGTTACATTTTCGTAGCCAACATGGCGCACACTATCATCAACATTTATGCCCTGACCTGTGCACGAGAGCATCAGGAATTTTTCTTGTCGGTCAAATCCCTTCCACTACCTCCTGACCCTTTCATAGTTGGTGACATGAACTGTTGGTTAAACACATCCACAGACTGTTGGCCTTCCTCATCCCACGCCCCCCAGGGTCACGTAGAATTTCGCGTTCTAAAGGCCACCCAAGGGTTATTAGATGCATTGCCACCAAAAGCTCCATTGCTTGAGAACATGACGCGCCCCTACATCAACAATGGCCAACTAAGGTCCATGACCCGCATCAACCTTTACCCTCACGCCAGCAAAATTTTGATCTTATATTTCCACTTCACCACATCAAAAATCGATTTCTCCAACCACCAGCTGGTATTGATAACCTAACACTTACCTGTCACAGTGGCTAGAGCTCCACATTGGTGCAAACTCCACCTACTTGAAATTGCGTCACCAGGATTTTCCACTTGGGTGAAATCAGCAACTTCAGCAAAAGAGTTTATTACACCATCTTGCGCGGACCCAATTTCCACATGGTCAGCCTTCAAAGAGGATACCGTCTGCCATGCTCACCACCTCTCCTCCCGACGCTCCTGAGTTACATCAGCCATCATCTCGCGCTCTGGCAGAGTTGGCACACCTGGAGTCCAACATCCCAGCCATGGGCACAGCCCTGCTTGGGGCTGGAAGTGGGAAGAAGCAGCCGCCCACCTCAATGCACTTGAAAGGCAACACAAACATTGGGTTTGTGTTCAATACAGGGCCAAACACATTACAGAGGGCGGCACATGCACCGCATATTTTTTTAAAAGATTCTTCGCACCGCGCCAGAGCATGGCCTGCACACAGGTGCAGAGATCAGAAGATTCAATTGTGGATACGCTGGCTGAAGTGGTGATCAAAATATAAAAGTATTACTCCAAGTTGTATCAATCTGATCCAATTCAGCTGGCCAAAATGGCGAAATTCTCAATAGCAACCACATCTGCACCATTTCTTAATACCCAGATTTAATAAAATGATTACTCCAACTGAACTCTGATCTGCTGTCCGCGGTGCACCAAAACGGAAATGCCCAGGCCCTGATGGCATTCCATATGAGTTCTATAAGAAGTACTTCATATTTATATCCCCACTGTTGCTTACCTCCTTTAACCAGAGCCTTCTGGATACAAGCCTTCTACCAGGAGGGCAAGAGGCCTTCACCATCACACTCTTCAAAAAAAGGGATAAGCTAGACCTATCCAACTGGCGCCCCATTTCTCTAACTAAAATGGATACAAAAATTTTAATTAAAATCATGGCTAACCGTCTAGGGTATAAAGCCTCTGCCACCATCTCCCCAGAACAATTTGGTTTCATACCCAGAAGGTTGATTTGGGACAATGTGCACTCTGTGGCTAACGCAAGCCAGACCACAGCCTCTGGGGCACTAGTATTCTTAGACCAACAGAAGGCATATGATAGAGTAAACTGGGATTACCTCAGGGCCTGCCTCCACCACTTCCACTTACCCCTTCACTTCATCAACTGGGTGATGATGCTTATGGAATCTGCAACAATGGCAGTGCGTGGCCCTGGATTCCTCACGGAAGTAGTCCGCCATCAAAGGGGCCTACGCCAAGGGGACCCCCTTAGTACACTCTTATACAATTCAGCCTGGACCCACTACTTCAAAACGTAAATGCCCACCTCACTGGGGTCCATGCACCAGGCCAAGCCCCAGTCAAAATGATAACGTTTGCAGATGATTGTGTGGTCAGGGTGTCCAATAATCAAGATGCACGCGCGCTTGAAACTCTCATCCAGGATTATTCCTGGGTAAGTAATGCTGCACTGAACGCCTCAAAAACCGAAATCATCCTCCTTGGGCGATATCAAACCAGCGGAACCCAGCAACTAGTTCCCAGCCCAGCACATTGACTCGCATATGTGCTCGCCTTCCCTGCTCACCCCACACCGCCCCACTTGTGCTCCTCTTCGCGCCACGCCCTACCATAGGGCCTGTCCGTCATCTGGGCATGTGGATGGAGGCAGGTGGGTATTCCTCAGCAGTAATAGAAAGTCATATTTTAGACAACGTGATGAAGCGCATTGCCTCCCTCAGAACCCAACCTACTTCCCTTATAGGCAGGATTGTTTTAGCCACCTCTATGCTCCTCTCCAAAGTATGGTTTGGAGCTCACTCCATCGCCTTCTCCCCGGGTTTTTTCAAATCTATGAATGCCCTTCTAAAAGGGTAGCTCTGGTCAGGCCGCCCACCGCCCGTGCGGCTTGAGGTCATGTTTGGCCCTCAAAGTCATGGTGGCATGGGCCTGCTCGACCTTAAAGCCAATGCTGCCAAGATCCTGGGCACCTGGATTGCGGCCATCACTGTCCCTACGCTCCCCTCCCAACACTGGTCCCACGCGGCCCGCTCCAACTACTCCTGGGCCCTGGGCCTTACCAATCCATCAAACCCTCACTCCTTGATGAAATATCTGGCTTCCGACCCATTGGCCACAGGTCCTCACGGTACTAAACCACACTTCAAACAAATCCTCCTCTCCATGTAGAGCGCTGAGTGGAGAATCCGTATTTGTGGACACACAGCCCAGAGAGGCCGCCCCTCTCCTCAGTTCATACAGGAGATACAGGAGCTACCCATTCAAGATGGCTTGATCCCCACACGGCCACATGTCCTATCCAGGGTGGACTACCTGGACATGATGGACATCCCTTATTCCCTTGAGACCCAGAAGACTATTTGGAAATATGCACACCACCCTATGTTGCAGCCTCATATCCATTCCCATGTGTGGCGCTTCCTGAGATGGGTGTACCATATGGCTGAGCGCTCTAACGCTTTGCACTCATCCTGCGTCATGTGTGTCCAGTATGGAACGCTGTTCCACCGCCTGGAGAAGTGCCCTACCTCTAAAGCGATATGGCGTGAGGTGCAACGTCTGCTTTGCCAGGATCAGACACATCCCTTCAGTTTGTCTAGGGATATGTTTGCTTTATCTATGGTCTTCCTATCCCACCCTCCCTCCATGCTCTGGTGGTCGCAATCGCCATGTGGACTATCCACACGATTTTCTTGGATGCCATTGCAGGCTCCGCCCCCACCCTCCAGAAGCTGTCCACAGATACCAGCTCTATTTGGTGGACCACTTTCAAGCGTGGATGTTTGGGTACCTCCCACTGCATCGCTGTCAGCTGGTCTCCTCTTGGTTCCCAGTTTAGTTTATCAACTAGAACCATTTCCTCCACACGTGTTCAATTGTGGTTACGGCCTCTTTACACATTCCCTCCTCCTCCTCATAGTGGCGTTCTAGCTGGCAACAAGAGAGAGCATCGCTTCTCTGGGGTACCTTCCCTGTTACTAAGTTTCGTTTCCTCTCTATTTACATTTGGAAGTGTCCGTCCCCTGGTCAGCCTTCCCCGCAATAAATTTAAAAAATTTATTAATAGGATGACAGCCAAATTAAAGGTTGATCTATAAATACAACTATAAGTGAATTGGTGGATGAGATAGATTTTTGGCGTGGCACTAAGCCTTTTCATAACAATAACAAGGACTACCATTGATGATAGTATATTAAAATAAAAATACATTAAGCTTGGATTGTAGCTTACTGATGAGTATAATTCGTTTTGGTAATAGTATACTTTTATATTGCTTAAATCACCACTTTGAAATTAACAAAAATTGACCTGTTTCTGTGTAGAACATAACTTACAATTTGTGAAGCTAAAGATGTAATCTGTCAACTCATCACGCTACCCCTTGAAACCAGACTATCATGCTTGGCCTTTACCCAGCGTTGGTCTATGGTATGTATAAAAAAAGAAGGATGAAAATATTAATTTATTAAAACTTAGAAACTTCCTCCTTGTCTCTGCCATAAGTACGAGAGATTGACAATAGATATTTCAGATGGCCTTGGAATTAAAAATTTACTAACTTTTGATAATCTTGTAAAGAGCTCATTTATACCAAATTTATTCATTTTCAGCTTTTCAAAGTTGAATTGAACCTCATTAGGTTCAATAAAATATTGCTGAATAACAAATAATTAAAGAGTGCATTATCAAGATCACCTGCTAATGCCAAGGTGGTTAGATAAGAGACAGTCAGTGTTTTGCACTGGGCTGGTGCTGAATCTCAAAATCATAGGTTTGTAGTTTAAAGCCCATTGAGAAAGCTACCAATCCAGCTCCTTTGAATTTGTAATTAGCAGAATTTGGAATGTATATTTACTACTTTGTAGTGCACTCCATAAGCATAAACATGTAACTCTTACAAGCATAGAAAGCAGCCAAACACTCCTTCTCTATTACCATGTAATTTTTTCCATCATTAACCATTCACAGCTACGATAGATCATTGAGTTCTCCTTCCTTTATTATCAGTTTGTGATAACACCATCCCTACAGCAGTAATGGACGCTTCTGTTTAGATTCTATAATTTTTCCAAAATTTAGGTAAATTAGTCATTGAAGATTAGGTGAGGCAAATACTAAGTTTGTCAAAGGCTTCTTTATGGTATTCTGCTTAATTATCTTATACTACATATTTTATAAATAGAATATTGGTTCCCCTGTTCTCCTAAGTTCTAGATGTATTGAAATTGTAGGAGATAATTTAAAAATGAATTGAACGTTGCGCTTTCTTACAAACTGTAGAATCTTTTCAATCACTTCAATCTTTTCTAAATGGGGCCGTAAACCCTTCTTGCAATGACAAATTCCAGATAGTAGAGTTGATCTCAGAAGAAGATGAACACTCTGATCTTGATTTTAAGATCTGATTTGGCAAGAGGAGCGAAAGGATTCCTACAAGTGTTGTAAATGTTATTAAACGTTATGGAATAAAATTTTCATGTCATCCAGGTAAAATTAACACCAAGAGATTTTTATATCTCCTATAATATTGTCTATGTCCCATCATAAGGTCGTGGGAACATTTCATAATCCTTGTGTCATGCAGTTTGGTTGGTAAAGGTTCTGAGATGTAATAAATGCATACCTCGCCTGTAATTATTTTGGCAGATCAATCTTCCATTAGTCTATATTTTTTGATCCATGTAAAAAATTATTGCGTGCCACTTAATTGGCCAAACGTATCATTAGTGTGTGCCATAGGATAGGAAAGTTTTTGTAATAATATCAGGTTTGTACAATCAATTACCATGCAATTTGACCCTCCTCCTCTTTAATCACTAACACTGAGGAGGCTCAAGCTCAAGAGAGCACTACCATTATCAGTTGAAAAGAATGATTAATTTCTTCATAGACAACTTTATTGGTTGCCTTAGAATGTCTAATAAGGCACATACAAATTGGTGAATAATTACCAGTAGTGATGTGGTTCAGCAAGTCTTATAAACCCATATAAAGTTGTTTCTGGAAAAAAGCTTCACTTTTCAAATAAAGACATTTCTTGGTCATCCTTTTTGCTAACCAGGAAGATTTTCACAAAGAATCATTGAGCAATTTTGGATTGCAAACCTTCCTTCATATAAGTTAAACTAAGTTACCAACTTTATGGATCTTAAGTACTTCTTTGAATGGTAATAAATGATTAGAAACTAAATTTGACGCTGCTTAAATTGAATAGGTTAATTTAAATTTTCTAAAAACATCTGGATCTTCATAAGGGGGGTGGAAGGCGAGTCGGTAAGGGCGTACGGCTACCAACCTGAAGGTTGTGGGTTCAATTCCCGCCCTTTGCACATCGATCGGGGTGCCAGCCAAAGGAAGCTATTGGCGGTTAGTAGGTCTAATAACACAAAAACCTTACCCATGACTTAACCAGAAAAATTTGAGTCCTGATCCGGAGGTGGAAAAACTTTCTTCGACGGAGTTGACCCTGTTCAGGTTTCATGTCATTTCTTTCTTTTGGTAATGCCTGTCCCCTGGTCAGCTTGCCTCGGTTAAATAAAATAAAACTGGATCTTCATAAGGTCAAGAAGGATAAACCCAGATGCGGCAGCCAGTTCAACTTAGATTGGCCAAATGGCGCAATTATCTCATCATATAATCCCTGGGAATAGTAAGTTTATTTCAATAATCATTAACATTTGATGCCTCACAAGAATGCTGAGGCTTTTATTAGCTTTAATACAATTTTCTAATGATTGAAAGACCTGATTGGGAAAATGCTTGGTGCTATTTTAAGGTTTTTTGATATCCAATGAGCACTATTTCATCTTTAAGTGAGAGATTACAAACGCCTGATTTTTGGGAGATGACTACAGTCTCAAGCTATAATACAGTGGAAGGGTTGTTTAAAATATTTACAACGTATAAATCTCAAGATTATATTTAGTCCCATAAACCCTCATAAAAGAAGTCCTATTAAGGAAGTCATATTTTTGACAATTAAAACAATGACTGGAGCTTTTATTATCAATGAGCAAAGTGCAGCGTCAATGCATGGAAAAATCCTTTGGATGTGTTAACATGACTCCATGTTTCCATATTATATATGATGGTCAATATCAAGAATGAGTCCATGCCTATTCACTTATTTAGTGGACACTATAATTATTGGTGCCCCACCATGCTATATCTCTCATCTTGAGATTATTAATTGGAGATCAATAAAGAGTTAATTAGATGGGAGGATACCCCAGTGGTAGAATAGTGACTTCTACCACTGCCTCCTGAGTTTGATTCTAGTATAGGAACTTTGGGTAGGGGACAAATATGACTGTGGTGGCATTGTGCACTAATACCCTGAACTGATATAGCAAATAACAAAGGCGGTCCATGAGTTCCTAGCCCATCATATGCCATGTATGAAGATTTTCCAAATTTTATCCTCCTTTCCTATTCTTTTGATTTCCCATTAATTGGTTTGATATCATCCTCAGGTCAGCCCACCTCTAATAAAATTAAGTATAAAGAGTTAATCAGGTAATGGAAGGTAAGTCATCATGGCATACAGCAACTAACCTGAAGGTTGTGGGTTTAATTCCCACTCTTCACACATCAATTGGAGTGCCAGCTAAAGGAAGCAATTGGCAGTTAATAAGTCAAATACCATGAAAACCTTACCCATGATGTACCCAGAAAAATCTGAGTCCCAATCCAGAGGTGGAAAAACAGTATATTATGGAGTCAACCCTGCTCTGGTTTCATGTTGATGTTTACTTTATTTCTTTTGGTAATGTCCATCCCCTGATCAGATTACCTCAAATAAATATAAATGTAAAAGGTTAATCTAAATAATGAGCGTCATCCACATTAATTGTCAGAACAATCAAAGTTTCAGCTTGGTTTAGATTAGATTGTATGCTCAACATAGCAGAGAATTGATTACTACATTATTTATTAGTTATGGCCGCATGTACCTCGTCAACTTAAAGAGCATCTCTAGAGATGACAATAAGCTCTTGGTATTAATTTTCTAAGAAAATCTTTATTATAAACTTACTTGTTATAATAAAGTTGCTTTCTGACCACAATGATGTAATTTCAACTACAATTACTCAGTGAACTTTAGAGTAGAAACCAGTGTAGAAGTTCCATCATTTTCTTTTTCAAATTTCAAGGTTATAAAAAATCAAAATTATGGAGTTTGAGATTATATTAAAGTTGACAAAATATTATTCCTTTTTTATTCCATCTCATATTTTCCCAAGTCATAGGCATTACCTTAATCTACCACATAAATGATGGGATCAGTAATAATAGCAGGTCGGTTACTTCATAATGCCTTCATATGTTGCATAGTTGGCACGTGATTTGACTCTCCTTTATTCTTTTAAAGTATAGCAGGTTTTGTGGGTTTTTTGTGATCAAACAAAAGTCCCTGCTGATAATTTCTCAAGGATATTTGAATGGGTTTAAGATCCTAAAAGATAGCACCAATTCTTTGGAGTTAGATAACCATTTTGGGTGATAGTATGGTCCTCATTGAGAACTAGTAACAAAACTGGTATGGATCTTTATATAGCTTTCAAGCGTATTAGGAATTTAGATGTTAAACTTTTCAACTTCTTGGCTTCATATGACACATGAACCTCATGAAAAACAATTAAGAAAAGGCTATGGAAGACTCATTCTTATTAAAGGAACTTTTAGAAACATGAGTTTCGCATATTAATCCTTTCAATTCTCCATACTCCTATGTAATGAATTCTATACCATTATGGTAAGTTTGTCCTACCTCTCTTAATTTTGGCATGTTCAATCTCTGACTATTAGAGTCCAGTGAACTCATCATGGTTGCCAGCCTAGAAGATTCAGGGGTGCTTTCCATATTTAATCAAACAGAGAAATTACCTTATGGACTTTTTGGTTTTTATCACATTTAGTAAGTTGTTTGGTTTACAAAATTTGACACCCTGTATGCAAGGATGTAAAGGCCGCGATGTTTCCAATTAACCAATTTTTCTATATGAAAAATGGAACAAAATAGCTTTGGGTCACTAGGGAAGAATGAGTGAAGGGCTCCAACATAACAGTATAAGAGTACGCCAAAAAGAAAAGGAATTGATGGGAAGGCGGCAGCAAAAGTAAATAGCTAGAAGAATAACAAAATATTATTGAGCCCAGAAATATTTGAAATTTAAGAGTTGTTAAAAGTTGAGGCAAAGGATGCATAAACAACGACCTATCACATTCTACATCAAATGATAATAAAATGTTAGCCTGTGGATTAACACAGATATGTTTGTTATACAATTACCTGTCCAATTTTGCAATAAGAGTAATTTAGGTTTAATTAAGACTTAAGCTTCCCAAAAAATTATGGTAAATGCATGCTGGAACCCTTAAATTGTGACAATGTGATTTCCTTTTCTCCTTTAGACAAACAGGCCTATGATTAGTAACAGGGCTACACCAAATTGCCAGCAGAATCAGGGTAGCCATTCAGAGGTGCCCCACGTCCTACATCCAATTTAGTTCAAACTCCAAAACAGAGACAGGGCCATTTATAGACCTGTTAAGGGTTACACCAGGTGAAACTTATTTCTCCATGTTAACTGGCTAAACATATTAAATCATTACTTCACAGCCTTGAACTACTGACTCTCAACTCTCCATTGGCCATTCCATTAAAGCAAGGCGAGTTTCATGAGCTCCATTAGGTTGAACCCCATATTTATTTAAATATTCTCAAAGCTAATAATGAATAATTCGCCTATCTAGCCTCAAGCCTCGAGTTAATTTAGATATAAGCAGTGCATTTGTAAGAAGGTTTGCTTTTTATCCTCTCATTGGTACTAATAAAATTATAAAAATCCAACATCTTATCTAATTTAAGAATTATCATATTTTTATTTTAATACTATAATAATATATTGAGAATTATATTCCTGCAGTTGTAGAGTAACCTCTCCTGCAAATTTTTTTGAAATCCAAGGCTCAAAGGCAACTACAAGCATGCCACCTGTTCTGTATTCCAACAAGTGGTGCTCACTCCAGGGTGTCATGTACATCATTATACTATACCAAAAATGGAGGGCGGTCAAGTGAGTACCCCTCGTCACCCTCTCACTGACAATGAAAAGGGAATAATTGCCCTTGAACTGCAATTAGCCAGCGTGATGTCCCATTTTTAAAACCTCAAACAGCACCCTCTCACTTTACATGAGGATAGCTCTTTTAAACCCCTCTTAAAGGATAAATTTACCCCCAAGGAGGGTAGAATTGCCTCAGTTATCTATGTATATGAATCTACCATGGAAGGTGCTACTGACCAACTATAATTCAAGAACATCCTACCTCATCTGAGTCACATAGCCCAAAAGGTGATGGTCCCTCATATGTACAATCTGAGTACATGAGCAGAGGTTAAGGATGTGCTAACTTCTGATTTTAGCTTAACTCAAAGTTTAAAGAGATAGAAGCAGGCCTTCATGTGCCTCAGCATGAAAAGGGGTGAATCTCTCACCTCCGTTATTAATTGATTTTTGGTGAAGTCAGCCCCTGGTACTATTTAAAATGCTACCTCTTGATGATGCTCTCAATGTAATTTAAGTCTTTTAGCTTCTCACCCTTCCATAGCATGGCATATTGTCTCCTTTAAATGCCACATCTAATCTATCTGTGATATTAAGGAGGCGCTGCTAAAGGTTGTTGATATCTATAATGATGAAACTACTTCAGAAGCTGTGTCAAATCCACAAGTCTTCTCCATTGAGGACTTCTCAACCATAGACCCACAAAAAAACCAGGATGACCCCTATGGCCCCACCTGCGTAGGTTACTACCTGAGACCAGCACGCATGGTGCAGCACAAACCTGGTAACCTTTTGCCCTTTAAGCCTGAGGTTACTAAGTCAGTGATTAAGTGGTTTCTACCATCAGTGGGGCAGCTCTCTCTGCCTCTAACTGCTGGCAAACTTCATCAGTTGCCATCTATCGAGCCTCTACTCCGCCCAGGACCATCCATGGAGAGATCTCTCCCTGTGGCCCAAAAGGCTTCTTCTAAGCTCAAACCTATCACTCCGGTGACAGTTGCTCCCACCAATCATTGGCTCAAAAACAAAGCTGCTCAAGCTAAGCTGCCTGCTCCTCCAATGCTATAGCCGCGGATGGCCCCACAGCTACCAAAGTTATGGCTTCCACCTTCAACTGCCCTTCTAGCGTTCAACCAATGTGTGGACAACCCTTCTGAAGATGAGTCTAAAGGAGGTTATGAGGACGTTGGTTATTATGTTCTAGGAGCACCTGCCAAAGCATTATACTTGATTGGTTGAACCATGAAGGTGCAGATAAGACCCTGATCCCTCAAGAAACCTAACTTAATCAAGTGCTGGGATGCCCTGAGAGTATTGATACTTCTAGAAATGCTGACCAGGGTATTCTATGCTGATCTGACCAATTCATCATGTTCAAACCTACAGTCCATTAAAAATTACTATTTAAAGTCTGCTAAAAAGCTTGCATCTCTTCTCCATATTGAAGTATTAGCTCTCCCCCATAACTTTGGCGGGACCATAACTAAGGAAGATGTCATTATTCAAAAAGTCCAGGTCAGGGCTATCTTGGACACTTGATCTCCTGTGAACGTTCTCTTCAAAGATGATTAAGATAATTAAGCTGGCTCCTAATCTCAAGTATATACAGGAGTTTGGAACCTCAGGTGCCAATAAAACACAAGCAATTGGTGCTTACTCCTCTTTGCCTATTCAGATTAGAAAGCTCATCTCGCCAGCTCCTGCTGTGGCCTTAAATAATATCACTTATGACATGCTTATTGCCATGCAGTTTATGATTGAGTATAATTATAATCAACATGAACAGGGTTACCTCTCCCTAACTTGGTTATTAAGTCCCTTTAATCTTTAACAATGAAGAACCTAATAAAAAAAATACTTGTTGGTATTTGACCCATTTTCAGAAGTCAGGCCTTTGGAGTTCGCTTTGTAGGCCAACATATAGGATGAATTAAATTAGATACGAGATAGATGTTAAAAATCCTCAAATATAGCTTTGTGAGGCAAATTAAGTGGTTGGACAGATGTGGATTTCACACTGAAACCCAATATTTAAATAACTTAGGACAAAAACTTTATTAGAGGTTAAGAGGTCTAAATGACTTCCCTATTGTTGGAACTTAACCAGTTGGCGATAGTTCAGAGGTTCCGCGGGCTGAAAATAATGATTGTTAAAATTCACACTGAAATCCAAATATAAATATGCCTATTGAACTTCAAAAAGTAAATTTATTGCAAGGAAATTACTTTAATTAAAATACAAACTAGTACTAATTATAGTACTAAGGAAGTATGTTTGTTCTATGCTAATTAAATATCAAGTAAATTAATTTATGATAGGATAGATCATGATAGGTGAATGCTTGGCATCATATGTTGACAGTGAATGTTTTATTTTTACTTATTAAATACAAGGGGAGTGGGACCATACTTGGCTTTAGTTGCTGTTGTCAAATTAATTATTGTTATTAGGTCAATCCCTAATACTTCAGTTTGGACCTAACTCAAGTTAATGGGGAGTCCAATCCGGCATCCTCCTATAGGTGGGTAACAACCCCTATTTGGAATTCCCCCAATAAAGGGAGAATCCCAACAACACTCCTGATTAGTTGAATATCCTTTCTCTGCTTTACCTTTATTCTACATGACCTCTGGATTCAACACAAAAAAGTTTCCTGATTTGGTAGATGTTTCAGAAGGAATTCCCTTTTTTGCTTTGAGAAAAGACAGTAATCAAGGAGTGTGAACAAAGGGTGATTGCTACCAATATTATGCTACAGATCACCTGAGTCTTTATGCTACATATAACTTACATTGATGGAGTAAGATCTTTAGAACCTAGGTGTTGCCAGGTATACTAAACCCCACCTATCAATGACCCATTAATATCTATTGAGGAACCTTATTAATAAACCTATCATTGTCAAAAAACAACAAGAGATAGGGAAAGGTCTGCTAATCTCCCTCAAAGCGATTGACAGGATTCACTTTATTAACAATATTGGATATGAGCTTACCCACTGACCAATTGGTGTGTACTCTGCCTAACGGCCACATTTCAGATGATTTAACCCTAGATTTTCAAGAAAAAGTTCACTTTTTATTAGATACCTAAGGAGATATTTTCTCCCAGAAAGACACGGATTACGGGCACATGAAGGGATTGAGCCACGCCATTGATGTTGGTGATGCCCAACCTATTCTTCTAAACCTTACCGTAAGTACAAGGTTGAAGAGCAACTAATGAGGGTTACACTTAAGCAGTTATTAGATGCTGGGTTATTAGTACCATACCAAAGCCCTTGGGCGTCTCCTCTTGCTGGCCAAAAATAGGAATGGAGGTCATTGGGTAGTGATTGAATACCATAAATTAAATAACCTCACTAAAAAGAAAGTTATCCTGTCCCTCGCATAGATGATGAATGCGCAACTTTCTGGCTCAAAAATCTTAGTCATAGAGAAGGCCAGCGGATATTAGCAAATGGATATTTATAACTAAGATCAGGAGAAATGTGCTCTCATTTGCAGTGAGGGTCTCTTACAATCTTCCCATCTGCCACAAGGTCTGTGCAATGCGCCAGCACCCTTCCAAATTGCAATGGACCACATTCTCTGGGACCTCAAGTTAAGTTGGCTGATCGGCTATTTTGATGAAATCACCGTCTTTTCTGATGTGTTCACCAATCATTTTTCTCATTTAAAGAAGTATCTAAACTCCTGTGAGCTTCTAACATCAGTTCAAACCGTCAAAGTGCACTTTCTTCCAAAAGAATCTAGATTTCCTTAAAATGCTATTTCAAAAGAAGGGATCCAGCCATTACAGGATAAGATCAAAGCTATATCTAAAAAGCCTGCCTCTAAGAACCTCTGGGTCATCCAGGTATTTCTAGGTATGATGTGGTAGTACCATCAGTTTACCCTCAAGTTTTCCCAGCTCAGTGAGCCTCGCATATGACTATTAGCTAAGAAAACCCCTTTTTAATGGGGTACAGAATAATAGGCTGCTTTTGAGACGCTAAAGAGATTGATTAAGCAAAACCCTATCCTATGCCACCCCAGCTATGGGAAACCCTTCATTTTGTTCATCAATGCCTCAGACTATGCCATTGGAGCCATCCTGGCCCAATTGGACAGTAATGGCGTAGATTTCCGGTTCCCTACTTCAGCAAGATGTTGTCAAAAGATGAACGTAACTATAGTGTCACTGAAAAGGAGCGCCTTACGGTTTTAAATTGCTGTTAAACATTATTGCCCTTTTACTATATGACACTTCCTTCACTTTGGTTACTTACCACGCCTTCTTAAAATGGCTACAAAACATGAAGGATCACACCGGACAGTTGTCCCGTTAGGCCCTTAAACTTTTACATTATGATATGAATATTGAGCACTGAGCTGGGACGCGTCATATGAATGTGGTGGTTTGACTTAGCTGCCTATCCTTCATCTGGACAACAGTGAAGCGGAGAGAATACATGATCTCATTATGACCCCCAAGGGCTGGGATGATGAGGATGACCCCATCCAGAAAATGCTAGCATGACACTCCCGCAACACTAAGGTGGAGAGCAGAAAGCTATATAAGAGGGTAGGAGTATATTAGCTGGCCTATCTGCGACCTTCAGAATGGGTACCGGTGATATTGGACGCCCACTCCACACTTGGGCATGGTGGAGTGAGGAAGACGTATTAGTGGATCAAGGAACGGTACTATTGGGAGGGCATCATGGAATTTATTAATGAAACCTTGAATGCCTGCTTAATTTGTAAAAAAATCCTAACCCAAGACCAAATTCTAATATCAACTTACTACTCCTCAGCAACCTTTTCTCTAATCAGTTTAGACATAGTAGGACCTCTACCTCAGACGACCTGTGGAAATCGTTATATATTGGTAGGTATTGATCACTTCACGTAATGGATTGAAGCAGTGGTTCTCCCTTCCCAAATTGCAAAAGCTACCGCCACTTTACTACGCCAGCATGTTTTCTCTCGCCATGGATGTCCCTAAGTCCTTCTCTGTGACAATGGTAAGAATTTTACCTCCCAAGTGGGAAAAATTCTGGCTAATTCTATGGGCACCTAGCAATTTTTCTCTACCCCTTATAACCCTTCAACAAACTGGACTGTGGAACTGGCAAATGGAACTTTAGTATCCAAATTAAGGAAAATGGTCACCTCTGACCCTCTACACTGGGACAAGTTTCTGCCTAGTGCTCTTATGGTTTATTGCATTAGCTACCATTAGTTTCTCAAAATGTTTCCCTTATGCACTCTGTATGGGTGACAACCTGGGATACCCGCTCTGATAGCTAAAAATGTCTATACTGGTAATCCAGATAATTCTGAGTAATGTCATGAAGATATTGTCCCAGCACATCATTCAAATACAATTTTAGGCTATGGCGAACTTAGCTAAAATGGTCACTTAAGAGGGCCAGCCGCCAACGATTCCAGGCCTCTCTTGCCCACTTTTCAACTAATGATTTGGTATTATATTACCATAATTGCATCACATCAAGAGTGAGAAGCTTGGCTCCACCTGAAAGAGACCTTTTGTCATCACCTATAAGAGAAACGATGAAAAATTTATAAAGACCCTTAATACAGGAATTACAATTAACTAGTTCATGCACGTTTCCTACACCCTTATTCTCCCTCTACTACTCTTGAAGCAGGTAATGTCGGAGAATTACCTGTCCAATTTTAAAATAAGATTAATTCAGGTTTAAATAAGGCTAATACTGCCCAAAAAACCAGGTCAATTCTTGATGGAACCCTCAAATCAGGGCAATGTGATTCCCGCATTTTCTCGCCAAACAGGCATATATTAGTAATAGGATTACGCCAAATCACTGACAGAAACAGTGGAGCCATCTGGAGATCCCTGCGCTTTACATCTAATTTAGTTCATACCCCAATGTGGAGACCAGGCCCTTCTATAGGCCTGGAGGGGGTCACACCAGGTAAACCTATTTTCCCCATGGTATTTAGCTCAAATTTATTAAACCTTTACCTTAAAGCCTTGTTCAACCTACTCTTGACCCTTCATTGGCCGTTCCACTAAGGCAAGGCGAGTTTTGAGAGCTCTTAATAGTTTGAACCCTAGTATTTCTTTTATAGGCTTAAGCTAATAATAAATTATTCGCCTATCTAGCCTCAAGCCTTGAGTTAATTTAAATACTATGAAGAGCAATCATAAAAGTTCACTTTTTATCCCCTTGCCGCCAATAATAAAAATATTTTTCAAAAATCCAACTTTCAATAATCTTTAAGGGGTTTAATATTTTATTTTAATACTATAAAAATCCTCTGAGAATTATATTTCCGCAGTTGTAGAGCAACCTCTTCTGCAAAAAAATTGTTGAAACTTAGGGCTCAAAAGCACATGCTTTGGATTCCAAAAATTATAAACTCCTGACAGAGCTGACTTATTAAAATTGGCAACGCTTTACCTTGAACTGATTTTTACCCTGTCAAAGTTTTTAATTTTGATGTTGATATGAAAATCATAAACTATTATTTCATGCCCTTAGGTGAAAACTAAAAATTGTAGTGAGTCAATCTCCATGGACCAGTTAAAAATGGACTGAGAAATTTTTTTCTAAGCTTGAATAATGCCCTTAAAATAGGCGTTGATAGTCATCAGTATTTTCTATAATAATGAAAACACAGCATTTTAATTTTAACAAAATTTTGAAGCTGGCCTCTGTGCCGTTCAATTCCTCACTAAGCTGAAGAATAACTTAATTGTAATAGTGCTGGTCTCTGTATCAGCCACCTCAGTAGTAATAAGACAACCTAAATCAGCATAGTGATATAGCTCTAGCTACTTTAATACTTGAACGTTGGTATCCAGTGTGATAAAAGGGTCCTTTTAGAGCACAAAAATGTTAAATAGTGCTACAGCGTCACATTTCAACTTCACAAGTGATTTTACACTAGAATATAACAAGAGAAATGTATTAAGACAGTCTCTCCAAAAAATAGACTAGTCTTTTTGGCAAGAAATTTCATATTGAACATAACAATGGAAACACACTATATTCTCAGGGTACTGACTGTGGTTTAGGCAAGTGGTAAACGTCTGGGGGTTCCTCTTGGTAGTCCCTAAATAAGCTACTTAGGTACAAAAATCAAGTCCTTTTTAGTTCTTCATTCTTTCATTGAACACTTCAAAAATCCTTGATTCTCATTGAAGCCAGAGTTTTGTAATTTAACCGCACTGAAGAATATTGACATAATTTCATAAATGTTTTAAAAAGCAAGAATAGTAATGTCTTTTTCTACAGGTTCATATACCCCAATTCTAATGGACCTAGTAGGGTTGTGACACCAACAAATAGTCAAGGATATAAATAGACTAATAATGTTAGTTTTACATTGACATGGGGATTAGGAGATATTATAGAATATTTTTAGTATTATATAAGAGTATGCAACTGAAGACAATGCATTTTGAGTATGGGGGAGGTGAAGAAAAAGGAAAATTTAAACATAAACCCTCCAATCAACCAAAGTCAGCGAAATTTCTAACTAACAATAGTGGAGGGGAAAGGATCAGATGTCTTCTCAGCGGCTGAGATCTCACAGAATATAATTGTCATGGTAGAGAGTAGTAGAGTGTTGGCATCAAATGGATGGAGCTCAAGCTTGTTGTATGCTGTGTTGGGGATGAGCATGGCACCAAACAACCAATGAAGCAAGGTTATGTTCCGCATGGATATGGACGTCAGGGAGGGAGGCAAAGGCGGCAAAACTATGGTGTATTGCCTTTGATTTTGGGTTGGTTTTGCTGCTGTAGCAATTGTGCAAACTGCTATTGTCACTATTGTTAGAGCAAAAGTATTTTGCACTTGGCAATGGCAGAGAGCTCAGATGTGAAGGTGGTAAGAGGCATGCCATTGGTCAATAAGATGGCAGACTTTGCTTCCGCCTTGTGGAGTGGGTGACATTTGGGTGGGGCCACTGCCATCATTGCAAGCTGCTGGTTGCTTTAGTATGGGTGGTGCATGGCTTTTATGCATATTAGTGAGGAGGGAACATTGCATCTTATTAAATATTAAAACATTGGTTTAAGTTGATTGATAGGCTTAATTAGAAATGTGTTGCCCAATTTAGTAACCTCATCCAGATATTCCCAAGGCTCTGTTTAGCCCAAATTGGGGCGTCCAAATATGGCTGGGGTTGGGAAGGTGATTGATCCTGGGCGTTTTTACTTTAAACAGTTTTCCAAGCGCCATACTGATTGCTGAGCCATGGGATTGCTGATGATGTGAGCTAAATTTATTCGGATTCACCTGCTGAGAGAGCCTGATTGGCTGGTGTTTTCTTGGACGCATCCACATTCTTTTGGAGAGGGGGAGAGAGTAGATACCTAGAGAGTAAAATTGGTTGCATTGCCATAGAACTGGTTACAAATTAGGTGGCTTGGTGTGCCTGAAGCTGCGGCATAGGAGGAACACTTGCACTTTTAGTAATCCATCCCAAAGCATGAGTGGTATACAGTCTGTCTGCCCTCCATTTGGGCTCAAAATGGATAAATAGTTGCAGATTGGATGGCGGCATTTGTAAAATTTCATGGGATATGTTACCATTATGGGGGCAGATTGTCACAAGGTGTGGGGTCCAGAGAGGCAGCTAGCCCATTTGTAACAACAGACTGAAGCATGGAGTTTAAGCTATAGGCGCTAAGATATGCCAGGAGCTCCTGGAAAAGCACATTAGGTGGTAGGTGAAGTGGCATATTTGTGAACTGGCCATGAGGTTCATGTCCTAGGGTTTTAAGTGCGCGTGGTGGGTATTGGTATGTTTTTATATAAAGGAACTTTCACCACAATTGCAGTACTGGCTTCACATGAGAACCTGAGGTCCAAAAACCTTATTAAGGGGCGGAAGTTGATGAATCCAACAGGCATCAAGACCATTTTACCCAGGTCAATGATTGCTGCATCATCATAAGGGAAGGGACCCATATATGACACAAAGACTGAATTGCATTTTGCTCCTGGGGAGCATGAGGGCTGTGAGGCACCTCCTGGGAGCGCGCAAGGTGGAGTGCTAGGTCCTGTGGTGAGATGTGGCGGACAGATGCGTTGAGTGGGCTAACTGAGCCAGCTGGGCGCACTTTAGCAGCAACAAAAAAATTTAAGGCGCACTACCACCTCATGTGGGGGCAGCGGGTGGCAAACTTGCCAATAAGAAAAGCAGAGTGGCATGACGGCTAGTTTTGGTGTATCTATTTCTAAAACAAATCAAATACATGTAAAAAGTTAAAGAACATTTTATACAAGCAATTTTTAATACAGGACTTTAAAACTGATGTAAATCAGCATCATGCAATAATTAAAAAGAACAGCATCATTGGTAAAGAAGAGTTAATTTTAATTGTCTATACTAATCTAAATGTTGTTGGATGCCAATTCTTTTTTTAACAAGTTTGTCAGCATTGTGGCCAATAAAAAGTTGATAGTATTACAAATTGTTGATTATAACCACTCATGACACTTTAAATCAGCAATTGAAGATAACCTTAACTTTTTGATAACAATTTGTTGGTGATGTGACCTAATGAAAAAATGTGCTATAAACTGTTAATCGCCATCACCATAGTGGCTAGACTGATCTACCCTAAATCTAAAAACTTGTAAGTATATAAAAAGGTAAAATAGCAATTATCTAGATGGTTAATCAGACCAAATTGCAACACCATTTCCGCGGGGTAAGATGATTATTGTATAAAATATTGTGAGTTGCACTTGCAGGGATTATAAATTTAACTGATAATTTTAGTTACCTAAATTGGAAATGCTAAGGCAAAGTAACTAATTCTATATAAAGTTACTGATTAGCAATTACATCTAAAATGTGGGCAAAGGGGTGAGGAGGTTCATAAATGAATTACTACTTGTAACTCAGCATTGACACAGTGGCTATATCAAAGCCTCAGTTTACATATAAGTTAGATAAAAAATTGATTAAATAGATTTACTTTGGATGGTTGGTCAGGAGAAATGCAACAGTAAGGGTTACAACATTATTACTGCTCTAAGACAACTGAAAAGAAGTGCACTTTTGATTAAAGAGATATTAAGTGAGATTGAACCCTGGCCACGGTGTTCTTGATGATCCTTGCTTTGGTAACTTCTTCATAGCTCTTCATTGCTATTGGAAGACTTATGGTCATTAACCGATTTCCCAAAGGACCTACAAATTTTAGCTTGCACCTGTGTATGGGGTACATATGCCTGTGAACATCATTTTAGGTAATAAGCAACTCAGAAGTCAAAAATTTTGAACAAACTCTGGTAATAGATATTCCTCAAATTGAACTACAACTATACTGCATGCTTCAGAGCAATCTTTGCACAAAGTTGATCATGAACTTTGCGCTTAGCAAATTTTAATCCATAATACAAATGATTGAAAACATGATATTGTTTTATGAAATCAAAAAAGCTGATGTTCTTATAGTTAATTTTTTTGTAGTTAGTCTTATAGAATTTTGGAAAGTTGTTGCTCGCTTGATGCTAACCTGAAATTCCACAAAATGACAGATTTGGTATGCTAGATATGTCACTACTGCCTGATAGAGGAGACAAATCGTATTATCATTCTTACTACTTAACTCCTGTGTGAAGAGGAATAAATTAAGTAAATATAAATATAGGAATAAACTTTAAACTTACCTAATAATATATAAAAATCTTGTTTAATTTCCATATGTAAAGTATACTAAGGATTAGGTTTATAGATTAATAATTAATGCGATGAAAATTTATTATATATTTTTACATGTCTCATATGAGTTAAGGGTATCACACGTGGAAGAGGAGACACATCACGCTTCTTCCATGGCATGTTAATGTACTGATATCGCATAACTCTTGATAAATAGATATGCTCAAGTAAATATTACAGAATATTGCATTATCTATAATATGGTCAATAAATTTTAATTTTAATAGAGTGATCTCAATAAGATTTAAAATTTTGAAGCACGCGTTCAAGGTTTAGAGTGTTTCATATTAATTGGATTACTTGAATATAGTTTGGAACTAATCAGAGTTTTGAACATGGATAGCACTTTATTGGAGCTCCTTGAGCTGTCAGCAATTGACTGTAGGTAGATATTTTTATCTTGTCATTATTCAGTCCCTAGTTAATCAGAAGCGAGGTAGTTTTTGTTTTAAAGTAAAGATGGTATTTATTTTAGCTGATTATTTAATATAATACTTGTAGCTTTCATAGCTCCCTTAAAGCCTATAAATGGCGCTAATATAAGTGTAAACTCTTTACTTAAATTAATACTAATATAGTTATTATATACAATAAATTGTTAGAAATAAGATTGTTCCTAAGTAATTTGTGATTGGGAATCTAATTGTAGGGTCAATAACCCCATAATCTTTACCAAAGAAAAGGTACAGGATTATTCTAGAGAACTTTCTATAAGAATATTGGGAGAAGAAAATCAAAGTAATAATCTTTCCTGGGTTCTTTTTAGGTCTATATTAAGTCTTAAGCCAAATAAGGAGGTAAAATAATGATACCAATATGGAGTTTCTTGATGCCAAGTCTTCAATTATAAGACCTGGATTGCGTGAGAAGATGTTATGTGTCTCAATCGTGCAATGGAGTCGCAGTATGACTATAGCCAAGCTTTCCAGATCAAAAAGTTATTTGATGTTTGTAAAATAAATCTTACAGTTAATATGGTTCTTTTTAGATGTATATCCAAGTCTTTATTTTGTATAGACATTTGGATGGAGTAATGGTGCAACATTTAACTGAAAATTTAGTTGTTTTATATATATTAGGATGTTCCTTTTCACCCGCTTCAGAAATATTGATAAAGTTTAGTAGCTCATGTGTGCCGCTTAGTATTCTTCCAAGATGTTTACAACGCCATCTATAAATCCATGCGATCATTAGAGCTCTAGAGAGAATCATCAGAGTCTCCTGATTAAATTTTATAGAGCTTCTGTATTTGCTACATTTGTGACTCAGGGTGTAGGCAGGTGGCGGTTTGTTGTCAGTTATGAAAAGATGTTTAGTTCTAGGTGTACCTGTATCTAAGCCTACTGGCCATTTACCAGGTGTTAAACAGGTGCTTACAAGATGTGACAGTGGTAAGTCAAGCCTGAGATATCATTGCTGAGGCTTGATAATGGCACAACTTTGGGAATCAAAATGGTTTTTGAAAACATTGTTAAGTGTGGTGAAACTCTAAGTTAGAGTTTCAGATATGTCATGTATTGATTAAAATATACCTTTACTATTTTGTTTGGCCGTGGTATGTTCCAATAATGCTTAGTTTCAGTGAAAATGGTTGCATTTGTCTTATCAAGAGTAAGCACCTTTTCATAGAATAGCTCTTGAGAGTCAGCATAGAAGCAGTTAGTAAAGAAAACGAGAAAACTTTTAGTGGAGTCTAAACTGTAGAATGATTTTATTTTCATCTAGTTCTTCATCTTTTCTCCAAGTGTCAGAGGAGTTTTTGGTGGTGCCAATTTAACATGGAGTATACAGTAGATAAAGTAAAATTAGTATCTTCAGACTTAGTTGGCATATTGTATGGTTGATTAATTGACTTGGTTTTGTAGAGGTTCCAAGTGTCCTTATATTTCTTCTAGGGTGAACTCTGGGGTGGAGTCCAGTAATCCCAGCTGTCTTCGCAAGCAGTTGAGTTATTTTGTAGAATTTATAATTGGATTTCTAAAATATCAATGAAAGTTTAAGCAGTGGAACTAATTTTCTCTTAATTCTAAGTAGGCTGCTTCCAGGTGTTTGATCTCTGGTTGTATTCATCCTTAATTTGTTTACTGTGGTAGTCAGTGCAATTGGTGTATCTCATATAGGGTATCTCTTACCTGATCTCTTTGCTTAAGATTTGTGTCATCCAGCCATCTTCAACCTTTGCATAGGTTGTATTTATAATTCATAATCTTTTTGCGAAGATTATGATATAATAGTAGGATGCTCTCCTCTTAGTGTACTCTTTGAGGCGCTCAATCATCTTGTCCATAAAGGAGGTATGGGTAATCTGTTTGGCCTTAAGCTCCTCAATGAGAGACAAGACTATGAAAAGGTTCTCTTCAAGTAGCTTTATATAATTCTCCATTTTTTAAAAATTCAGTGGTAAAATTAGTGTATATAAGGGCATCCTATGGTGAGCACCACTTTTAGTAATTCAACATAGTTATTTCTCGCTTGGTGATAAATAGAATTTCCACAATATGACAGGGTCAGTATGCTTAATATATTGTGGCTGCCTGAGGTAGGAGACCTAAGTTTTCCTTATAAGATTATTACTAAACTCTTGTTGGAAGAGGAATATATTAAGTATAATAAATTAATTTATAGAATTTTTTCTTACTTGTTAAATATAAAGTACTTATATAACTTTCAATATGAAAAGTATATAATGAATAGATTTATGGATACTTAAATGAGATAAAAAACTTCTTGTTAAAGAATTCTGCATGTCTCATAATTTAGTGGTATCAAACGTGGAAAAGGAGACACATCACGCTTCTTGCAATAGCATGCGATTTACTGATATTACATAACTCTAGATACATAGTTATGCTCAGATATGAGTAACATATTATTGTGTTGATACACCAATCTGGGCAACAAATTCCAACATAATAGTTGGGTATAATTGGATCTAATATTGAAACACTTTTTTAATGTACTTATTGTTGCATATATACTGGAATAATTGAAATATAGCTTGAAACAAATCATTGTTTTGCAAAAATTAAAGCACTTCTTGAGGGACCATCTATTAAAAAAAAAAGCACTTCTTGTTACTCCCTTGGCTTTAAAGGATCATTCATAATAAAATATGTTCAATTTTTTAAATTTTAAATTTTAAATTTATTGCGGGAAGGCCGATCATGGGACGGACACTTCCGAATATGACTCAGACGAGACAAAACTCAGTACCAGGTGAGGCACCCCAGAGAAGCGATGCTATCTCTTGTTGCCAGCGGGAACGCCACTTATGGGAAGGGGGGGAACGTGTGTAGGGGGCGTAGCCACTATTGAGCACGTGTGGAGGAAGGGGTCTGATTTGATGAACCAGACTGGGAACCAGGAGGAGACCAGCTGCCGGCGACATGGTGGGAGATATCCAAACATCCACGCTTGAAAGTGATCCACCAAATGAGACCGGAATCTGTGGATGGCTTCAGGGAGGGTGGGGATGGATCCGGCGATGGCATCCAAGACAATCGTGTGGATAGTCCACATGGCGATTGCAACCACCAGAGCACGAAGGGAGGGTGGGAGGGGGAGGCCATTGATGAAGCAAACATATCTCTTGACAGACTGAAGGGATGTGTTTGATCCTGGCCTAGCAGACGTTGGACTTCGCGCCATATTACTTTAGAGGTGGGGCACTTCTCCAGGCGGTGAAACAGCGTTCCATACTGGCCACACACGACACAGGATGAGTGTAAAGCATTAGAGCGCTCAGCTGTACGATACACCCGCCTCAGGCAGCGCCACACATGGGAACGGACTTGAGGCTGCAACAGAGGATGGTGTGCGTATTTCCAGATAGTCTTTTGGGTCTCAGTGGAATAAGGGATGTCCATCATGTCCAGGTAGTCCACCCTGGATAGGACTTGGGGTCGAATGGGGATCATGCCATCATGGATGGGTAGCCCCTGTACCTCTTGTGTGAACTGAGGAGAGGGGCGGCCTCTTTGGGTTGTATGTCCACTAATACAAATCTCCACTCTGCGCTTCGCATGGAGAGTAGGATTCGTTTGTAGTGGGTTTTGGTCCCGTGAGGACCTGTGGCTGATGTGTGTGATGCGAGGTATTTCATCAGGGAGTGTGAGTTTGATGGATTGTTGAGGCCCAAGGCTCGGGAGAAATTGGAGTGGGCCGCGCAGGACCAGTGTTGGGATGGGAGTGTAGGAGCAGTGATGGCCGCAATCCAGGTGCCTAGGATCTTGGCGGCATGGGCTTTGAAGTCAAGTAGACCCATGCCACCATGATGATGAGGGCCAAACATGACCTCTAGCCGTACTGGTGGAGGGCGGCCTGACCAAAGCCAACCTTGTAGCAAAGCATACAGGGATTTGAAGAAGCTTGGGGAGAGAAGGGGATGGCGTGGGCTCCAAACCAGACTTTGGATAGGAGCATAGAGTTGGCAAGAACAACCCTGCCAGTGAGGGTAGTAGGGTGGGCTCTGAGAGAGGCGATTCCTTCGTCACGTTGTCCAGTATATGGCCCTCCATTACTGCTGACGCGTATCCTCCTGCCTCCAACCACACGTCCAGATGGCGTACCGGTCCTATGGTAGGTCGCGGCACAAAGGGGAGCACCAGTGGAGCGGTGTGTTTTGAGTTAGTAAGGCGTGGACTTGAGCGAGCAGCTGGGCTGGGTTGGGAACTACTTGCTGGGGCCCAGCAGTTCTGAAACCGACCAAGGAGGATGATTTCGGTTTTGGAGGCGTTCAGTGCCGCGTTGCTTACCTGGGAATATTCCTGGATGAGGGCTTCAAGCGCGCGTGCATCTTTATTATTAGACACCCCCACCACGCAATCATCTGCAAATGCCATCATCATGACTGGGGTTTGGCCTGGCACATGGACCCCAGTGAGTTGGGCATTCACATTTCGCAGTAGTGGGTCAAGGCTGAAGTTGTATAAGAGTGGGCTCAGGGGGTCCCCTTGTCGCAGGCCCCTTTGAGGATGGACTACTTCCATTAGGAAACCTGGGCCGCGCACAGCCATTGTTGCAGATTCCGTGAGCAGCATCACCCAGTTAATGAAGCGGGGAGGTAGGCGGAATTGTTGGAGGCAGGCCCTAAGGTATTCCCAGTTTACTCTATCATAGGCCTTTTGTTGGTCCAAGAATACAAGTGCCCCAGAGGCTGTGGACTGACACACATTAGCCACAGAGTGCACGTTATCCCAAATCGACCTTCTGGAGATGAAACAAAATTGTTCTGGAGAGATGGTGGCAGATGCTACAGTCCTAAACGGTTAGCCATGATTTTTGTTAAAACTTTGGTGTCTGTGTTTGTTAGAGAAATGGGGCGCCAGTTGGCTAAATCTAGCCTATCCCCTTTCTTGAAGAGTGTGACTGTAAAAGCCTCATGTCCTCCTGGTAGGAGGCGTGTTTCCAACAGGCTTTGGTTGAGTGAGGCTAGCAGCAATGGGGATATGTATTTAAAATATTTTTTGTAGAACTCATATGGAATGCCATCTGGGCCTGGGCATTTTCAGTTTGGCGCACCGCAAATGGCTGTCCAAAATTCGTTCAGAGTAATTAAATTCATTATTTCCAGGTATCAGAAAATGGTGCGGATATGAGCTCTGTCAAGAAATTCCGCCATTTTGGCTGGCTGAATTGGTTCAGCTCGGTATAACTTGGAGTAATATCTTTGCGTTTCAATTGCCACTTCAGCCAGTGTGTCCATGATAGAATTATCCGATCTTTGCACCTGTGTGCAGGCCACACTCTGGCGTGGTGCAAAAAAATTTTTGAAGAAGTATGCGGTGCACTTGTCACCTTTAGTGATGCGTGTGGCCCTGTATTGGACACAAACCCGATGTTTGTGTTGCCTTTCAAGTGCGTTGAGATGGGCTGCTGCCTCCACCCACTTCTGGCCCCATGCAGGGCTATATCCTGAGGCTGGAATGTTGGACTCCAAGTGGGCCAATTCTGCCAGCGAGCACAATATAACCGCCAATGTGGCTCGTGAGCGTCTGGATGAGAGATGGCGATAATGGCGGATGGTGTCTTTTTTGAAAGTTGCCCATGTGGAAATGGGGTCCGCGCAAAACGGTGCAACAAACGATTTTGCCAAAGTTGCCTCTTCCACCCACATGGAAAATCCTGGCGACGCAAGCTCTGGGGGGCAGATTCTGTACCAATGTGGGGCCTTTGCAACTGTGACGGGTAAGTGGTATGTTATTGAGACCAGTCAGTGGTCGGAGAATTCCATTTTTGTTGTTTTGAAGTGGGAGATGTGGGGTTGGAATTTTGCCGGTGCTAGAATAAGGTCAATGCAGGTCATGGACCTTAATTGGCCGTTGTGGATGTGGGGACGCGTCATGTTTTCGAGCAGTGGGGCATGTCATGGCAGCACATCCATTAACCCAAGGGTGGCTTTTATAATGCGTAGTTCTACGTGACCCTGTGGGGCGTGGGGTGAAGGCGGCCACCGGTCCGTTGGTGAGGTTATCCAACAGTTCATGTCGCTGATTAGAAAAGAATTGGGGGGTAGCAGGAGGGATTTGACCAATGAGAAAAATTTCTGACGCTCTTGTGCACCGTTTGGGGCGTAAATGTTAACGATTGTGTGTGCAACATCGGCCCATGAGAAGGTGACAATGAGCACTCAGTCATTTAGGAATGTTTCTGAAGATATAAATTTGAAAAAAATTGTTTTTCCGAATTAGCACCCCACAGTGCTTCAACCAAAAGGATAGGGATGGTAGGAGCATTGTTTTCCAAGCATCCTCGGAACCTTGTGGACAGTGGGTTTCCTGGATGGCCAGGATATCCATGGGTAAATTATTTTGTAAAAAACTCAGTTTCCTAGCCCAGGATGGGGAGGCCTTGAGTCCGGCGATATTCAGCATCCCTAGAGTGAAGGTTTCCCCCATTGCACCTTAGGTGTGAGGGGGTGGGCCCCCTGGCCCACCAGCCTCTTCCAGGTCCCCACGGGCTTTCACAGCAGCGCAGGTATTAGCAGCAACGCTATCAGGGTTTTTGTTAATTTTTGTGGAAAGAGTCGCATTTGCTTTGGCCTTCACTTTTTGTTTTCCCAACGTCGGACGAATTTTTTGCGGTGTGGCTAAGTTCGGTGCACCGTTGAGTGGGGCAAAAAAATTTTTTCGGTTGGGATAGGTCCCAATTTGGTTTTAACCGGGGCTTGGGTGCAACGATTGGGTGAGATCAAATCTCCCATCGGATCCTCAGATTGAGTGGCCCATTCAGCTTGGGCCTCCCAATCTGATTGGGTGATGGATTCCCGAGTTGCTTCCACCATGAAGGTCTCCATGTCCTCCTGGCGTTGTGAGTGTGGGATAGTGGTGGTGACCTTGGCCACTTCCTTGGCCGCAGTCCTTCAGGCCTGCTTGGCCTTCTTCTGCTCCTGCGAGGATGATGGGCTTTACCAATAGGTAGCAGCCTTGTGCTCCCCATGGGAAAGCCTCTTTGGTGCTTGCGGTTGGTTCATAGTGCGCCTCTCCACTGGCCATGGCTGCTGAGGGGTGCTCTTGGAATGTGACGCCCTCTTTGATGGGGCACGCGTGCCTTATGGCCAAACGCGTCACAGTGGGTGCAAATGGGGGGCGCGCTGTCCACGGTTACCCGGAATGGGTGGGTGGTGTGCCCTGCAATGTCAATAAAGGTGGAGTGCAGGATCTGGGTTAGGTCCTTCACGATCTCCTCAGTTGGGGTCAGAACTGCGATGGCTTTGCCAGTGCACAGGTGTGGCATCAGCGTGAAATGTTGCATTTCAAAAGATTGTATTTCGCCATATATGGCGAGACCATCTTTCAGGTGTTGCTCCAAAAAGTCACGTTTTACTGTAGTAGGCAAAAAGTCAAACGTGAGGAAAATTTGGTTTGATTTTGTCCATCTGGTGCATTTAGTTTTGATGACCCATTGCCCTTCGGGGAGGTCAACCACTACGCGCACCGCTGCAGCCTTGTCTGCTGCTATTTTGCTTTCAAAACCTAGGTCCAGCCAACCGCGCAACATGGAGTGAGGTGCAATGTATACCGCGGTCGGGAAATCTTGTGTACATCTTCACAAAATTTTTCCCATAGGGCTGTTTTTGGATATCCAGATACACATGGACTCCGAATTCCACCGACGAAAGTGGCTGGGAATGTGGCGTATTGATGTACTGGTTGCATCGTGCTTGCCACGTGAGTATCTCTGGGGAAATTGTGACCGCCGGTTTTTTTAGATTTTTTTCTATTCCTCTGGATTCTCCAGGGCGTTTTCAAATGTTAGAGGCCGCGGGCCTTCCGCCTGCTCCTCTTGCCTTGCTTGCCCAACTGCTCCCAGACATGGGCGCAGACTAATCCCCTCTATGAGATTATCAAACTAGATTTAGTCTTGAATTGAATGGGTTGCAAAAGTGTTTGCAACGAGAAAGAAAAGTAAAATATGTTCAATTTTGATTAGATTTTACAGTAGCCAATAAGGAGGAAGGTAGCTGTTATTTTTAATCAAAGATGACATTGATCTTAACCAATTAGATAGGGGTTAACATATTTGTAATTTTTGTAACCTTCTTAAAGGCTATATAAGCGCTAGTTCTAAGATCAAACTCTTTACCTAATTAGTTTAAGTATAAATATTATACAAATTTTATTTAAAGTAGGCCGATCTGGACATAATATTGCACCAACTAAGGGGAATAAAAGAAATGGGAAAGGAGGATAAAACCTGGAAACCTTCCATTAGCAGTGTATGATTGGCCAGGAATCCATGGATTGCCATGTATTTGCTATCTCAGTTCATGGCATTGGTGCGCAATGCCAACACAGTCAAGATTGTCCCCTACACAAAGTTCACCTACTGGGATTGAACTTAAAAAGGCAGTTGTAGTGAGTACATACTCTTCCATTGGGGTACCCTTCCCTTTAAATATTATATAAGATAATTTCAATAATAGTATTGAACCCCTAAGGATAATTTTGGAAAAGTAAACTAATGGAAGGGTTTTTTTTAATATTAGTCATTGAAGAGCAAATATTGGAGGGGGTGGAAGGAGAGTTAGTAGGGCGTATGGATACCAACCTGAAGGTTGCAGGTTAGATTCCCACCCTTTGAACATCGATCAGGGGTGCCAGCTGAAGGAAGCTATTGGCGGTTAGTAGGTATATTAACACAAAAACCTTACCCATGACGTAACCAGAAAAATCTGAGTCCCAATCTGGAGGTGAAAAAAACTTTCTACGACAGAGTTGACCCTGCTCAGGTTTCATGTTAATACTTTCTTTCTCCATTTCAGTAATGTCCGTCCCCTGGTCCACTTGCCTGAAATAAATAAAAGAGCAAATATTGGAATATCTGACAGCTCTCTCAGGCCCACGAAACTCACATAGGATGTGCTTCTTGGCCTTAGCATAAGTGGGGCTACCACCTAGATGAGGCATAATGATCTCAATGGTTCATTCATCTAAGATTTCATCAAATGTAGCCACTTACTTTTGATTGCTAGCCTCATGCATCGCTAAATCAAGTCATTTTATTAAATTAGTTACACTTCCATTATTGCTAAATAATAGAAGATTGGAGGGCTTTAGGTTGGCAACATCCATGAAAGAACTAATATGCATTTGACTAAAGAGCTTGATTTTGTGAGCAAAACAGATTAACTCTAGAAGTCAGGGAACCACAACTGTGGAGTTCGTTACTAAATTGGTTTTACATGCCAGGGCATTGCATTCTGAAGTGTCCAACTGACAACTGATTCATGATGGAAAGGAACTAAGTCTTGGGTCATTTTATCAGGAGTGAATAAAGTGATTATTTCATGGGCATCTTCCTCCAATGACTCTGGAAGGCACTGTGGTCTTGTTCAGATACCTTGTCCTCATTATACATGGTGTTTTTTCATCAAAATGCTACTTAAGTCATTGCGGCATCATATGGCAACTATATTTCAATTTTTATTTGATGCTTTTTCCCCAGGCTACGCGGATTTAACTCTCTTATTTGAGATATCAGCTTCTTTTTATTACTAAGGTAAGCATATCAGGTCAAGTATGACTTGTGTTTGGTCCTAGATAGAATTTTACATACCTTCAACCGAGCCACAAAAATTAGTATCAGCCCCTTTGATGGCATTGTCCCCCTCCTCAGCCTCCATAACTTGGAAGCCTTATGTTTAGAACATATATTGCTAATGTATTCAGTTTAATCCATTTAAATTTTAAGTCAACCTGCCAATTGTTGTTTTTATTATTACGTAGTCTCTTAATAATTGAACTTGAGCACTAAGATGCAGAGATTGTTTTGATACATCAGATTAATTGCAACTGTTCCTCTGCGATTTACTGTTAATACTCATATGTTCTTTAGATTGAATGAATGTCTGGATTATGCTCCTCATCCAATCCTCTTTATCTGAGGTTCATTCAAATAGACTTCATAGGCTATAGTAAATTAGCGTTGAGTGCTTTCATCAACTCAGTAGCTTGTGATTGGATCATGAGGCCAAACTGTAAGTAGCCTATTAGCTATTTTAAACCTTCCAAAGCTCGCCTCTAGTCACAAAAAGTTAATTTTTGTGATGCTCAGCTTAAGATTATGTGAAAAATTGACTAATTATATAGAGTGGCATGGTTATGGGTGATAGTTAAATACACATATTGCATTGTTGGATGACAAACTTTATTAAATATTGGGTAATATTTTCAATCACAATTAGGTTATTTCTAATCTGAGCATAGCTCAGTCGTTAATGGGCCAAGTATTTTTCCCATAGTGAGTCTTGATTAATCTGTCAACAATACCCAGCTATGTATAGCTGCTGGCCCTTCACCCATACAATATCATTTTAGAAGTTTTGCTTAAGGTATTTTAAGCCCATTCTTTGTGACTGATTCATCCTATTATGTAATTATGGGTATGTCATTCCAAACAATCTTGGTCACCATCATCTCAGTGTACTCCATAGGCTGTGCAATTCTTTAAATACTAAGAAGGATTTGGAGCGACATTTTTTCATTCTGTTAGCGCCATTGTCATCTCAGCTAAGAGTCAATGTTATGATCTCATCTTTTATGAGATGATGGTTCTTAAATCTTATGTTAAGATGGAGGCTTTTGCTTATTGTATGATGACATATATCTTGAAAGATGGTACTCCTGGTAGCTTGACTCTATTTTTTTATTTAGCTGAGGCAAGCCGACCAGGGGATGGGCATTACTAATATGTGTGTGGAAATGGTGGGGGGAAGAAAAGCGATGACTAGAAATGATTAGGCACCCCGGGTTACACAGGTTACCCCTGTTGCCAGCTGGGACCACCAGGTGGGGGGAGTGGTGGTCTATTCCAAGGGGTTGCCTCCACTATAGAGCAAGTGTCAAGGAAGGGGTCTATTTGAAGGAACCAGAGCGGGAACCATGAAAATTATGAGTCTCTGCTGTCTTGGTCTCATATGCCCATAGAGACAGGCTTAAAAAGCTCCAGTAAATGGACGTGGAACCTATTGACAACCTCATGGATGGTAGGGATCGTGCCCTTGAAGGCATCCAAGGCAATGGTGTGGATCGTCCACATTATAATGGGTATCAATAGGGTGCGCAGGGTGGATGGGATTGGGGATGAAAGTCAGATCGTGAGGAGGTTCTTTGAGATAGAGTAATCCTGGACGTCTTGGATCTTGAGCAGGAGTGCAACTTCTCGCCATATGGCTTTGGATGGGGGGCAGATTTCTAGGCCGTGGTGCAGGGAACCCTCTCCTCCGCATACTGCAGAGGTTGCGTAAGTGAGTGGGAGTGGTCCGCCATTCTGTAGGTTCTTCTTAGGCAGTACCAGGTGTTGGCCCTTACCCTCAGATGAAGGAGTGGATGGTGCGTCATCCTCCATATTGTCTTTTGTGTGGATAGGTCGAAGGGGACATCCAAAGCATATAGGTAGTCGACTCTAGTGATAGATGGTGTCAATGTGAGTTTATCTCTGGGGGGTGGTCTTCAGGCTTTTGTAATGCAAAGTGGGGTCTGGTTTGTCCCCTTCCCTGCACTGTACCGGTGGTAGTGATGGTCCACCCCATGCGGCGGATGGTTCAGAGAAGGCGCTTAAAGTGAGGGGGTTCCATGCAGGCCCACTGCATTTGGGCGGTTAGCGAGGTAGATTAGATTGCTGGTAGGATGGTGAGGGTTGGGTATTTTGAGTGCCTGCGCAGAGCTGGCCCTCGCTGCCCTGGACCAGTGCTGTTGCAGGGGGTCTGGGGGTAGCACTTCCTCTATCCAGGTGCCCAGGATGCAGTTGGCGTGGTGCTCAACATCTATCAGGCCCATGCCCCCGCTGGAGCGTGGGCCATATAGTGTTTCACCGTGGACTGCTAGGAGGGATCCAGGTTACAGCCAACCCTGGATGAGCGCACGGATCAACGTTATAAAGGTGGGGGAGAAATGGGATCAAATGTGCGGGAAACCACAGCATTGGGAGGATGAGCAAGTTGGCAACTGTTACTCGCCCCATTAACCTGGGGGATCTACCCTTGGGGAGGCGATTCTGTTGGATATCCATTGTAGCAGGTTATTTTTGATCATCTCACTTGCATACTCCCCTGTTTCCAACCATATTACAAGGTGGCAAACAGGGGTGGTGGTGGGGGTAATGCAAAGAGTAGAGCGAGCGAGTTTTTGCGTCTTGGGTTGTGTTGGTGGGGGATGTGGTCCAGTTGATGGTGTACTTGCCAAGGAGGATAATTTCGATTTTCCATTTATTAATCAATACGCTGCTCACCATGGAGTGTTCCTCCAGGGTGCTCTTCAGCTGTCAGGTGTCACTGTTATCAGCTATACCTGTTACACAGTCATCCGCAAAGGATAGTACCTTGACAGGGGGCTGGCCTGGCGCAGTAATGCCCCTGAGGCGTGAGTCAGCAACGCGGAGAAGTGGGTCAAAGCTGAAGTTTTACAGTAATGGGCTGAGGGGGTCCCCTTGCTTAAGCCCTCTGAGAGGGGTGATCTTGTTGGTCAGAAAACCCAGGACATATACTGAATATTGATGCAGATTCTGTGAGAAGCATTGCCCAGTTGATGAACCTGGGTGAGAGGTTTAAAGCGTGTAGGCACACTTTTAGGTATGGCCAGCTAACACAGTCATACGCCTTCTCCTGGTCGAGGAATACCAGGGCACCCGTTGCTTTGGATTGGCATACATTGGCGACAGAATGTATGCTAGACCAGATGGAGCGCACTGGTGTAAAACCAAATTGGTTGGGTGATAGGGCTTTTGAGGCTAGTGCTCCCAGTCTGGTGGCTAGATTTTTTGTGAGTAGTTTAATGTCAGTATTAAAGAGTGCTATTGGGCGCCAGTTGGCCAGGTCAAGTTTGTCGCCCTTTTTGAATAGGGTAGTGACATAGGAGTCCTGGCCTCCTGGGAGGAGACGAGTCTACAGCAAGCACTGGTTCATAGATGCTAGGAGGAGGGGGGCGATCTGTTTAAAGTTTTTTTTGTAGAATTCGTAGGGTATCCCATCAGGGCCTGGGTATTTCCTATGTGGTGCACCGCAGACTGTATTCCAGAGCTCCTCCTGCGTTATCAGGTTTAGGAGACTATAGTCCGGCGGTGCCTTCTGTATTCTGACAGAGTTTATTTTTTTTATTTCTTTGGGTGTTGGGTAGTGTGTCACAGTAAAATTTGGTGTAGTATCAGTGGATTTCCACCTTGACCTCCAATGGGCCAGTTACCACGGTTCCATCAGCTTTGTGGACCTGTGTGCACTGAGGCAGGTTGCCTTGGGGGTGGTATTGGTGGAAGAAGAACGCCGAGCAGGTCTTGCCTTCTCTTATGTGCTTACCTTTCCATGATACTTTGATTCTGTGTTGGTGTTTGTGGATGAGGGCGTTGAGGCAGGCGGAAATTACTGCCCATTTGCGCACCCAGTTTGGGCTGTATCCAGTTTTTGGGGTGTTTAGTTAAAGGTGGTTGAGTTCTGCCAGGGTGTGTATGATTGTAGTGGATCCATGGTGTATTTGTTTAAAGCGATATAGCAGTTCTTGTTTATTAGTTTGGATTTGAATTTTTCCCAAGTTTCAATGTGATCTGATGTGAATGGGGTAGTGAATTTTGGGTTTGAAGATTCATGCTCGACCCATTTGAAAATTTCAGTGAGTTTTTTTATTCTTTGGGTATAGCTTCCTCAAGGGCGTCATCCATGTTTGGGTCCTGGTTGGCGTGAACTTCACCAAAACTAGATAATGGTCAGAGAAATTAATATTTCTAGTGGCAAAGTTAGTAATGAATGAGCGACAGGAGTTCAGCACAAGGATGCAGTCGATGCATCATTGAGATGATCATACCTTTGCATATGTTGGGGTGGGTCATTTGGGGGAGGAGTGGAGCCCCAGGGGGAAGGTGTCATATAGACCAAGGGATGCCTTCATTGTGTGAAACTCGGAATGTCCTGGTGGGTATCCCCTGGGGTTGGGCCATTGGTCCGTAGTGGGATCATCCCAACAGTTGAAATCACCCAACATGATAGTGTCCAGCGGGAGGTTGAGTATTGAGATGGATTTGAGGAATTGTTTATGCTCGGAAACAGTGCACAGTGTGTAGATACAGGCTATTGATAGAGTGGCCTCTTAGTTTGTGATTCTTGTGATTAGGATGCTGGCGTCTAAGTGCAATGAGGATTCAAGGAGATTAATTTTTGTTATTATTATGGACAACCACCTCACAGTGGAACGTGCATATCAACTGGGACAGTGAGACCCTAGCCGCCCAGGATCCCTTTTCCCCTGTAGACAGTGAGTCTCTTGGATGGCCAAGATGTCTACCAGGGGTTTGCGCAGGAAGTCCAGTTTTTTGGCTCAGGACGCTTGAGCCCTGGATGTGATGTTTAGCATCCCTATTGACACTGAGGTGCCCGCGGCGCCTCAGGAGTGGTTGGGCGTGCCTTCCGGTCTTAGTCCCCCGCTCATTGCCTTATGCTTGCCCCGTGTGATTGGGACAGTCCGCTCTGAGGCTTCTGGCTCCTTACCTTGTGATGACTTCGTGCAGATATTGTTAAAATTGGGGATTATATTAATCCTTTATGCACGTGACTTTGGTTGGTTTGATTTGGTGCTCTGATTGGCTCCCAATGTTTTGGGGTTTGATTTTGGCGCTCTGGGCCCTGTTGGCGCATCCATAGTGGATTTTTAATGTCCCAGTAGGTTTATTTGATTGGGATTACGTGGTGCTTCTGTCAGTTTGAAAAAATTTCTGTATGGATTGAATGATCTGGCTGTTTGGTTCAGATTGCATTCTTCATAGTTGCTCTGGCTTGGGAATTAGGATTGTTTGGCGGTTTGGCCAATTTCCTCCTTGTCCATCTGGATTTGGTTCAGGTTGATGGAGGAGGTCACGAGAGATGCGGCCTTGGCCGCTGCCCACTTGTGGGCCTTCTGTACCTGTTTGCATATTTTGAGTGAGATTGGGTCATTGAGGACGTAGTGTCCATCCTCTCCCCAGAGGAAAGTATGGTTGGCATCTACCATTCTTCCAAAGGACTCTTTGTCTTCATCTATGGCGTTGTCACAAAAGTTCAGGGCCATGATGCCCTATTTCATGGGGACCCATGCTCCTTGTGCCCAAGTGCGTTGCAATGGTTGAAGATGGGGGGTGCGCATTCTGGTGTGATGCAGAAAGGATTTTGACACTCCCCCACCCTGGAGGTAGAATATTGCGGTGTGTGGGATTTTTGTTAAATCTCGCCCACATTGGGGACCAGTTCAATTACAGCAATTGCCTTTCCTGCGCACAGGTTCAGCATTAGGTGGAAAAGCTATAATTCGAGTTGTTTTATTTCTCTGTAGCTTTGGAGGCCAAATAAGAGTTTATCTTCAATTAGATTATGGGGGAGGTTGGTGGGAAGTGATTTGAAAGAGATGAACAAAGCTTGATTTGTTCCATCTGGTGCGCGCAGTGTGCACAATTTGTTTGCCCTTGGGGAGGGCAATTTTGACACAGATTTTTGCTGTGGCGTCTGAGTCCTCTTTGGTCTCAAAACCCATATCGATCCAGCTGCAGTGGATGGTGTGGGTGGTAACATATACTGTAGGGAAAGAGGGAGGCCTGTACCTCACTTACCTTCTCCCACAGTGTTGTGGAATCGACCCCTAAGAAAATTCAGAGCCTGTGTTCCACTTCTGATAGGGCTGCATGTACTGTATCTCCATGTATTGGTTTTGCTTTGTTGTAAATTCCACAAACCTGGGTGGTGTTTGGGTTTAGGGTTTCTTGGCAGCGTTGGATCCCGGTCCCCCTTAGGGCGTTTTTTGCCTTTAGGTGCACCGTTTTGGCCATTGCCTGATATGACTTTCGCCCAGCTTTGTTGGGTTTTATTAAATTCGCTCATCTCACCTGTGTGATTATCAAAAATCTATCTGCAAGAATTGAATCTTGGTAACTGATGTTATTGTTATGGGAAAGAAAAGCTTGGTAGTTTGACTCTATTGTATTCAATTATCCTTATTATATCTTTGTCTTTCTGGAACAACAGCAATTGCTCTACTACCTCTGATCATAATAGTACTGACTTAGCCCAACATAATTTAAATTATACTAATAACTTGAGCTTTTATTAAGGGTGGTTAGCCAAGCGGGTAAATTTGTTTCCACCCCTAGTGCAAGTTTTGAGTTCAAAGCCTGTACCAGCTAGAAAACATTCTTGGTGTGGTATATTTGTCCCAAGGTCAATCCGCCATGAATAATTTTTAACTTGAGCTTTTATTAACAAAAGTAGATGATAATGTTTTCCACTTAGTTAGCCTGTCTTTCCTTGCCATTTTTAATGGGATCTTATAGAGCTATTTTGATTCATTCTTCACTTTCACCCAATTTATCCCTCCTTGCGCCTCCACCTACTGTAACTAATGGGTAGGACTTCATGGTAATAAGCTCTTCACAGGTGGTATCTTTCTGCAACTCATTTCTGCTACTAATTTTCTATGCTTAAATACATTCTGAAATTGTCAGGAATTATCTAAAGATTGACATAAATTCAATTCTAGGTGCATTATCAATCAATATGATCATGGCCACACAACCAAGCTATACACCTCCTCTGGAGCTGTAGTATTGTCTAATAATTGGATAATAATTTAATTGATCAAAATAGCACTTATGATCAAAAAAATATCTAATCTTGATTTAGTCCTGTTACAAGGTTCACAAAACTGGGTCATTGAATTGAGATGATATGGTATATTGGTAATTGTGACACCCACCTTGCAATTCCCCCCACACCGTGCTCAGATCTGCCCCTGATCACCCATTCTGGGCGCATGTCAAGACTGGCTGCGCCATTTGCCTCTTGTGCTTCAAACTTGACCATTTGAAGCGCAAGAGCCCAGCAGTTCCTGCCGCCACTGAATCTGCTGCTCCCCCTCCAGCGTTGGCTTGGCTGTAGCCTTACCCAATTTTTTTGAGTGGGGCTCAATTCTCCCACCCCCAACCTCAGCGAATTCTAGCGCGCCTTCTTAAGCTTCAGGCAATCTAAAATTTAAAAATTATAAAAAGTGTCAATTTATGGAAACCTGAGTCAATGGCTGAACAGTTTCACTGAGCTGCTGTGGTTGACAGTTCATGGCCATTCATGTGTGGCCAACTTGCCAACTCCAATGGCTGTACCAACGTTAGCCAAATCAAATCCTTTTGAGTGTCTCAATTTGATTGAGATAGTGACCAGCCATATAATTTCAAGCCAGATTTTGCTTTGGAGGAATTTTTTGTTGATCCTCTCGATTCAAGACCCCATCATTTTTCCCTAAAAGTGGTTATCCATTATATAAAAATATTAATAAAATGGCAGTCATTGCTGCGGTTGCTCCTACCAACACCTTACTCTGCCATTAACTCCATGGAGAGATGGAACCCCTGTTTGAGGGTAATACTATCCACAATTTTCTACATAATTTTTAGGAGTATGCAAAGTATGAGATTGAGGAGCTCGCTTTAGGGTCAAGCTGTGCTTGCATTGATGCGGCAAAAACTTCCTTTTTGACCCTAACTATCCCAAAACCTGACAGCGCATTAAGTCATTTTCTTGTGTGCCAGCTTTTATCACCTTTACTAAGGATCATCTTGCTCAATATATTGAGGCAATGGACACTGCGGGCCTCATTAATAAGTAAACCCTCAACAATATCTCCTTATGCCACATGTCACTGATGCCCCAACTCCAATGCTATCAGCCATGGTTTGCCAGCTAAAATGGGCACTGGACAAAAGTTTCCCCAAAGCTTCCTCGCCATCTGATATGGCTTCCTAGGCTGATAACTTAGGGGCTATATTAGGATTTTTTATTTTATAAAAATTTCTTTATTTGGCTCATTCACAAATAAAGATGCGTGGCGGCTCCCCCTTTTTGGGTTGGGCACCAATAGTGCTAAAAAATGGTATATCTCAGTAATGCATCAGCTCTGATTTCATGTATTTATCATAAGATTTTTATTTGTAATCATGTACTGCATCAGCTTTTGCGTCACAAAAATCTAGGTGAATCTACAATAGCGCATTGCCATTGCTATATTATAATTATATTAAAATTATTCTTTTTGGATAGCGCATCACTGCCACTTTTGTGTGATCAATATATAAAGTATCATTATGCATGAATGCCCCTTCTTTTTGGGTTGGGCCCCAAAAACGCTAAATAAATATAATGTATCCTTATATGGCTTCCTAAGATTATAGCCGCTGTGTTATATTAGAATTTTTAAAGGATAATAATCATTGTTTGGTATCTTTCAAATAAAAATGGGTGTGATGTTACCATTTTTGGGTTAGGCCCTACTAGTACTAGTAAGTATGATGTATTATGATTAATCAGTCAGTAATATCTAGTAAATCACCTATAAACTTTGCCTTAATGGTTTAAATAATTTAATAAAAATAAAGTATCATAATAGACATATCAATAGCTTTATCTATTGCATTCAGTTACTGAACTATGAGGGTACCTCATTTCTAAAGCACCTTCATGATATACTCAGTTATCTCCTCTTCAACTATAACCTGATCTGGTTATCAGTTGAACCATATGGGGCCGCCATTTACCTTATAAGGAAAACAATGCTTTTCAGGTTTTAATATGCCAAAGTGAGGGCCCTTCTGGCTTGGCGCTGGTCCAGTTGGCGCGGAGTAAAGAATTATAACAATTTATTATGGTCAGTCATTATTACAGTGGTGTTTTGCCCCAAATAGGTATCATCACGTTTGTTTTATAGTTTAACAATCCTTAGAATCTTTCTTTTATAGAGAAGTAGTTAAATCTAGTTGAGATAGATTTTTTGAGATAGTAGGCTATAGAATGCAGCATATTGTCAGCCTTTTTTGCAAAATTTTAAAGTTTATAAATTGAGGCATTTTTATAATCCCTAAAGGGATTGTTATAGTTGGCATGTACAATACTGGATAGAGACAAATTAATCCTTTTTTAGAAAAGATTTTCTGTCACCTGGGTTCATTTATATAACTCCTCCAGACATAAGTCAAGATAAGGGTAATTCAATATAAGAAAATACTTAAAAATTATCTTCAAAAATTTTAATTATATAAAGACTTAAACATCCTTGTGGCTAGTATGGATAAGGCAAGATGTGATATAAAAAAACTTGCTTGGTGCCATGGATGTAAAGATCTCATTTATACATGGATCTTTATACGTTTGAGAATGAGGAATTTTAAATACAGACATTTGTAATACTGATAGCCCTTATAAGACTTGATTTTAAACGAATATAATTGGAATAACTTCCAATAGATTATAAATAATTTAGATGAAATAGAATCTCTAGGTCCCAATTTTCAGGCTAGCGTGTTTCTGAGATGTTAAAATATGCTAGCTAACGCTCCTAACTTACCACTAATACTTGTAGCTCTTAATGTGCTACCCCTTTCAGGAAGAGAACACGCCCTTTCCTTCCCTATCTGAGTTTCTAGTATTTCTATCATAAAATTGAACCTATTTATGTTTTTAACCAGTCCTTTTCATTGTGGTTGATACAATTTCTCTAATATGAAAATTATTATCTGTTTATGCTTAATGTGGGGTGCCAAGACTTATAATGCTCCAATGACGTTTGTACATCACAATCTGTTTTTGCAGCAGTATAACCAAGCTTACCAGGACCTAAGGGTTTCCTGGGAACCACCCTATGTAATCCTATGAGGTTGTTATAGCATTAGACCATCAATTTAGCCAGTATGAGTGACTATAGGCTTATGCAGTGGTAACACTTTTTTCACCTTGCCCCGATATTTATGTGGGTTTTGGTCAAAACATATTTGTGAGCACCACTGAAAAGACTTCCAGGTTATAGGCTGAAATGGCATTTATGCTCAAAGCACCTTAGCCTGCTAAGATAATATGCTTTATAACGATCAATGAGTACTTATCAATATGCCTAAACTCAAAGAAATCTATGCTTACTTTTTTATTACTGAGTTCACTCTGACTTTTGAGATTTTTCTGACTAGCAATAGTTCCTATGGATTGAGGCAACTTTATAAGGTAGCTATGGTTTGCAGTGTTGGTAGTAGATTCTTGGGAGAACTTACGTTACAAAAATATCCAGTTATTTCCCACAACATACTAAGGAACTTATTTCATTTCAGGAAAACTCAGACTATGACGGTTTGATGTGGTAATCATTGTCCTAAAATTTCTCAAATTTCTTTTCAAAGGTGGATATGACAATCTAGCAACTTTCTATAAGTAAGAACTTTGTTAAGTAAGCTACTCAAATTGGTCCATGTACTTTCAGAATTGTGTGATCATCTTCCAGAACATTTTAGACACTTTTGACTGCCCAAGAGGCATGGTGAGGTATTTTTATACAACTAATGTTTTGATGAACTCATTTATCATTACCCTCTTTAATCTATATCTAATAAATGATACTCAAGTCCACAACAGAGAAGATATTAGCCTCAGACAATGGATCGCTTAGATAGTCATAATCAGCTAAAAGTTATTGTTCGTCAAGGTGATATTATACAACATTTTAAATTTAAAAAGGATATAATTCATAGTATTGAATATGAATAGAAGTAATGATGTACAAAGAGACCAAACTCAAACAAAAACTTTCTAAACATATTTTACAAATACTCGCACAATGACTTTGTCCTGTTAATTAGTTATAGAACAAATCGCTAGTAAAATGATTTCTTCTACAAAACTATTTTTTAAATTTTTAAATTTCTAAATTTTATTCGGGTAAGACTGACCATGGGACGTACACTTCCAATAAACATCAGCATCATAACACCAAGAAACCATAAGGACACCCCAGAGGTGCCAAAACTACCTCCTTTGCCATCAGGACTGGCAGTTGAAGGAAAAAAGGGAGTGTCAGGGGAGGCCTGGGCCAAAACTGAAAACGCATGAAGGGAAGGGTCCAAAGAGATGAACCAGAAGGGGAACCAGGATGAAACCAACCAGCGTGGTAGGATGACAGGTGGACAAACAACCAAGCTTAGAAAGGATCTGTGAGGTGGGAGTGGAAGCGATGCATGGCTTCACAGAAGGTTGGGTTAGTGCTAGAAAGTGCTTCAAGGACAATAGTGTGGATCATCCATAACGCTGTTGCAACAATTAAGGCGTGGAGAGAAGGGTGGATAGGGGAGGTCATGGAAAAGGCGAAGATGTTCTTAAACATGCTGTAAGTCTGTACTTGCTCCTGGTAAAAGAGGCGCATAACATCACGCCAAATAGCCTGTGATTATGTGCATACTTCCATGAGATGGACTAATAGCCCATATTGACCACACACGATGCATGAAGACTGAGAGGCATTGGACCTCTCAGAAGTCTGGTACACTTTTTTCAGGCATCTCCACACATGGGCGCAAATCAGGGATTGTAAGTGAGGATGGTCTGTGTACTGCTAAATGTCCTGTTGGGCCTCCAGAGAGTATAGATGTCCAGCTTGTCCAGGTAGTCCACACTGGCAATGAGGGGGACTATGGGGTACAAGATTGTTTAAATTAACTAGCCCACGAACTTCTTGCTTGAAACATGGAGTAGAGAGACCCCTTTGGGTGGTGTGTCCACTGATTCTGATTCTCCAATCAGCGCTCCACATAGAGAGAAGAATTTGTTTGAAGCGGGATGGTATCTCCTGCAGACCCGCAGCAGAGGGATAAGAGGCCAGATAGTTAAGTAGAGATTGGGGTGGGTGAGATTGTGGAGGCAAAGGACGAAGGCAAAATTGAAGTGGGTCGCGCGTGAACAGTATTGGCCTGAGATTGTGGGGTTGGTGACTGATGTGATCCTGGTGCAAATATTTTGGTGGCATGAGCCTTTTAGTTGAGCAGGACCATACCACCACTATGGCGAGGGCCAAACTATGACATCTAGGCGCACAGGGGAGGGAGGCCTAACCAAAGCTACCCTTGTAGGAGGGCATACAAAGAGGCGAAGAAAGAGGGGAAAAAGCGATAGCATGGGCCACAAACCAGACTTTTTTCAGGAGAATAGAGTTGGCAAGCACAACCCAGCCTGTTAGGGTAGTCTGGTGTGCTCTGATAGAGGTTATGCGCTTGTGACATTGTCTAGGATATTGTACTCCATCACTATGAGGTGAACCCTCCCACCTCCAGCCATACTCCCAAATAGTTCATAGGACCAGCAGTGAGTATTGACATGAAAGGGATTACAAGCGGGGTGGTATGGGGTGGTAGGGGCAAGAGGACCTGTGATCTAGCTGCTGAAGCAGGTAGATAACGGGGTGCTTCTGACCATTGTGCTTGTACCAGCCAAGGAGATTGATTTTAATGTTGGAGACATTAAGTGCGGCGTTACTGACCCTGGATTAATCCTGGATAGTTGCCTCAAGCGCGCGTGCATCATGCTTGTTAGACACAAGGACCACTCAATCGTCAGAAAATGGCAGCATCTTTCTGTTGCTTGGCCTTGCACATGGACATCAGTAAGGTGGGCATTCACATTGCGTAAAAGTGGGTCAAGGCTGAAGTTGTACAATAGTGGACCTAAAAAGTCCCTTGGCGGAGACCCCTTTGAGGGTTAACTGCATCAGTGAGTAAACCAGTGCCACGAACAGCTATTGTGATAGACTCTATGAGTAACATCACCCAATTTATGAACCGGTGGGGAAGTAAAATTTGTGGAGGAAGGCTTTGAGGTAATCCTAGCTGACCTTATCATAAGCTTTTTGTTGGTCTAATAACACAAGCGCCCCATTAGCCGTGGATTGGCAGACATTGGCTACAGTGTATATTTTTTCTCATATCGACCGTTTGGGGATAAAACTTAACTTCTAAGAGGAGATTACTCAGAGGCGACTTCCTCTAGGAGGTTGCAATAATCTTAGTAATCAACTTAGTGTATGTATTATTAAGTTAGATGGGGCGCCAGTTTTCCAATTTCAGCTTATTCCCCTTCTTATACAGCGTTATCATATAGGCCTCCTGGACTTCAAGAAGGAGGCGCGTTTCTAGAAGACATTTGTTCATTGAGGCAAGCATTGATGAGGAGAAATAATTCAAATATTTCTTGTAGAAATAATATGTATCCCATATGGACCTGGGCACTTCCTGTGCGACGCACCATGAACTGCATACCAGAGTTGTTACAAGTAATTAATTTCACAAACTCCAGGTAGTGGGAAACGGTGTAGAAATGTGCTACATCAATAAACTTACAAAAGCGACAGGTTCAACTGGTTCAGACTAATACAACTCTGAATAAAAATTATGAACTTTGACATACATGGAAGCTGGAAAATCTGCAAGGGAGTTGTCTGGATGCTTTACCTGTGTGCAAGCTAAGCTCTGTCATGGTTTGAAGAATTCATGGAAAAAGTAGGTGGAGCACGTGTCACCCACCGTTATATTATTTCATTGTACAGAACACAAATGAAATGTTTGTGTTGTCTTACCAGTACGTTGAGATGAGCAAACATTTTTGCCCACTTATGACCCCAAGCTGGGTGCACCCTGCAGCAGGGACATTAGACTACAGATGGTCCAGATCCAAAAGTGTGCGCTTAATGACCGCCAAGACAGCCTGAGAGCATTGCAATGAGATGTGGTCTGGCAGAAGGATGGTGTTTGCTTTGAAGGCTGTCCTGGTGAAAAGTGAATCAGCACAGAACGGAGTGGCGCACTCCAGTTCTAAAGTTTTGGTGTCCACCCATGCCAAAAACATGAGCAACGTGATTTTGGCCGGTCAAAGTTTCACCAATGTGGCACCTGTGTGCTGGGATTGATAAAGTGAGGATATTATACCAACCTGAGGTCAGAGAAATCTATCTTTGTCATTCTAAAGTGCACAATATGAGGGTAAAAGTTCAACGGTTAAAGTATGAGGCTAATGTGGGACATAGACCTCAGCCAACTGTTATGCACATGGGAATGTGACATGTTGTGTAGCAACGGCGCATGCTTGGGGAGGGTATCAAAAAGCCTTAAGGTGTCTTTTAGGATGCAGAATTTGATGTGCCCCTGTGGGGTTAGGAATTGAAGGCAACAGTCAGTGGCTAGGTTGTCCCAGAAGTTCAGGTCGCCCACCAGAAAAGGATCAGATGGAAGTGGGAGTGAAGTTACAGCTGAGAGGAAATCCCAGTGAGCCCATGCACAGGTCATGACGTAAAAATTAACTATAGCGTGCACTTTATTGTCTTATAAAAAACATGACCAGCACATGACCATCAATATACAAATTTTTAGATATAATTTTAAAAGCTATAGGATGTATGTATAAGCACCTACAGTGCATGACCAAAGAGAAAGGGAGGGAGGAGCATGGTTGCCCATGTGCCCTTGGCACTGTGTGGACAGTGGGATTTCTGTGTTTCCAGGATGTCCACAATTTAAAATTTAATAAAAACTCAGTTTTCTAAATTGGGATGGTGAGGCCTGGAGTCCAGCAATGTTCGACATACCTAATGTGAAGGAGACCCCCATCTCACCTTAGGTGTAATGGGAAGAGCCCACTTACCCTTCCTGCTCTGCTTGTTCAGCACACAGTTTGGTCAATTGTGTTGGAAGAAAACAAGTTATAGTTGCTGTTGGACCACCAGGGGAGAAGCTCTGGTGGCACAACTGTCCAAAAAGGGTGCTTTAAAGTTCACTCATGGGTAACCTCATGACTTGTTTTGCTCCTAAATAAAAACTCTATAATCAAGAATTTTATTAGTAATAGGCAAAAAAGGTCTTGAGGTTACCTATAAGATTGAACTTCAAAGCACCCCTTTCGGACAGTTGTGCCACCAGAGCTTCTCCTTGGTGGTCTGACAAAATGGTGATCTTGCCAGGGAGCTTCCGAGTCACCACAAGAACTTATATGTTCAAAAAAGGGTAACAATTTACAAGCTGCATGTCGCTTCCAAAAGCTCTCAAACCTAAGGTCTGATGAGATGAAAGAAATTTATTGTATCAAGTTTGACTGTGTCAATGGCTATCAGGGCTTACTCAACACAGTTCATTACTTACTTACTTACTTACTGAGCTTACCTATAACCTAAAAAAGAAAACAAAGGGAAGGAAGATCTCGAGCAGCTCTATGGGCTTCAACAGAATTCAACTTAATTTGATTGAAGACCATGCCAAGAGAGCGGCTACTCAAATTCTAAACATAGCTTTCTCTAAATCCTTCAACCTCCCTAAGGCTAAACATTATTATGAGATAGCTATAAATGTAGTTATGAAAATGCTCCAAGAATATTATACCAAGTTGGGCCAATACCAGATCAAAAAACCAAAAAGGTCTCCCTCAAATAAATCTAAAGAAAATATAACAACATTAAAGTCAAAGGAGAAACCTCTCAGAAAACTAGAACAGTCTAGTCAAAAAGAAGTTCAAAGCTTTCCAAACCCTGAACCAGAATCTAATGGAGCAGAAGGGGTTTGACCAAAGATAGAAATAAAACCCTGCTTTAAGGTGTGATCCTTGAGGTAGGTGGGAGGGTTGGTAACCTCTCTATCTTGTAATTTTTTTGCTCTGGTCTACAAGTTAAAAAAGAAAACTGTGATTGAGGACTTGTCCAATGTTGCAGATCAGTTGTCAGGTTTCCCCAAGGTGCGCTCACTGGTGCTAACGCAGGGGAACCCAACAAGTAGGCAGACTGCAAGGGGCTGGCGTCATCCAAGAGGACAGGGGCAGCCTCCAGACGCGACAATGGATGAGACTCCATTCATTTTGATAAATCAAACTTAATAAAATATAAGATAAAATAGATCTTATGAACGAAAGTATTTTATTAATATAAAAATTAGGGATAATTATAGGGTATTAGGGGACACGTGGCTCTAGGATCGTCATGGCCCTGTCCAAGTAGGGTTTCTCCTGGCCTTCTGGATAACCCACGATTCTAACCCTTATTTGGATCAAGCCATTCATGTGACCAGGTCAGGCGAGATCCTAGGTCACATGTCCCAGGGAATGGGAATGTACAATTTCCTCAAATTTGGGGTAATTTATACCAAGCCCCAAATTTAATATACTTGTAGATTTGACTCTTATTTTCGAATCTAATAATCCATTTAGGATTTACACCCCTTGAAGGGGGATGTCGATCCTTCCCCTGGACAAGGCTTACACCTAACCCAGGAAAATCCCAACAGTTGCTTTTAGGAAAAATATCAGTTTTTTAGATGTATCATTTTAAGATTTTTAACTTTGGCCAATTTTTCACATCGAGGTGCTCCTGTGTTGCACCTTAAGATGTTGATACAATTTTGGGGGAGGTTGGATTGATAGAGCCAGTATCATTTGGTGTGCAATAACTTTTTATGGGTGACCCCAACTAAGACACTAGGTCCGCAAGTTGGTGGGCCCAAATTGATTGGTGAGTAAATTCTCAAGCCGCTTAAGCTACAAATAACTCAATGTCAGCTTGGGTCCTGGAAGGCGGAATCATAAACGCTGCCAAAGCTGCTGCCTTCGCCACTGCTCTACGGGCCTGTTTGGCCTCTTTTGCGCTCTTGTGGGGACACAGGTTTAACCTGAATATAACATCCCTGCACCCCACAGGAAGGAGGCATCAGTGTCAATGGCAGGATCATAATTGGGAGTCAGAACTTCTCATTGAAAATGAGAAGATATCTTTCTGAGCGATGCCCTCTCTGGAAGGGCAGGTGTGTGCTTTATGGCAAAAGAACGAAAATAGGTGCATATAGGGGTTGTACTATCAACCATAATGTGGAACGGGAAGGAGTCCTGCCCAACAATATTGATAACTGCAGTGTGAGGAATTTGCATTAAGGCTTCCATGATGACTTCTGTTGGGGTGATCACTGCAATTGCTTTGCTCGTGCTAAGCTCTGGCATAAGCTTGAAGCGCTGCATTTCAAAAGAGTATAGTTTCTCATAAACTTTTTAAGGCATCCAAGTTATAACGTTCTAGTACTTCACGTTTCACCGTTGTGGAGAGAAAGTCAAAAGTGACAAAAAATTTGGTTAGATTTGGTCCATCACGTGCACTTGGTTTCAACCACCCGTTGACCATCCTGGTGATCAACCACCATAAGCACCTGTGCAGCGTCATCTGTTGCTTGTTTAGTTTCAAACCCTAAGTCTAATTAAGCCCAGGTCATAGAGTGCGTATTACATACAATATGGCTAGGAAGTGTTTTTGCACATCACCACAGAAGTTCTCTTAAAGCGCTGTTAAATTTTTATCCAGAAAAACTTAATCCCATGATCTAATGACGACAGGGGGTGAGAGTGTGCTTTTTTATGTACTGGTTGCATTTTGCTTGCCAAGCCAAAATCTCAGGCGAGATACTCAAGCGCTGTTTTCTTATTGTTTTCTTGGCCACAGGTGTCACCAGAGCATTTCTTTACTTTGGACAGTGCAAAAACCAACTCTTTGCCCTTTACCACCCTTTCCCAACCTTTACCCAACATCTGGTGCAAACTCATCTCCTCATGTAGATTATCAAACTTACTGGTATTGAATCAAATCAGTTGTAATAAATGATTGCAATGAGAAAGAAAATTTTCTACAAAACTAACTTTATTATCAAAAAGGTTATGGGCTAGCAGCAGCTTTATCTCTTCTTCTTTAAACAGTAAATACCACGCTTGAAGGTATCCTGGAATCTATTTTTTCTACAAAACTTTAATATAATTTCGAAAAAATTCATGACAGACAACCTTGAAGACTAGCTTATCTTCAATACCTAATTTAATACACTTCCCACCCACCTTGAACATGATGATTTTATGCCCATAATTACGCAGAATCTATATTTATCTAACCATGGGCAAACAAAATTTATGGTCTGTCCAGTGCTCTTTAGATTTCAGATTTCAGTTTAGTTTTAAAGAACAACTTCTAATTCTATGGGATGGGTATTACTAAGTGCTGATTATTTTGCATTTATAGAGTTAAAGCCAGCGTCTCATTCCTAATAATTGCACCCAGATATCATACCATTTTTCTGATATAAACTTCCAAGAGGTCCATTTACAGTTAGGTCTTAGTATTTAAGCTAGTAAATACTTTAAACAAAGCTATAGAAAGCAGGATAAGAATGGTATTCGTTCTTTGTTGCTGAGGAAATAGTAGTAGGTTTTCTTTTTTGGCAGTCTATCCATATGTGCCTTTGTTTTACTAATATGACACAATTATTTGGTATAAAGCTGATGTTCTTTATTACTCATAACTGTTTCACATTTTCTTGATACAGGACGCTACCATTTAGATGTCTTAGTTCTAAAAATTATCAGTGATTTTCAAAAAGTCATTTAGAGATAGAATGATAAGTGGTGTCTAATCAACTCAGCTATGACCTAAACCTTATCAGAAATAGAGTTCTCTCAGTTTTCATATTTAGTCTGCCATATGAACGCTCTTTAAAATATGGCTGCATATTTTTGATCTGTCTTTCTTGTTAAAGATTCATCATACCATTTTCACCCTCATCAGGTGCCAGTTGGGGGCACTACAGTCAACTATTTGCTTAAAAATGTTTTATGATTATCGCGAAATTCTCATATTTATTAAAATTCTATTTTAAATCACCTTAAAGCAATACTAGTGAGTTGTGAACCCACTACCATAATTTTTCATGTTCCATCTGGTTAGGTCTCAGGACAGATTTAAATTTTGTTCCAACAACCTGAATCCTCATTTCACTTTACTAAAAGTTATTTTTAGAAAAGAGAACTATAGGGTAAATTGAAGGCATATGGTTGGCCACAGTCATCTTCTTCACCTTATTGTGGCCTAAAAGTTCCCTTTATAATTGTTTCATCATGTTTTAATGATTGTCAAGGTTTTCACAATAAGGTGTAATACAGTAAGTTTTGGTAGGAATGCCCATGCGCACACCCAAGTTACAGTAGTGGCAAGGACCATATATTGTCAAACCCGCACATAATTTCCTTGGTGGTGGACTAAGTGTCTAGCAAGGGACAGACCAACAAAGAGCAATAGAAGCGCTAGTTGCTATGTATAGTATTATTTAGTTTAATTTGAAGGCTAAGTCCTTTAAAGGCTACATGATTAGTAGCCATTGTACTCCAGTGGAATCTCCTACTAAAATTTATTTCTCTAGGGCTATCTCTTGACAAAATGAACTTCATCAAGGCATTTCTCTGTTACTTTGAGCTGTCAAATCTTTTGTAAAAACTAGGGGAAAAATCGTAGATACAAAAGAGAAATTCTTTTATAAAAAATTGGTTTAAAAATTTGGCTAAAGTCCAGGTTGAGTAGGGCACAGAAATTTAGAATGAAGCAGAAGAATTTGGAGGATTCCAAGGGATACAATCTTTTCATAATGATTAATAAGATGTCAGATGATCTCTGAATGACAAGATCTTTATCAACTTATTTAATGGATTCAGAAGGCATCCAGGATTTTAGTTTCTTGTCTTGAAGTCCATCTTTTATTGCAATTTTTGTAGATTCCACTGTGACGGACCTCCCTGGAGTATAGTGTAAGTTATTTGGCATTCAAAATTCATCCAAAAACGCGAAATCCCATCATTTATGACACCAGGGCACTATGATGAGAGAATATTCCTAGGGTTTGGAGACAATCTCTAGTTGGGTAATACGAAAATTTAAGGTTTAAAAAGCCAAAGAGAATTTAAATAGTGATGTTTTTATTGGAGCTTATATAAAAAGAGTTTGGCAATTGTAAGGGAAGGGAACTGCTAAATATCCTTCTCTTACAGATATTTCATGCTCTGGTTGGATTAGTCTTTAATGTTCTAGATAGTCACAGCTAACATACCTTTAGTAAGAGCTGTGATCTGGGGGTTATCAACTCAATGGTGAATTGCTAGAGTTAATTTCAATCAATTAAAATGAAAAGGGAGGTATGATCACATCATTTTTGTGTGGGCGCAACTCCCACAAATTTTCATCTGACTTTTGATACCTGGGGAGTGTTAACTAGTGATAATAACAGTTGGAGTTCAAAGGGTATCAAGGATGATTGATGTTGCTTTTAATAGAGTGTCAGGGTCAACTATAATTTATCAGTTATCCAAAAATTATAAAACAATGGTAAATAGAGGCTTTGTTTGGATCATAAATTCACCCATCTAAATTCATGCCCTTCTTGATGAGGAACTTTTTGATTTTCTCGTGGCATTGGGTACAGTCTGCTACTATTTCCCTGGTGGCCTCCTCAATGGGATATCTCTACCATTTGACTTGGTAGAAGAGATTGCCTCTGATGATCTTGGTCTCTTTGATCGCCTAAACTTCATACTCTTTCTCATCAAGGATTTCTAAGCATACTAGGCCTAGATTGTCTTAATGGGTCCCATAAACTTTCTTAATTGGGAAACATGGGGGATGATATGCTTGGGAGCATTCATGAAGTGCTAACTCAAATGCTACACTGTTTACCTGACTGATCACCTTGTATGGGACCAGGACAACAGGGTCCAACTTGCGGCATTAATAGGGACAGTGTAGTTATTATCATTGAAAAGAATCCTATAGATTTCTTAATAGTAAGAGGGATTTAAACGGCAAGCATCTTCCTTGACATTCTGTTCTTGCACAGTCTTATTGTTGTGAGTCTTTAAGGCAAGGTTTGATAAAATATTGTTTACTAGGCTATCGGCAGCAGGCATTACTCCATCAGATTGTCCCTAAAACATCTAGTGGTTTGTCCATTGTTGGAAAAAATAATGAGGATATACTTGTGGATGAGTGATCATGGTTTTAGATTTGCGAATTGAGTTAGAGGGAGCCAGGAGATCCAAGTTTTGCGAGTCAGAATGTGGCAGTGAAGTTCCTGTTCTAGATTCCGATTGACTTTTTCTGTTTAGCCATCTGAATGGGGATTTAAGGAGGAGGAGTGACAGAGCTTGATGCCTAGGTTAAACAGAAGATGGTCCCAGAAGCGCATAAAGTATTTGTCCGCAGTCTAATTCAATTTCATCTAGATACATGTCTCAAAAATTCTCTTTGATGAACATTTTGCCCATTTCCTTTAAGGTGATGCAAGAATTGTATGGGAGTAATTCTGAATACTTGGTAAGCCGATCCACTACCATCATGATAACAAAATGTCCATTTGACAATGGTAGAGTGGTGATGAAATCTATACTAATAGAAAACTAAGACCTAGCAGGAATTTGGAGTGGAAACAGTTTCTCCTGGGCTTGGAGCGCGAAGGTTTAGATTTGGCACAAATAGAAACTAGGAGATGTGTTTCTTCACCATGATACAATCTCATCCAAGAGTTGAACCATTTGATCAAGTTTGCAGTATTCTAATGCCAGGGTGTCTAGCTTGATGGTGGTCATGCTCGGCCTGGAGAATCTCCTCTTGCATCTCTATGACAGATACTAAGGCTTCTCATGGCGCAGATGGTCCATTTCCTGATGAAAAAGATATCATGCAAATCATTGGTAGAGCCTTCCACAAGGACCACTTTCAGCTCCTTTTCTAGCATGCTGCGATCCTGGGCATTCTTTGTTCTCCATGCGAAAATTTGGGGATTGCCTTGTATCATGACAAAAACATTGGGGAGCATGGTCGCCGTGTTGAACTCATTTAATTCAGTGTGAGTGAAAACTAAGTTGGGGTCATAGCTGAGGAGGTCAGGGGTCGAAACCAGATTTACAGGCTTTTACTTATATTGAAATTTGCTGGATTAGTTCATGGTTCCAGAGGACTTGTCTCTAGCTAATTTTTTGGGTGCTCTTATGGAATACAATGTGTAAGATTCGTCCTTATGATGAAGGGATGGTGAGCGTACTGCAAGTGGTGCCGCCATTTTTTGAGTTTGAAGATGATGGCGAGGAGTTCCTTGTCATACACTAAGTAGTTAATCTCAGATGGGACATCTTGCGACTGAAAAAGCTCACAGGATGTTCCAAACCATTTTCAACCTCATGCTAGAGAAAATCCCAAAAAGAAAATTTGGAGGCGTCCACCTCAACAATGATGGGATGGTTAGGGTAACGGTGGCCAGGACAAGCACATAAAGAAAGCTCTTTTTAATGCTTGGAAGGCTGCCTCCTCCTTCTCCCCACAGGCGAAGGGAATCTGGCCTGTGAGGCTGTTCAAAGGAGCAGCAGTTGAGAGAAGATCCTTGTTAAAACAATGGAGAGATTACCCATGTCATGAAATTTGTAAACCCCAGTATTGTCAACAGGAGGATCCTAGTCCCAGATAGCCAACAGCTTGTCGGGGAAAATAACCATGCCTTCCTTGAAGATGATGTTGCTCAAGAACAAGACAGAGTCCTAAAAGAACTCATAATGGAGGTCTTCAGACTCAGGTTGGCTTTGGAGATCAACTGAAGCGCCATTTAATATCCTTGACATGAGCTTCTCAGGTTTCAGTAAACACGGATATCATCCATATATGCATTCTAATGGTTCTTTATGAATTTCCCAATACATGGTCAATCCTATGGTGAAATACTGCAGAGGCATTGCTTAGTATAGATGTTATCAACTTGTATTCAAAGACCCTCAAATGGCACTTGAAGGACGTGAGCTGCTGTTGTTTCAGCAGAACTGGGTCTGTTAGAAGGAGTCAACAAGTTAACTTGAAGAAAAACTCACTAATACCGCCATAGGTAAGTTATAACCATTAATTGGTATAGGATATGGATTCAGCTGGTAACTGCATTGAGTCACCGGAAATCCACACTTGGGCGAAGATCTTTATTAGCCTTTGGTCCAAGAGCACAGGAGAGACCACTGATGACTTGGAGGAACAGATGAGGTCTCAAATGAGCATGTCCTTTACATATGCTTATAGAGTCTTTAGTATTTATATTTATGGAGTATATGGGAAACCATAAAGGAGTTCTGCGCCCACCTATAATTGTTGGAGAAAGTGAAAGGGATGTTGGTGGGCGATTTAGAGTGGGTAGAGGGCTCAAAAAGATGATCTAAGTGTTGGAACTCCACTGGGTGTTCAGGATTGATGGACCTTGGTGTTTACTCCCAGAAAGGGGACCTCATTGATACACAGAAGAAGTCCAGTACAATGGATGCTTTCTCTTCAGGATATAGAGTGCCCAGACAGCTTCCCATCTTAAAAAGGGGATACTTGTGACATGACCTCAAACCTAGGATGATCAAGCAAGGAAGGTTCTCCAAGGCACAAAAACACTCCTTAAACCTATGACAGGCTTGGCGGTGGGCAACTAGACATTAGACCACCCAGATATGCAAGGTATTTAAAGTATCAGTAAGAGTAACGTTCCATTTGAGGCTATTGGCAAGTCTAGACATTTAGCCAAGGCAAGGTCAATGAAGTTATCTTCAGCTCCAATGTCATCCAGAGCTTTGAAAAATTCTAAAGTGATTTGCCATTCCAATTCTTACATTTGATGGTAAATCAGATAACTAAGTATTAGGAAGGGATTGACCCATTTTTATTTAAGCTCAAGAGGGATGTTATATAGGCATTTATTTTGTAGGGTTTTTCCGTCTCTGGTGCAGGTGAGGGTGTTCAATGGTTGGGCAGGCTTTTACTGAGAGCAGATGTGCTTTGGTCACAGAGGCTTGGCTGTGAAGGTGGGCCTCTCTTGTGAGCACCAACTAACAGCTAATTCTCCACTTGACTAACTAAGTATATCCTCCATTATAATAGTGAGGATGGTGGACGCAGTGGCTCTTGTAACTCAGGGCCTAGTTTTGACATAAAATATGCAGGATCTGCATGAAAGGAGCTTTGGTAGACTCGCTTAAAATAAAGGAAGCATGCAGCGTGTTGTGTCACTGATAAGCTGCTCTTCTAGGTTAGACAGTAGAGCGGACTAGGCTAAATTAAAAGCCTCCTTGGGTTGGCAATATGTTGTACCAAGTCAATATATTTCTCCAGTGAGAAGCATAAGCCAGGTTATCTTAAGAGAAGGTTCACTACCCAAATAGACAGTTTAGTGGACAAGGTGGATATGATCGCATCCACCTGCTCATTTATTGACTATGATACGCCAACAGTCTACTGAAAGTGTGCGTGTATATGGATCCATTACAATTTAAATTATGTTTGTTACTCAATGGAGACCAAAGTGAGACAGGTTGGATTCTTGCAGGCATAGCTTTACAATGTGGAAGTGTTATGATTGTGGTTGCAAAGCAGTGGCAAACCTCTTTGAACACAAAGAGGAAGGAGACCATGATCATCACCACACTGTTGGTGTTAATTTACCAGGCAGGAAGGCTCTCAGGCTGCGGAGATTGCAGCATGTTCATCTAGATTGATAGAAAGTCAAATAATTTATTTTTAAGGTCATTCTCGCCTCCATAAGGTGCAAAGCAATACTGTTATGTAGGCATGCCCACGTGCATGCCCAAGTTAAAGTGATGCAAAAAATACTGGTGGAACAACACATAAATCACTTGTCCATAGGTTAGGTGGCTGGCAAGGAAGAGACCCACACAGATCATTGAAATGCAGTTTCCAGGGATTTAAAATGAGAGTAATTCTACGGAATTGGAGGATGTGCTTGTTGGGATTGTCAGATTCTGTGGTTGACTCAAATTAAACCCTTTGACAAACTAAAGATAAGGCCGATTTTCCCTCATAATGCTTAAGCTAATAATCTAATTAAAACCTATTTCAATAATATATTTTGGGCTGTTTATCGCAATGTGGATTTAATTATATTATTAAAAGCTCAGGCCAAATACTATAACACATTTAGGCCAATTTTATCTGCAACAACTCGGCCAGGACAATCAACTCAATGTCAATTCAATCTAAATACTCTATCAGCAGCTTAGGCCAAAGACATACGCATAGTTGGGCCAATCATTTCTACCCCAAACCTTAGCAATTAGTCCCAATTAATTGGGACCAATATTAAGAAATCAGTATACAAAATTGTTCAGTACTGACCCAAAGTTAACGTTGAAATGTCCCATGGACAAAAGATGAAGTAAATGTAATCATTTTCCTACCTCAGGACGAATTTTGTATGTTGGTAAACATAAGTGTAGTGATAGAACTTGCACATGGACTGCTCAAATGGGAGTACCTAGTGCTATTGAAAGGCCAGTTGACATCCCAATAATGGAGTCTTTTTTATCAGTAGTATGATGAAAACGTATTTTGAGCTGGTCTTAAGATAGTTTTTAAATGTTGATATACTTAACTGACACAATAGCACTTGCACATGGACTGCCCAAATGGGAGTACCTAGTGCTTTTAAGAGAGGCCTACTAGCGGCCCAATTAAGAGTATGTCATTTATTTAAACAACCACAAAATCTCTCAGAATTTGTATTTCTTTAGCAGTATGACAAAACTCAAGCTGAGACAATCCTAGGACCATTTTGAACGCTCATCGTTGCTATTTTCATCCCTGAAATCCTCCCAAATATGAGAATATTTTGCTACCAATAACCCTAGCAATAGGTCTCAGAATTATCAGTTCAAGGGCCAAACTGAGGTGGTAAAATATATGTTGAAATTTAGTGCTTTAATGTGGCCAGGGGATGCCCTAGAGGTATAAATACCAGCGCCTGGCCTAAAGTAAATTATCAAATAATAAGTATTAAATAATGAGTTATTTTAGTATTCTTATGAATTGTATCCTAAGTCGCTTTTGGAGAGTGTTAGCAAGCTGGAATCTCAGAATCCACAGCTCTCAACTTTTATGTCTCAGTTGAAGTTCCTGATTACAAAGGGTAAACAAGCCCAAAATCAGCTAGAAAAGTCGGAGCTATTTGAGGATGCCTAATGAGTTTTGAATGGTCAAAATACTGGAATCTACTGGCAAAATTGAGGATCCATTGGCCAAACTTCAGTCCAATTAAGAATGCAGGATTTAATTAAACAAACGAGCAATCCTTGAAATTTCACAGGAATCATACTGAAAGCTAGGCCTAAAGGAGCCAAAGGAATTTTTAAATTATTTTTATTGAAGCCTAAAGAAAAGGAAACTGGTACAAATATAGTTTTTCTATCTCGTTGCAATCACTTTTGCAACCCATTCAATTCAAGTCTGAGTCTAGTTTTATAATCTCACAGAGGAGATTAGTCTGCGCCCATATCAGGGAGCAGTTGGGAAAGTAAGGTAAGAGGCTCAGGTGGTAGGCCCGCGACCTCAAACATTCAAAAATGCCCCAGAGAAACCGGTGGATTAGACAAAAATAAAAAACCAGCGGTTACTTTTTACTGGAAATCTCGCTTGGCAGGCGCGATGTGACCAGTTCATCAACATGCTGCACTCTCAACCACTCTCGTCGGTGGAATACAGAGTCTGGGTGTTCCTAGTTATCCACCAAACAGCCCTCTGTGATAGATTTTGTGGGGATATGCACACTTTTTTCCCAACTGTGGTATACGTTGCACCTCATTCCATGTCACACGGTTGGCTGGATCTCAATTTCAAAAACAAGGAGGCAGTAGACGAAGCTGCTGCAGTGCACATAGTGATTGACCTCCACAAAGGGCAATGGATCATCGAAAACAAGCGCATAAGATGGACAAAATACAACCTAATTTTCCTCACGTTTGACTTTTTGCCCACTACAGTCAAGCGTGCCATTCTGGAGCAGCACCTGAAAGAGGGTCTCACCATATATGGCGAAATACAATCCTTCGAGATGCAATGCTTTATGCTGATGCCACACCTGTGCACTAACAAAGCCATTACAGTTTTGACTCCAACCAAGGAGATTGCAAAGGACCTAACCCAGATCCCACACTCCACTTATATTAATATTGAAGGACATACCACCCACTCTTTCCAGGTAACCATAGACAGCGCACCCCCCATCTGCACCCACTGTGATGCGTTCAGCCACAAAGCACATGCATGCCCCACCAAGGAGGGCATTACATTCCAAGAGCACCCCTTGGCGGCCATGGCCAGCGGGGAAGCTCACTATGAACCAACCACCAATACCAAAGAGGCTTTCCTGTGGGGAGTACAAGGCTGCTACTTACTAGTAAAGCCTGTATCCCCTCAAAAGCGAAAAAAAGCCAAACAGGCCCGCAGGGCCGCAGCCAAGGAATCAGCCAAAGTCGCCTCCACTATCCCACACTCCCAGCGCCAGGAGGACATCAAAACCTTTGCGGCAGAAGCAACTTGGGAATCCCTCAACCAATCAGATTGGGAGGCCCAAGCTGATTGGGCCACCCAATCTGAGGATCCAATGGGTGACTTGATCTCACTGGACCTTTGTAACCAAGCCCCAATTGAAATTGACTTGGTTCCCAACCTGACTGAAAAAAATTTTTGACCCAAATGTTGGTGCACTGAACTCATCTGCACCGCAAAAAATTCGGGCAACAATGGAGGAACAAAAAGCGAAGGCAAAAGCAAATACGAACCTGACTGCTAAAATTAACAAAACTACCAATAGCGTTGCTGCAAATACCCATGCCACTGTGAAGGCCCATGGGGATACAGAGGAGGCTGGTGGGCCCAGGTGCCCACCCCCTCGCACCTAAGGTGCAATGGGGGAAGCCTTCACTTTAGGAACATTGAATATCGCCAGACTCAAGGCCTCACCATCCTGACCTAGGAAACTGAGTTTTTTACAAAAAAAATTTACCCATGGACATCCTGGCCATTCAGGAATCCCACTGTCCGCGAGGTTCTGAGGATGCTTGGAAAATCATGCTCCTCCATTCCCTATTCTTCTGGTCTGAGCACTGTGGGGTGCTTGTTCAGAAAAACAATTTTTTAAATTTTTATCATCTGAATCCTTCCTCAATGGCCAAGTCCTTGTTGTTACATTTTCGTGGGCCAACATGGCGCACGCTATCATCAACATTTATGCCCCAACCTGTGCATGAGAGCGTCAGGAATTTTTCTCATCGGTCAAATCCCTTCCACTACCCCCTGACCCTTTCATAGTTGGCGACATGAACTGTTGGCTAAACACACCCATGGACCGTTGGCCTTCCTCATCCACGCCCCCCAGGGTCATGTAGAACTTCAAATTCTAAAGGCCACCTTTGGGTTATTAGATGCGCTGCTGTGGAAAGCTCCGCTGCTCAAATACATGACGCGCCACCACATCAACAATGGCCAACTAAGGTCCATGACCCGCATTGATCTTATCTTCACACTGGAAAAATTTTGATCTCATATTTCCCACTTCCACACATCAAAAATAGATTTCTCCAACCACCAGCTGGTTTTGATAACATACCACTTACCTGTCACAGTGGCTAGAGCTCTACATTGGTGCAAACTCCGCCCACCCAAAATTATGTCACCAGGATTTTCCACTTGGGTGGAATCAGCAACTTTGGCAAAGGAGTTTATTACACCATTTTGCTTGGACCCAATTTCCACATGGTCAGCCTTCAAAGAGGATGTCATCTGCCATGCTCGCCACCTCTCCTCCCAACGCTCACGAGCTACATCAGCTGTCTTCTCGCGCGCTCTGGCAGAGCTGGCACACCTGGAGTCCAATATCTCAGCCACAGGCTACAGCCCTGCTTGGGGCTGGAAGGAGGCAAAAGCAGCCTCCCACCTCAACGCGCTTGAAATGCAACACAAACATCGGGTTTGTGTTCAGTACAGGGCCAAACACATTACAGAGGGGGCACATGCACTGCATATTTTTTTAAAAAATTCTTTGAACCACGCCAGAGCATGGCCTGTACACAGGTGTGGAGACCAGATGATTCCGTCGCGGATACGCTGGCAGAAGTGGCAATCAATATACAAAAGTATTACTCCATGTTTTACGAATCTGATCCAATTCAGCTGGTTGAAATGGCAAAAGTTCTTGATAGCTCTCACATCTGCACCATTTCCCAATACCCAGAATAATGAATTTGATTACTCCAAATGAACTCTGGTCTGCCATCTGCGGTGCACCAAACTGGAAATGCCCAGGCCCAGATGGCATTCCATATGAATTATATAAAAAGTACTTCATATTTATATCCCCACTGTTGCTTACCTCCCTTAATCAGAGCCTTCTGGATAAACGCCTTCTACCAGGAGGGCAAGAGTCCTTCACCATCACACTCTTCAAGAAAGAGGATAAGCTAGACCTAGCCAACTGGCGCCCCATTTCTTTAACTAACACGGATACAAAAATTTTAACTAAAATCATGGCTAACCGTTTAGGGATTGTAGAGTCTGCCACCATCTCCCCAGAATAGTTCGGTTTCATATCCAGAAAATCGATTTGGGACAACGTGCACTCTGTGGCTAATGCATGCCAGTCCACGGCCTCTGGGGCACTTATATTCTTGGACCAACAGAAGGCCTATGATAGAGTAAACTGGGAATACCTCAGGCTCTGCCTCCACCAGTTCCGCTTGCCCCTCGCTTCATCAACTGGGTAATGCTGCTTACAGAATTTGCAACAATGGCAGTGCGTGGCCCTGGCTTCCTCACAGAAGTAGTCCGCCCTCAAAGGGGCCTACGCCAAAGGGACCCCCTTATCCCACCCTTATATAACTTCAGCCATGACCCACTACTTTGGAACGTGAATGCCCGCCTCACTGGGGTCCATGCACCAGGCCAAGCCCAAGTCAAGATGATGGCGTTTGCAGATGATTGTGTGGTCAGGGTGTCCAATAATCAAGATGCACGCGCGCTTGAAACTCTCATCCAGGAGTATTCCCGGGTAAGTAATGATGCACTGAACGCCTCAAAAACCGAAATCATCCTCCTTGGGAGATATCAAACCAGCTGGGCCCCAGCAACTAGTGCCTAGCCCAGCACAATGACTCGCACATGTGCTCGCCTTGCCTGCTCACCCCACACCGCCCCACTTGTGCTCCCCTTCGCGCCACGCCCTACCATAGGGCCTGTCCGTCATCTGGGCGTGTGGATGGAGGCAGGTGGGTATGCCTCAGCACTAATGGAAAGTCATATTCTAGACAACGTGATGAAGCGCATCGCCTCCCTCAGAGCCCACCCTACTTCCCTTACCGCAGGGTTGTTTTAGCCAACTCTATGCTCCTCTCAAAAATCTGGTTTGAAGCCCACGTAATCGCCTTCTCCCCAGGTTTTTTCAAATCTATGAATGCCCTTCTAAAAGGGTGGCATGGGCATGCTCGACCTTAAAGCCAATGCTGCCAAGATTCTGGGCACCTGGATTGCGGCCATCACTGTCCCTAAGCTCCCCTCCCAACACTGGTCCCATGCAGCCCGCTCCAACTTCTCCCGCACCCTGGGCCTTACCAATCCATCAAACCCTAACTCCTTGATGAAATCTGGCTTCCAACCCATTGGCCACAGGTCCTCACGGTACTAAACTACACTTCAAACGAATCCTCCTCTCCATGTAGAGCGCTGAGTGGAGAATCCGTATTTGTGGACACACAGCCCAGAGAGGCCGCCCCTCTCCTCAGTTCACACAGGAGATACGGGGGCTACCCATTCAAGATGGATTGATCCTCACACGGCCCCATGTCATATCCAGGGTGGACTACCTGGACATGATGGACATCCCTTATTCACTTGAGACCCAGAAGACTATTTGGAAATATGTACACCACCCTCTGTTTCAGCCTCAGATCCGTTCCCATGTGTGGTGTTTTCTGAGGCAGGTGTACTGTACAGCTGAGCGCTCTAACGCTTTACACTCATCCTGTGTCGTGTGTGGCCAGTATGGAACGCTGTTCCACCACCTGGAGAAGTGCCCTACCTCTAAAGTGATATGGCGCGAAGTTCAACGTCTGCTTGGCCAGGATCAAAATACATCCCTTCATTCTGTCAAGAGATATGTTTACTATATCCATGGTATCCCCTCTTTCACCCTCCTTCCGTGCTCTGGTGGTTGCAATCGCCATGTGGACTATCCACACGATTGTCTTGGATGCCATCGCAGGCTCCACCCCCACCTCCCAGAAGCTGTCCACAGATTCTGGTCCCACTTGGTGGACCACTTCCAGGCGTGGATGTTTGGGTACCTCCCTTTGCATCACTGTCAGCTGGTCTCCTCCTGGTTCCCAGTTTGGTTCATCAAATCGGACCCTTTCCTCCACACATGTTCAATTGTGGTTATGGCCCCTTTACACATTCCCCCCTCCCATAGTGGCGTTCCCGCTGGCAACAAGAGATAGCATCGCTTCTCTGGGGTGCCTTCCTTGCTACCAAGTTTTGTTTTCCTTTGAGTCTACATTTGGAAGTGTCTGTCCCCTGGTCAGCCTTCCCTGCAATAAATTTTAAAATTTTAAAATTTTAAAGAAAGAGAAACCGCAATTGTAGGGGAGAAGAATTACTCATATTATTCTCACCTTGTATTTCAAGCACTAGCTTGGTTTGATTCTAAAGCTTATAGATAACTGAATTAAAGACTTATTAATTTGAGCTGTGGTACATAGGTTGATAGCTCTTGGGTCAATTGCTAGTTTTAATTCTAATCAAATAATTTAAGATGTAGATGTTCAATTACATCATTTTCATGTGGACACAATTCCCGCCATGGTTCAAGTTGAATTTTGAACTTTTGGGGAATGTTGCAAACTGGTGATAATTGCTTTAAGCTCTTCAGTGATTGATGTCAATTATTTGCACTAATTTTAAAATGCATAGGGTTCAATTTCTGATTAGCCTTATAGCTATAAAATATTAAGGCAATGTTTGATCCAGAAAAAGCTTGTATTGTGGCAAGGAGAGAATATATGTGCCATAATGATAGGTAATATTTTATAAAAATTTGCAAAATCAAATCATTTATATAATTTGATGTTAGGTATTTAATGTGCTATGGTGATCAAGTCTACTAGTGAGTGTAAATTTCTTAGTCAAGCCCTGTATAAAAAAACCATGAACCTGCTTTTTGTGTGTGGAAGATCCAATATAACAGAAGAGTCTGTTTATTATATAGAGAATAGCAATGACAATTGGTTGATCAAATTTAATAAAGAATCTGCTTCAGCTAAGCTCATTCCTGCTAAGGACAGGATACCAGCAGTGATTGGACGTGAAAGGAATGATATAGGGGTGAATCATATAGTAGTGTATCTGCAACCATGGCTATAGGCTAGCTACTAAAGCTTTTAGAATTATAAAACAGTGATATAACATAAAATAAGATTTTTCTAGTTGTAAAACCTTGATTACTAATCATATATAGTGGATTAGTATCAACGGGTAGTAAAAGCAAAAATCTTTGTCTGACTATAATTTCTACTGATCAAAAAAGTTCTAAAAATGGAAAGCTTTAGATTTTTATATTCCTCTTCACTTCCAGGCTACTCAAACAAATCTTATTAAGTGAAAGTAATACCATTCCTCTTCAGAGCTTCTGGAATTATTTCATATATTTTATTTTAATTTTGAATAGGAATTTTCATAAAATCATTGCAATCAAGTTTGACATGTGTCAACTGACTTTACTTACAACGGGATTTATATATAATGGATAATTTCTAAGATCTTAGTAATTCCACTTTTATCAGCATTGTTGAAATCCTGGCTTTCTTTTACACTCAATGGTGGTTTTTGCATAGGTTTCTAAAAATTTAGCAGTGGCAAGAGTCTCAAAACTCTCAGCTGCTGTTACAAAGGTTTAGGGGATACTTAAACACCACTTGAATTAAAATAAAAAAATGTAACACTAATTTGACGTTTGATTTATATGACCTTATTAAATTAAACGTAGGGGTAAAAGAGAAGCACAATTAGCTATCGCCTCCTAGCTTTTAAGTGATTTGAGGGTAGAAATGAGAGCAGCAAGATTTCATCATATGCAACAGTTCGTCAATTTGGTAATATGCCTATTATCCCTGGCAAAGTTTTTGTGATTCTCCTCTCCTAGACTTGACTTTGGATTTTGGGCTAAAAATAGGGAAGATTAACACAAGCGGTAAGGATTTAATTTACAATTTGATTATATTCCTGGAAATCTAACCTCATGGAATCTCTTCAAGACTATAAAAGGGGGTTCTCCGCTTAGGCGTTTTAAATAAAATAATGACGGATTTGATGGGACCTTTGGAAGGACTCTGCTGATTCCATTGCAGGATAGGAATAACTATACTATTGATAACAGGGCTTTAAGGCTGGCAAATTGGGGTAGAAGTATTACCCCAGTTAGCGTTTATACTTTCAAGAGTTAGGACGCTATTTTTACTAACTTTTCGGAGGACATGGGTTTAAAAATTTTACTAGATAGTCACACATTCACATGTACAACATTACCCCCTTCAAGAATGTGAGGGGAGATAAGGGCATAGAATTCGCCCATGGACTCTATTGATAGCGATCCCATAGGCCAGGGACTTGATAGATTATTCATCGCCCTTATTATAGGTGACAGTGAAGGGTTCTTACCATACAAACCCAAGAAAGCTCCTTTCTGAGGATGATAATATTGTGGTAATACAAAAAAAATCTGATATTTGGAAGGAGTGTAGAGGTTGCCTATGCTCATTAGTTGCTACACCTTCTTTGGTGACCATTTTAGCAAGGTTAGTCATGGCATCAGACTAAAGCTGAATCAGGTGTTGTGATAATCTTCTCAGGGCTTTTTCAGACAAACCTGTATATCAGAGAAGACGTCTTTAGCTAACAGTGCAGTATTCCTGGTTCATGACCATTATTTAAGGAAAGGGAAATCTTAAGAATTGAAAGTAGCTGATATGATAGACCATGAGAGCACTGGGCAAGAATTGATACCAGTAAGTGAGTCTGAGCTGGCCATCTTCCATAATATGGAAACCAGGGTTTATTAGCTATTACCACAGTATATTGTGGAAGGGTTGTAGGGGTCTGAGAAGAGTTGTTGCGTTTCCATGGAAGTAGCTAAGATCTTGATCACCCTAAAGGTGAAATTCTACCCATTGTCACAAAGTAGAACCAGGGGACAAACATGACAGGTGAAATTAATGATGTAGGAAGTGGCAGTGGCTTTAGCAGTCTGATCAGGGAGAGCAAAAGCTTCAACCCATTTTTTTTAATGGTCAATGCCTACCAGTATATAGTGATTTCTAATAGTAGTCTGAGGTAGATGACCTACCACATTTAAACTTATTGCATGAAAAGGTTGTTGAAGCGGTGGGTAGGTTTTAATAGTTGGGCTTAAGGATGGATAGCTTCTTACAGGTTAAGAATCATCTATAATTTTTATGATAGATTCCATGATTCCTTAATATTAATACCAATCTTTCACTCACTCATAAGTTATACGCACTCTGCTGTGTCCCAACATAGAATGGACCTCAATGCTCATAAGTACTCACTCAGAAGGACGGAGATAGCACAATCAGTTCACCCCTATTTTCTTGAACAACTTCCTACTTTAAACCTTGGTATTGCAGGATGCTGGGATACATTTTCTTTGATGGTTCATCCTCGTTGTCCCAAACTTCAGGGGTCATAAGGAGGTTGCTCAGCCTTTCTGCTTCACTAAATCCAGGTGAAGGATAAGCAGCAAAGTCAAACTGGAAAAATTAATATGCGGGTTCCAGCTTGGTGTTAATTTTCATATCATAGAGTCGAAGCTTTAAGGACTAGCGAGCTAACCACATAGTGAGATCCTTAATATTCTGTAATTACTTCAAAAAAATGTGGTCACTAACCACCATGGATGAATAACAATATATGAAAAAGCGGTAACATTTTACGCCAGAAGGATAGCAAGGCACCTCTTTTTTGGGAACATTATAACTGCTTCAGTCTTGGATAATTTCTTGCTGAAATAGGGACGGAGTGGTCTATGCCAAAATGATTAGGGCAATCAGCTAGTTTTGGCTCGCTGGTGCTGATCTCCGCTGGATTCCACAAATATGTTTTTGATAATAAAGATAAATATTAATTTACAAACACTGGTTATTTTTATGTGTTTATTAGTGTTGGCGCCAGGTAAGAGAAATGAACCATCTTGATATCTCATCACTCAGTATTTAAACTATATCAAGGATTGGAGGGAATTAAATGTTAAATTTGGAATACTTAATATGTTCTAAATTAGGGAATATGTAAATTCAACCTATTGGAGCTCAGAAAACTCGCTTCACTATGGCTGAACAACTGACGGAAAGTTATTATTAGACAAGATGAACCTGTGGGATAGAGATTTAATATATTTCAGCCAATAATCATTTGAGAAAATAATGCACCCTGGGGACCCCCACCAAGCCTATAAAAGGGGGTGATCTCCGCTTAATTGTTTTGATTCAAACTAGACATGGCCCAGGGAGGAACCTCCAATAGACTCCCCAGGTTCTCCCACATGGTTGGGGAAATCCAACTGCCCAATTTCGTTCTTATTTCTTGTAAAATATTCTTAAAAAGTGTTACGGCAATTTGTGGGGTTCCAACAAAATTTGACCAGGGTTTTTGGATGATAATATCACTATTATTTAAAACGCTCTTATCATCATTGCAAACTTGAAAAAGTCTGACATTACCCCTTTTTAGCCTATTTTGACTCAAAACAGTTTTTTTCTTGAAGCTGAGAGAGCAAAAGTCTGACATCACTCCCATTAAGGATGTTAAGGGGAGAATAGGGTCATAGGAAGTGGCCATGTACCTGGTTAATGATAATCACTGTAGCCAAGGATCTGATAGAGTACTTTGCACCTCTCTTGTAGGTGATGATAAAAGTTTCTTCCCAGATTGTCCCAAGCTTACCAATTCTAGGAGTGATGCGGATATGATAATACAGAATGAGGTCAGACCCTTGTAATGTAGATAAAGGGTTTGGACCTCATAAGCCTATACTTCTTTAGTCACTTTAGCTAGATTGGTCACAGCAACAGATTAGAGATGGATGATGCGCTGAGCCAATATTCTCATGGCTTTCTTCGATTTTCTCAGCTCTAGAGGAAAATACATCTTTAGCTAAGATGGCAGGTTTCCTAGTTCTCGCCCATACAAGACAGAGAATGGGGAAATTTTCAAGATCAGGTGATAGCTAATCCAGTAGTCCATAAGACACTGGGTATGAACTGATCCCAGTTAAGTGGATCAGAAGAGGTCATTTTTCATAAAATGGAGACCAAGGTTCCATTTGCTCTCTCCACAGTCCTATTAGTATAGGTATTATGCGGAGCTGAGAAAAGTTGTTGGGCTCCCATGGAAGTAGCCAAGATTTTTGACTAGTCTTGATTTGAAGTTCTTAACATTGTCGCAAAAAGTACTAGGGATAGCCATGACGAGTGTAAATAGTTTGATGTTAAAACTTGGCTGTAGCCTTGACTCTTTGGGGAGGGAGAGTCACAGCTTCAGCCCACTTAGTAAAGTGGTCAATGACTATAAAAGTAGGTTAATTTTCATAAGTAGTCAGTGGGAGGGGACCTACTACATCTAAGCTGATGGTGTGAAATAATTGTTGAGGGGTAGTTGGTTGATATTGGTATCTTATCTTGAAACTGGATTGATTCTTAAAAGTGAGGAACGCATCCAAGGTCTCTACAATGGTTTCCATAGTTCCTTCCCAATGTAACTGATCCCTAATCCACTCATAGGTTTTCTTTGCTCCTCTATGACCTAAGGTGGAGTAAGTATCCAGGATAGCAGGTACACGTTATGAGGACCGAAGGTAAGGTAGCCACTTTATCCCATCTGCTTGTAAAATTTTCCACTCTCAACTTTGGTGTTGTGGGAGTTCCAGACTAACATTTACTGTGTGTGCTCATAATCATCCTCCCAGTAATTGGGTCATTAAGAGGTCATATAACCTCTTCGCCTTACTATTATCCAATTGAAGGACTGGCAGCCAAGTAAACCATCAACATTCATTTGACGGTTTTCAGCATGGTGTTAAATCTTCATGGTGTAATGCTGGAGCTTTAGAGCCCAGCAAGCTTTTTGGCTGGTAGGATTCTTCATGTACGTAACCATTTCAGAGATGCGTGGTCCATAACCACAGTGAAGGTGGTCCTACAAGGAAAGGACGGTAGTGCTTACCATCTAAAAATTGGCAAGAGACTCTTTTTCTGTAACGCTGTAGTTGTATTCTGTCTTTGAAAGCTCCTTACAGAAATATGATACAGGATGATCTACACTGTAATCATAAAATTGGTCTAAGATGGCCCCAATGACATAGTCTGAGGCATTAGTAAATAATGATAAAAGGTTTTCCATAATTGGGATGCCTCAGGATAGGAAGTTGTTGTAGCAGTTACTTCATAATCTCAAATGCAGCTTTTTGTTTAAAACTCAATGAAAAGGGGTATTATTCATCAATAGGAAAACAAGGGGCTCGCAGAGCTGGGAGAATCAGGTATAAAATGATTATAATACCCCATCATCCCTAGATATACTTGAATATCCTTTAAATTTTTAGGGGGATGCATTTTGGGATAGCTTCAACCTTATCCTTTATGGGTGGATTCCCTTTTGAGAAATGGAATGTCCAAGGAAATCGAATTTCCTTTGGAAGAAGGTACACTTTGAGGGTTTTTAACTTAATTTTTGTCTCATGTAAAGTTGAAACACATTTTCAAAAAATCAAGATGTTTGTTAAAGTGTTTTTAAAATACCACGATGTAGTCAAGATAGATGATGACGTAACTTACCTTTAAATCCTGTAAGATGTGCTTCATAGCGCGCTGGAAAAGTTGCAGGTGCAATGAACAACCCTTGAAGTATTTGGGGTTGTTGGAAGAGACCCTCACTGCAAATAAGAGTGCATATCTCCTGATCTAGGGGAGAAAGTTTCATTTGCCAATAGCCTCTAGCCATGTCCATTTCAGGAAAAAGTTAGATCCAGAGAGTTGTGCCAGGGATCGTCAATGCAAGGGATAGTAAGGCTATCCTTTTTGTGAGGTTATTTAATTTACAGTAGTCCATGACACCCAATGACCCCCATTCTTGTTTTAATCAACAAAAGGGGGAAGAACAATGGCTTTTTGATGGAACTCATACCCCGCGTCTAATAACTGCTGGAGCTCCATTTTCATCAGCTGTTATTCCACATTTGACTTGCAGTAAGGTTTGGACCTAATAAGATGGGCATCACGTACATTGATGGGGTGGCTCCAGCCCTTCATGTGGCTATAGTGAGTATCTAACTTCGAGAATATGTTTCTATACCCTTCTAGTAAAGTATAGACTTTTTCCAGCTCATTTGAGGTCAGCTTATCCGAGATATGGACGTTGGATAAGGGAAATACCAGGTTATCCATGGGGAAGCCCAAAACTGTCATAGAGCCAATTTAATAGATACGTTCAATGTCTTTACCGGGATTAATAAGCCTCTGCCAATCTCCTGGTGTTTTCTTATAACCATGTCTTTATGCGAGGTTTCATAGAAGGATAGTAATAGGCCTCTGGTAGGCTGGAACTAATATCCCAGAAAATACCTGAAGCTCCAAGGGGCTAACACCTTTAAGACTTACAAGGTATAATAAACAATGGTGTGGGATTTGGAACGTGATTTTTGTGTCTACCACTCGTTGTTCACCAAAATTAATCAAAAACTCATCTACAGCATAGAAAGGGATACCATCCCTAGCATCCAATGAATTGGGCAATTTCTTTGTGTTGCACCCAGAGGTGTAATAATGCAAAGTATTAGCTGAATAGGGGTGTTCAACCAGGAAAGAGCATTTTTTCTTGCTGGGATCTTTATTGGATAAGACTAAAGGGACTTCGTAGTTTTGTAATGAGAGGAATCCTTGCTTCATGTGGATTATTCCCTCAACTTCAATCATAAAATGGGTACTTATGATCATATCAGAGGTATTGTTGTCCAAAGCCAATTATGAGGATAATAAGATGAGCTTACCAATTTGAATTGGAAGGGAAGAGTATGCCCTGAAGGCTTGGGTGTTATTTGGGCCTGCAGTTCCAAATCTTTGATTGTACTAAAAGTCAGACGCCAGCTTTTATTATTTTGATGAACTTTGAGAAGAAAAATTTTAATTGGGGAGCCATTATCCAGGATGGCCATTAATCAGACTTTTTGAATGATCACTTAAACCTTTGTGAGTGTTACTCCAAAGTGAGGAGACAGGGACAAGACCTCCTTGAGCTGGAAAGGGGAGGTTAGTTTATAATAAAGTCTCAGATTATTTATAAATGGTGGATTTCATGGTATGGTCCTGCTAAAGAGGTCAGATCAAGTCAGCTGAGAAATGATTGCCATCGCTGGAAGTGTCAATAACTTTGGGACACCTTAGAATTTGGATGAGGTACGTTTCCTCAAGTATGGTGATCTTGTCTACTCCCTCAACGTTCAATTGATCAGGGACCCCCACTTCCACGAGTGCTCCCAATATGTAGTAACCAACGTCTTTGTATCCCTCATCAGATTCATCCCAAAGGGTATTCTCAAAAATTGGCAAGGTTGCAATTGAGGCAGGGGAGATGGCCACATGAGGCTAGGTAGCTATCTTCTGACCATACGCCTTTCCAGCAAGCCCTTTATTGTCTCAGAGGTTACTCTTAGGGTCTGCAACAATCAGATTGGTTGGAGGGGATGGCACAGAGGAGGTAATATACCTACAGGAAAGTGTGATATCAGTTTTAAATCACACTGAGGGAGCAGTTTCACAGGGAGGATAGGCACAGGTTGGCTCATCAACTCAACTGTTCTACAAGCGAAAGTTTTTCAATGGTTAGAGCTGAAAGGCTCATCTCAGCTTCATTTGTTGTTGCATATAAATGGAAATCAGCAACTTCTAACAGAGCCTCTTTTATGTAGCAGTTGATTTTGAAGTGGCGTTTCACTGAAATTTTATGACTGGCTAGAGAGGGTTATGAAGCTAACACAGTTAACATGGCTGCGATGGCATCATCAAGGGTTAGCATGTTAGACGTTAACAACCTCTGCGCAGCAAGGTAAAACCACTCAGCAAAGGAAGCGTTCAGTTTGCCTTCATAAATGGTAAGGCGCATGAAGCCTGTTTCCCTGTTTAGACTCTGCTTTGAACCAAATTTAGCCAAAATAGTCTCCCTCACCTCTGCCCAGGTATGCAGATTGTCTATGTAAGGAGATATCATCTCTTGTGCCAGATGACTTTAACAAGGAAGTATGTGTTTGATTTTTCTTGTCAGATGATTCTTGCATTACAGAATTATAGATTTACAAAAAAGAAGCAATGCTCCCTTCACCATAAGTGAACTTGTCTTTAGGGGGGTTATGGGCGCTACTCAATCTCTTTTAAAAATGGTTTAAAGCGCTTTATAGTTGCTTTTTAAGGGCAACTATTCTTGGTTCAGTTAGAAAGGTAAGAGTTGGAGTGTTATTTACTTTGAAAGCCTCCGTCTTTAGGTAATTTTTGTGGTATACAGGTGACGCATGTAGTGAGCACCACTTTGTGGGAATTTAACTGGTTTTTGGCTCGCTGGTGCTTAAATTCTCTGGATTCTACAAATAACTTTTTTGATAATAATGATAGAAATACTACTAAACAAAAAGCTGGCTTTTATATGTGTTTATTAGTGCTAGCGTCTGGTAAGAAAATATATCTCAATATCTCAACTCTCAGCATTAAAACTGTAATGAGGGTCAAAGGAATTAAATCGTAAGTTTGGAATACCTTAGTATGGTCTAACATTGGGGAATGTGTAATTTGACCTATTAGGGAATAAAAACTCACTTTACTTTGGCTAAACGATTGATGTATTATTTTTTTAGACAAGATGAACCCGTGGGGTAGCGATTTAAAGTATTTCAGCCAATACCTGTTTAAGGAAATTGCACCTTGGGGGCCCCACCAAGCCTATAAAAGGGGGTGGTCACCGCTTAGTTGCTTGATTCATACTAGAAATGGTCCAGGGAGGAACCTCCAATGGGCTCCCCTAGTTCCCCACATGGTAGAGCAATCTGACTGACCAATTAGTGCTATTTGCCCATATACTTACTCATAAAAGTGTTACCCGGATCCATAAATTCCTCCAAAAATTGACCAGGGTCTTTTGGCCAATGGTATCACTATTATTATTTAAAGCGCTCTTATCATCATTGCAAACTTGAAAATGTCTGACACTTCCCTCTTTCGATTTAATTTGACCCAAAACATTTTTTCTTGAAGACAGGAGGGCATATGTCCAACAATCATCCAATTGAGCCAATATGGCTCTAACAGAGTAGTCAGAGACATTGGTAAACAAGAGGATAGGTTTACCATAAACAGGGCGGTGCAGGATAGGACGCTTTTAGAAACAACCGCTTTAGCTTCTCAAAACTAGCTTTTTGTTCAGCTTCTCAATGAAAAGGGACGTTCTTAGCCAATACCCATACAAGAGGATCACTTATCTGAGCAAACTTGGGGATAAATCTGTGGTAATACCCCAATCATACCCAAAAAGTCTTGGATATTACGCACAGTTTTGTGAGCAGGCATTTTATATATAGCTTAACCTTGTCTTAGAGGAATTGAATACCGTTCTTCAAGATGGCGTGTCCAAGGAAATCTAATCTCTTCTGAAAGAAAGTATATTTTGGTGGCTTCAACTTGATGTTGGATGTGTGCAGGCATTAGAACTTCCTTTAGATGAGTAAGATGCTCATCGATGTTTTAAAGAAGACTTTGATTTTTTAGTAGATCACAAAATTTAACTTGAGTCTTGTAGAATGGAATCCATGGCTCGCTGAAAAATTGCAGTCACATTGCACTACCCTTGTGGTAATTGCGTGGGTTGAAATAAGCCTTCACTGCAAATAAGAGCACATTTCTCTTGATCTGGGAGAAAGCTCCATTTGACAGTATCCACTAGCCAAATCCATATCTGAAAATGAATTAGATTCAGAGAGTGTGTTAGCGCATTTTCAATTCAAAGGATAGTGTAATGATCGAAAACATCCCAGTTTTTTGATCACCATCTTGTCTTGGCGATGAATGCCAAATGTTTGTCTAAAATGAGGTTCCCTCGAGGTAAGTGCTTTGATCTGTTATATTTGCCAATTCAAAATTTGATTTTGGGAAATTCAAAAAATGAGAAAAGATGACACGGGTAAGCGAGGATCCGACCCCGAAATTAGCCTTGTTTTATTTATTATCGAAAATAAACTCGAGGGCAAATTCAATCCCAATGACTTAGAGCACCACAAATGAGACATAAAACCAGGGGATTTGGCAGAATCCAGGTTCTCGACACCAAATCCTATTATTTTGTTATGGATACAAATATTTATCTCTTCGTGGGATACCAGGTAAGACAAGGCAAAGGCGGCCCCGAGGCCACCAGAGAATCCCATGCAAGAGCGGAAAACGAGGAAAAATTCTGAACTGAGTTCTGAATCGCGCGGGCTCGACCTTTTAAGATCGCCCTTCAAGGGAGCCCCTCCTGCACTATTATTAGGCTCTTAGGGGCCTAAAGAACAGTGCGGGAGGGGCACAGCCCAGTGCTGGACCCCGCATAAACCCAAAAACCTCAAAATGTAACAATCGGTTTAACCAGACCGTTACAGTCAGGGTGGACTCTTTGCTCAGAGCTTATTGTGCAATTTCAGGTTCATAGATTTGCCACAGCTAAAATAGCTTCTTTGATATCACGTAAGTTTCAGAAAGAGCGTTTAATGAAGACATGTGCATCACCAAAGTGGTATGTCCCTCTAATCCTTTAAATATGGCAGCAATGGAGTCATCAAGAGAAAACTTCTTTGCAAATAGTAGTGATGGGCTGCACTATAAATTGATCAACAAAGAAGAAGATTGATTCTTAATCTTGAATGATTAGGCACATAAAATCCAGTTTCCTCTTAAGTAAGATCTTTGTTCATCCAAATCTTTCAATAAAAGCCTCCTTAACCTCCGTCCAGGTGCTAAGTATAGCCTTTATTTGGAACCATTACCTCATGGGCCAAGCGACTCAAACAAGGGAGGATGTACTTAATCTTAAATCGGTTAATGGTGCCTTTTATACCCAACTCATAGCCAAAGAGGAATGAGGCAATGCTACCCTCTCCTGGAGTAAACTTGTCTCTGAAGGAGGGGTTAGACAGTAGGAGCAGCCTCAAGGGAGGCTTGGAAAAAGCGTTGCTCTAGTGTTTTAAGAATAGACAAAGTACTGGCTAGCTGCATTTAAAAGCAACTATCCTTGGGTCAGTCTCAGCGGGGATGGCGAGAAGTTCACTCACCTTAACTCCCTCAATTTTATTTCAAAGGTTGTAGTGTACAGGCCCCCTGTAGTCAGCACACTTGTTGTAATACTAACTGTTTTACGCTCTCATGCTTTTTCACAGGATTTTAACAATTTAGCAGTGGAAGAAGTCTCAAACCTCTCAACGGCTGTTACAGAGGTTTAGAAGAAATTAAACACCACTTGATTTATAAATAGGAAAGATGTAATACTAGTATGACGTTGGATTTTTTTGATTTTTATTAAATTAAGCGTAGTAGTAAAAGCAAACCCTGATTAAACTATCAACTCCCTAGTTTATTAGTGATTTGAGGGTAGGAATGAGAGGATAAAGAAATTCCTTTTAGGCAGAAGATCACTCATTTTAGAAATATGCCATTCAGCTAATCAAAGCTTTTGTGATTCTCCTCTCCTCGCCATTGACTTTAGATGTTGGGCTAAATTAGGGAAGATGAACCCAGATAGTAAGGATTTAATATAAATTCAATCATACTCCTGGAAAATATTTTCACTTTGCAGAACTCCCTTCAAGCCTAAAACGCAAGTGCTTTCCGCCTAGGCGTTTAATAAACTATAGAAAGGATGTGGGGGACCTCAGAAGGACTCTTCTTAATCTTCTATAAGTTCAGCGTATCCATACTATTGATAGACAAACTATTTGACCGGAAAATGGGGGCAGAAGTAGTACCCCAGTCAGCGTTACTCAATAAACAGTTAGAAACACAATTTTTACCAACAATTTTGGGGGGACTTGACCTCAAATTATTTAATCCACTAGTCAAACATTCACATGTCTGACAAGTATTTTCCCTTGAAGACAAATTTGTATTTCATATGCATCAATATTATCCATTAAATTGTTCTTGCCAACTCTATGCTCCTATCCAAAGTCTGGTTCGGAGCCCACGCCATCCCCATCTCCCCAAACTTCTTCAAATCCCTGTATGCTTTGCTGCAAGGATGGCTTTGGTCAGGCCGCCCTCCACCAGTACGGCTAGAGGTCATGATTGGCCCTCATCATCATGGTGGCATGGGCCTGCTTGACTTCAAAGCCCAGCTGCCAAGATCCTGGGCACTTGGATTGTGGCCATCACCGCCCCTACACTCCCCTCCCAACACTGGTCCCATGTGGCCCACTCCAACTTCTCCCGCGCCTTGGGCCTCAACAATCCATCGAACCCCCACTCCCTGATGAAATACCTCACATCACACACATCGGCCACAGGTCCTCACGGGACTAAAACCCACTACAAACGAATCCTACTCTTTATGCAATGCGCAGAGTGGAGAATTCGTATTAGCGGACATACAACCCAAAGAGGCCGCCCCTCTCTTCAGTTCACACAAGAGGTTCAGGGGCTACTCATCCATGATGGCGTGATCCCCATTTGACCCCATGTCCTATCCAGGGTGGACTACCTGGACATGATGGACATCCCTTATTCCACTGAGACCCAAAAGACTATCTGGAAATACGCACACCATCCCCTGTTGCAGCCTCAAGTCCGCTCCCATGTGTGGCGCTGCCTGAGGCAGGTGTATCATACAGCTGAGCGCTCTAACGCTTTACACTCATCCTGTGTCGTGTGTGGCCAGTATGGAACGCTGTTCCACCGCCTGGAGAAGTGCCCCACCTCTAAAGTGATATGCCGCGAAGTTCAAAGTCTGCTGGGCCAGGATCAAACACATCCCTTCAGTCTGTCAAGAGATATGTTTGCTTCATCAATGGCCTCCCCCCTTCCACCCTCCCTCCGTGCTCTGGTGGTTGCAATCGCCATGTGGACTATCCACAAAATTGTCTTGGATGCCATCGCTGGCTCCACCCCCACCCTCCCAGAAGCTGTCCACAGATTCTGGTCTCATTTGGTGGACCACTTTCAAGCCTGGATGTTTGGATACCTCCCACTGCGTCACCAACAGCTGGTCTCCTCCTGGTTCCCAGTCTGGTTCATCAAATCAGACCCCTTCCTCCACACGTGCTCAATTGTGGCTATGGCCCCTTCACACGTTTCCTCCCCTCCCCATAAGTGGCGTGCCCGCTGGCAACAAGAGATAGCATCGCTTCTCTGGGGTGCCTCCCCTGGTACTAAGTTTTGTCTCTTCTGAGTCATATTTGGAAGTGTCCATCCCATGGTCGGCCTTCCCCACAATAAATTTAAAATTTAAATATTATCCACTAAACTTACCTATCTTATCTTCTGTTTTCTATGGCTATTTAGTTTAACTTAGTGTATATGTGTATTATTAAGGATTTTCTGTACTTATAATAAGGTATTGTATAGTTTTTAGCCCATGTTATTGGCATACCAGCACTAATAATTGGTTTAAGTTTGTAACAATTGCGTAGATATCATTTGTTATGGGTGCAGAGTTATACCTTGGTTTTATTCTAACATATGTAGGGATAAGTCCTTAACGTTATAATTTCAAAATATGAAATAATTTTCTTTTATGAAAACGATCAGGTGTTTTCTTTTTAATGATAGTAAATACTTTCTTAAAAATTTTATTCTAGTCAAATTAATTTTGTTACATTTAGACCAAAAGTACTTATATTTAGGCACAACTTATAAATAACAGTGACCTGGACTCAGGCCTCTATTTTTAAATGATTTTATTATCTATTTTATCAGTGAAAATTATATTGGAACCTTGATGTGACATTAATCTGCTAGCCATGCATCTGTGAATACATGATGTGGCACTTTTACAAAAAGGTTATGCAAAAGTTCTTCATTAAGGTAAACTCTGAGCTATAAGATAACTATTCAGTTGTTAGTCATACTCATTTTAGCGCCAGGTTTATGACTGTTTCATTGTCCCCTCTGGTCATCTTATTGGTCCAAAAAGATTCTTACATTAATTTAATTATACGTTAGATGAAATGGAACATTTTGTAAAGTTGTATTTGTTAAAATCATTTAGTGCTTACGCTCCTTTCATATTAAGATATATGAAAAGGACAATAAGTCTTTACTTTCCTTGTTTTGTAAATGGTGGACAGTATAATTATATACTTGTTTTTGTTAATCAATGATATTCATCATTTAGAGCCTTCAAGAGCTCAGCATCTATTATATGGATTAATCATTAATATTAATCATGTACACATCCTCATAGGCTGATGATAAGATAGGATAAATGGTATCTAGATATCATTTCTGTGTTTATTCTTGTAAATCATTTTTTCATGAAAGTAAAGGCTTTAAAATATATACTATACGCTTTTTGGGCAGTTTTCAAAATTTGTTATTTAGCAGAGATTAGGTGCAGTTGTTGGCTGAGTATAGCAGAGATATATTGCGTTTCTCTTATTAAAAATCTAAAAATGTTTTAGTCTTATAAACAAAAATGAATTTTGTTAGATTAGAAAGTCATTACGTGTATCTCATTTTTAACTTTCTAAGTTATGTGTGTGTCTGTTGAAAACTTTACAGTATAGCTACATGTAAACCTCAATTTTCTTGGCGCTTAAAATTACCACGCTGTAGAATATTAAGTTACAGCAATCAGACTAGTAAGTGAACTATAAGAAAGGAGCCTTATAGTGCTCTACAGAAATCAATTTCCTTATCTAATAAACTCTTGTGACGTAATTAGTTTTAATTTTAAGGATAAAAGATTAATTATTTTAAGTATAAAATCACATTAGTTATATCTATTATATACTAATGTTACAAATTTGTCTATAATTATCATATAAACTATCATCACAGTATGCTAACAATGTAGTTTATAGCTTTTAAAAAGATCTTACGTCTTTCCAAAGAGCTTATATATATAGACTAGAATGCTATACTTGTTTTTAGTACTATGCCCTGCAGTTTAACATATATTATTGAAAACGTAGCCTAAATTTAAATTAACTAACTTATCATGCACAGTAATGTTAAAACTCTTGTTATTAACTTTTTAGTGAATATAACATATATAGAATTGATATCTAGTATAAAAGTTTATACATGAAGAGTATAACATATGGTTATATTTTAATTAGTTTCAAAGATTGTGATTTTCAGCAATATATTTGTCCTAAAGTAATATTCACTTTTAATTAATACTTAGAAGTGCTTAAGGTAATTAGGCTTTGTATATAATAGATAAAAAAGTATCATCTAGTACTAAAAAAAAGATAAAAAAGTATATGGTGATGAAATCAACTGATCATTCAGCTTTTATGATATATGTGTTCAATACTAAATTAATTAGGACTAATTATCTGTTTGTACAAGTGTTTTTCTATTAAACATATCTTCTAGAAAGTATTATACCCAATAAAATTTTACAAAAACACATATGCAAGAAACTATTATGGTCCCCCCTTGGGTTGGGACCATCTAGTACTAAAAAAAGAAACTATTATGGTGAAGAAGATATTTAAAAGTCTTAAAACCCAGCCCCTTATCCTGGATCTCAGCAAGCATCCCTCAGGCGCAAGAAGGGACCCAAACCTCCTGCCATTCCTCTGCTTCAGAAGAGCGATCTGGCTCATGTTTTAGATAAGATTTAGTTACATTGCTTTTCCTCAGTGGTCCCCCTTCCTGACACCATATATCCTCTTCTTTCCTTATTTTAGAAGATTAAAGGGGTACTCATGGAGGTGGTCCATTCCAGGAGTTACCAAATGGTCTCAGAGCTCCATCCAGCCTTAGCAAATTTTATCAGATTAAGGCCCCAAATTCCAAAGCCCAACTATATCTTGTCATATCATGTCAGATTGAGTCAAACGGATCTTGAATCCATGTCCTGGATCATCTGTCCTAATTTGGAGTTATTATCAACCAGTCTTCAAGTCAAAAGTATGCTTGAAACACTGACCCTTTCAATATGACCTCTCATCTCAATCTGTTATTTGAATAACCCAAAGAAAGTTAGAGTTTTTCCCTAACTTTGATGCACCCTTTGACCCAGCCAATCATTGTATGCTTTGTGAGCCCTAGGCCTAAGGCATCAATCCAGGCTTATCCAAATTCTTCCTCATCTATAGCAACATCCCTTCATAGTGTCTGTTGCCAGCTCATTCCATTTTTATAGTTTATCTCTTAATATAAGCTGTTCTTCACATCCTCACCAAAATTTTGTACTCCTATATATAATCAATATACCTCATTTTAAAGCTTATCCAGTGAGAAATGCTGCCCTCCATGTTATTCTGCTATGGTTCTCAAGTGGATTATCTGATCTATGACCTGCATGACTCATCACAATGTAACAAGTTCAGAAAACCTTATGCTCCAAACCAACGCATGAAATTTACTGTGGATGCATTTACTACCTTGACTTCAACTTTTCTTTCCAATATGTCACTTTTTTAGGATGAACCAGAACTATCAAGCATCTAAACCCTAGTGCTGACGCATCACAAATGAGTGAGGAGCAAACAAACTTCTGAAATACAAGCAACTCTATTCATTTGCGTGATCTGCAGTTCTACTCTGCTTTGACTCCTGTTGTCCAATTACCTCATGATCCAGACCAGCGCACCATCCCTACCTGCAACTTTTTGCAGCTGTTTGACTCATGTTGACGCCTTAAATCTAACTTTGAAAATATGCAGTTTCATGAGTCAACTCTATCCAAAAATAAGATAGGATATCCGTCATCCAAAGAATGTTATCAAACATTAATGTTCTAAAACTAATGATGGCTAAGCCCTTCTCACCCAACGACCTCAACCGTAGAAACTGGAGAAGTTTTCTTCTCCCAGTCTATCTAGCACCTGGGTTTCTCCATCACAGCTATCTAGCTTATCATGGGGCCTTTGTAAGCTCTTAAAAATACTCTTCTTACATTAACTCTAGAACGTCTCTTCTCATAATAATGTTTGAAGCTGTGCCTATGATTCTATGGGCTCTCCACTGGATTCTGAAACACTCAAACTGGTTTACTAGTTTAAATATCATCAGCTAATTTATAACAATAGTGGCAACACAAATGAATAGAGAAGTGATCAATTAGGCGTCATTTACTCATCAGCTAAATGAATGAGGCTCTAAAAGATAGCCTTTCCCAAATAACTGGTCATTATATATTTTTTAAAAACCTTTATTTAAATCTTACAAGCATACAACTGGAGTGTATATATAGTAATAGCTCTTCACTTTAAGCTAATTAGTTTTTAAATTAAGACCAGATTTTCCTTTTGCACCAATAAGTAATCTTGTCATCATAGCGCAGCATATTGTGCTAAAAATACCTCTTTGCCCTATATTAGAACTTTCTGTTTTTAATTTATTTGCGAGCTGAATGATGCTGCATTGACTAGTATCTAATTCATATACCTTTGTTACCACCACATACATTCAATTGCTCTCATATTGCAAACATGTTGCACATTTAATCAACCTGCCTCGTTCTTATCAGCTTAGGTTTCATATAAGTTAATGAAGGATTTATCTGTGTATGGGTTTAACCCTAATTTCAGTTAGCAGTTTTTCAAGGCGTTTAGTATCTTTCAACCCCTAGGCTAAGGCTACTATCACCCCCACTATAAAGTTTACTCCAGTCTAATCAATCTTGAAAAGTTATATGTTAACTGAATTAGAAAGCTATTTTGTGGTAAAATGGTTGATATACTTTCCTTCTTTGCTCTAAATGTCATATCTTATAAATGTGGTTTTAATGCAATATTGGATTTTTTTATTCTTATGGCACCATATCAAATCCGGTATATGATCAACCTTACTTTATGTTAAGAGACCCATCCTCTCTGTCTAGAACTAAAAGAAATTCACTTAGGCGCAAGAGGTAATCAAAGGCACCAGTGGATCATTGATACGATTGAGCAATTTGGCTCATTTTGTTGATGAGCAGTAGGTCACTGATATGCCCCTAAGGGTCAACCCACTTTACCCCCTTCTCAACTTTTTTCCTTGTGGAAAATATTAAGGGTTTCTGTAGGGAAGTATACCAGATCAGTGGGTCACCAGCAGGGCCTCAGTACACACCCAACCACCAGTTAAAAGCCCTTAACTTCCCTGGAAGTGCAAATAGCTTTTTGAAAAATTTTAGTTTTTATGAAGTCTGAAAAATTGAATGTATCAGCATATGGAGATATGGATCAAAGATTGCTATATTAAGTTAATAGTCAATAAGGAGTTTTGAATCTTAATCGCCCAATAATATAGATCCATATGAGGCAAACTATGAAAAGCAATCAATACAGAAAAATTTATTTGAGTGTGGCTTTGTCAAACTGACTCCACTGCTAATTTTGGGGTATCCAATGTAAAAGACTTTTTAATTTTTCATAAGTTTATCAAAAACCCTTTAACCCATGTTGCTCTTCCCAACCAACCAATGGAGAAAGCTGCAAAAAGTCCCAGCCCAGTATATTTATGAGCAACCTTTGATTCCCCTCCCTTCCTCTAATTATAAAGACAGCATCACAACCAAGAGTCTATTTACTATTTCATTCCTTAAGCCAAGCCTTTTCAATATAAAAATTCATTTTTGTTTCCCAATTGTTCTCCACGGACTCCATTGGCTTCTAATATTTTAATTTTTTTATATCAATATGGAAAACTACACCACTATCCATATTATGACTTCAATAATCATTAAGTATGCACTCTAATTCATAAATCAAGAAGCTTGCCAAGTCCTAGTAGAAACTGTAAAGAATTATGATTCAACTTTATATTCAAATTGACGGTCACAAGTGCCATCCAAAAATCTATATTCCTGCTGACCCACCACTGTATTGGTGTGATCTGGCCAAAAAGGGGCTTTACAAACCGCTGCTCATGAAGGCCATATCCAACATCCAAATTTTCCGCCAACCCACCACTGTCATTGTATAATAAAGCTTAAAAGAGGCTTTACATTAAGCCTCACACAAAAACATCCCCAATTACCATATTCATCCCGCCAATCCACCACTTTCTCAGCACAATCTGAACAACAAGAAGCTCTCCAACCTGCTTTTTTAGCATACTGTATATGAGTGAAGAACGCCTGTCCATATAGCCAGAAAGTGTTTTAAGCCTCGCATTATCTGGAGCGTCCATCTTTGTGGCAATCTACTCCACTTTATACCAATAAAGTAACCATCATCATGATACCCTCACAACTCCATGTAGCAGTTCATTAAACCTCGTTATCCTTGTAATAAATACTGAGATCACCAGTACCTAAATCAAACCAATGGAAATAATTAGTAGATTTGCTGACTGAAAGCACGGTGCATTATACAGAGTGATTCTGGAGATTATCAGCAGTCTAGTGCCAAATTGAGATTATCTTAAGATAGTTATCAACGGCCAGCAACTGTAAAGTCAGGAGGGTTGGTCGTCCTCTATATCTCTTAACCTAGGGTTGTCCCAGCAAAACCCACAATTTCCCCCATTACAGCTGTTGAGATTTTTGCCCATATTCCCAGCCTGCTAGATTACCTGGTGTCTCTAAGGGAAAATTCCCTAAAGTGAAGTGAATCAGAAATCAGTTGGTCCAAATTTTGGAGGAACTACGTTTGGGGGATTTTGGTATATTTTTCTGGTCATATCCATCGAGGATTGATCCAGATGAATACCTAATATCTCATCAGGTGGAGCGGCAAATGAAATAGGGGCATCTGATAGTGATTAACTATCAGGTGTACCAATTGGGATCAGTCAGGTTTCATCACTGACTGATTGTGGATGTATAATGAGTTGCAAGGCAAGTGATGCCACCTGCAACTAGCAAATTGATCGGTTGGTGAAGTGACCTGCCATAATGGGTAAAAAGTTCCATTACCTAAGCAGGTCGCTAGCCAATTATGGTTGGTTTACTTGGATTGAGAGGAAAACGTTAGGGACACGTTTACAACTTTTTACATTTGAGGTCTTGAGGATGTCCAGTGTTGGAATCCTAGCCAGGATGGGGAAGGCCATTGCTGTTGAGATGAGGAAGGGTGATTCAATGGTTATGCTGCCGTTTCACCAAAGAGGTGTTAACTGAGGGTTAGATGGCTGAATCCCCTATAAATTTCCTAGGATTCACTATAATAAAAAACACACACATTAACACTTACACATATATCAGATACATATTAATACATTAGAACATTATTAGTTTTATTGTAGATTCTGTAATAGTTAGACTATCAGCATCTAGCGTGAAGATTTCATCTCAAGGATACTATTGCAGAAGGCAATAATAAGTAGACTCTTAAAAGAAGAGTAGAGATCTGAGTGGGGATCTAGAGACAAAAGGAACCACAACTAAGGGATTGCTGCCGACTGTGTGTTGGGCTGAAGGAGACTGCCATCAGAGGATCTTGATGAAGGCTGAGTGGACAGTAATATAGGGAACAAATCCCTACAAGTACGACTATCAAGTATTTAATTAGAAAAACTGGCCAATGAAGTTGGGTCTGAAAATAGTTCTAACTCAACTATGGATAATAGTCTCCCTACTATTATCAGATTATATATTCTTACAACGCGAGGTGCACAAGGAAACTGAACCTGTGCAGTAAAAAGGTTACTGGGTTGACAATCAATAATCAACTCCTTAGTAAATTTTTACAAGTTGGTGCTCACTACAGGGGTAGTTGAGTAGAAGAATCTATCAATAATGTCATACAAATAAGAGATGCGCAAGTTGTGGACTAAGATCGCTACAGTAAATCAGAATGCCTTAAACTCAGTGGACCACTGGGAGTTTGCGGCCTTGGAAGAGCGAGTAACCAAGGTGGAGGAAGGAGTTGAAAACGTAGCCAACTTTGGGAATGAGTTACTTGGCAAAGTAAACTCGTTAAAGAGGAAAGAATGAGACCTTGTCCGAGAGGTCCTATTCCTGAAAATGGAACATAAAGCAGATCGCGTTTGTTTGAGAAAGTTTGGTGTGGACATTGAGAAGTTAATGAAAGAAATAGAGGATTTGAAAGCATACAGATGTGCATGTGAGCCTGATATGGCCAGTGATGCCATAGAAGGAAGTCCTCAAATGATACTTGGGAAGAGGAATACCCCAAGAAATATGCGCCAGAATTTAATGCTATTATGGAGATGACACCAGAAGTTACTCCACAAGTGAACCGAGTAGCCAAACTGAGAGAATTGTTCTGAAATGACTTGGAGGAATTCAGAGCAACATGTAAATTGCCCACATTTCATCGGGATAACGCCCCAGCATTTTTCTGACTATTTGACATGACCATGAATGGATCTAGGATTGTCAGAAGGCGTTGACAGTAATGAACTGTTTGGACACAGACTGCCAGAACCTAGTGTTACCCCACTTGGAGGGGGACAGCTGGTTGTATGCTGAGGCTAAAGCAGCCATAATGAAGGAGTTTGGGAGTCCAACCCATACATCAAAACGCAAGCAAGAATTTATGGGAATTCAATATCATAAAGATGATTCTCTTGAAAGCTTTGCGGATTGACTTTACCAGGAGTCACAGATCCTGGCTGGAGCGAAGGTGTTAGACAACTATGATTCAAGAATCGCTTCGTAAGCGGCCCTTTGGCCCTATCATGATTTGCATTGAATGATGTCTACTATATTCATGACTAAAATAACTACCTCGCAAATAGTAGATAACCTGAAGATTCTGGGTGCGACGTTCAATGCTCTGAATAGATGCTTCAAGTCCAATATGGTCCAAAGTCCAAATCCCACGAAGGGAGGCGAAGGAGCAAATGAGACTTTTAACCAAACTGTGCCTGGAAATAAGCCTGAGGATTTCAAACGGTTAAATAAGAAAGAAAAGGTCTGCTTCCAGTGTGGCGGGAAAGGGCATTTCGCTGCTCACTGCAAAAGACAAATGATCAAATTAACGTGGTCCAGGCTAAAGAGACAGCAGTAGCCAAGGATTTTGGAAAAGGTCCCGCTGCCTAGACAAGAAACAGTCTAGAGTGGCAGAGAAACCTGTTCCTCCTGATATCATGAATGAAGAGATAGATATTTTCGATATGTTTTTGGAAGACAAGCAGGATCAGCTATATCAAGTGGTCAAAATGGACATAAATGCTGTGACCAGAGCTGGGGCAAAGAAGATCAACCCCAAGATAGTTCAGGAGGTTGCCCAGCTGTATGCCCAACAACTGGCGGAAAAGATTTGGGCCGCCAAGAATCCTGATGAGTTAACCGATGTTCACTTAGATGAGGCCAATCTGTCAATTACCCTTGGCACGATTAAGGAATTGTTTTCTGAATTATTGGCGCATATTATTCATACCCTAGATTCGGGTAATAACGCCACAATTCACTCAGTAAATACTCTATTACAATACTCTGAGTGTACATATATAGATATTCAGGTGAATCGAGTGAGGGTGCAGGTGATAGTTGACAGCAGAGCACCCATCAATATTGTGTTGACCAAGCTGGTGAAGAAGATGAAGATCTCTCGGACTTGGAACACAAGAAAGAATACAGAACAGCTGAGCCAAACATCACCGTTTCCTGTGGAGCGTATAGTGCGCTGCCACTACAATTCAGGTCATTGATGGTATCCATGCCAGCTATAGTTTTGGCGAACCAAAACTATGATATCCTGATTGGAATGGAGTTTCTGCGGAAATATGGAGTTAAATACAACTTCAAGGATGATACGTTGACCATCCTGGGTCAGATGTTACCATTGGTATACCAGAAGAATGGTGAAGTTCCATTGAACCAGAGAAATAACTCATTAATCTGATATACAATGACAGCATTGTACCGATTCAGTAACAATTAATTAGTAGGAAGCAACGAGAGATGCTGGCGGAAATCCTAGAAAACTGGGGAATACCTTATGGATCAAGAAGGAGAAAACTATACCAGCCAGATTGCAGATGGTAGTTAACATAGGGTTGACTTTAGAGATTCCGGAGCTGTTGTATGGAGAAGTCAGAAGCCCCTGGAAGAAGTCCAGAGTGGAGCCATGGGTGGCTCCCGGGATAATTATGCCAGGCCATGGAGAAATATGAGTTCTCTTGGCGAATTTAAGTGAAAAACCAATTAAGATCAAGAGGAATCAAATCATCGCGTTTATTCATTTAATCTCAATGGCAGAATTGAGATGATTCTATAAATTTTGGGTCTCTTGAGGAAATGAGATTACTGACTGGAGCGGCCAAAAGCATCAACCTATTAGTTGATTGAGAGTAGCTTGCAGATCTGCTGGAATGGCAGAAGGAGGAGGTGCTCAAATTATTCAGAAAATATCAGGAAGTACTCACTAAGGATGACCATGAATTGGGATGCACACAAAGCGTAATTCACAAGGTCAACACTGGGGAAAGTCTACTGATAAGGATGATACTGATCCAAAGATCAAAAGCCGCTGAAGCAGTAGTGGAAAATGAGATCAATAAACTAGTTAAGTCTGGGCTTCTAGTTCCGTCATCAAGTCCTTGGGCAAGCCCAATTTTGATTCTAAAAGAAAAAAGATGGATTGAATCGGGTAGTTATTGACTATTGGAGGCTGAATAATATTATGAAGAAGGATTCATATCCCCTACCGAGGATCAACAATACACCAGATTGATTAGGAGAAGCGAAGTATTTATCTACAATGGACCTAATCTCGGGATACTGGCAGATCAACTTTCCAGGAGAAGACCAAGAAAAATGTGCGATTATCACTGCATAGGGGCTATCTCAGCTGACTAGGATGCTCCAGGGTCTTTGTAATGCGCCTGTGACGTTTCAGAGGGCATGGATGCACTATTGAGCGACCTGAAGATGTCGTGCGTCCTGGTATATCTGGAGATTATCAATGTGTTCAGTAAAACGTTTACTGATCACCTTCAGCACTTGGAGGAAGTTTTTAAGAGACTGTCCACGGCTAACCTGAAGATCAAGACAAGGGAGTGACACTTCTTCAAGAAGGAGCTTGAATACCTGGAATTTGTGATTAATGCAAATGGATTGCAGCTGCAACCCCAGAAGATAGCAGCTATTGAAAAAATGGCTGTGACAAAGAGTGTCCGAGATATCCAAGTATTTCTTGGGATGGTCAGATACTATAGAAGATTTATTCAAGACTTTGCCTGAATAGCCGAGCCTTTGTTTCATTTATTAAAGGATCTGAAAAAAAGATTTATATGGAATGAAGAGGCCCAGGACTCCTTTAATGAATTACGCTGGTACCTGATAAATTCGCCAATTCTGAAACATCCAAATTTTGATTGGGAGTTTATCATTTAAACTGATGCTTTGTTGATGGCAATTGGCACCATACTGAGCCAAGTAGATGAACTTGGGATGAACATCCAGTGGCGTATGTGAGCTGGACACTCTCAGCCACTGAGAGAAATTACACTGTAACTGAGCGTGAATGCCATGCGGTCATTAACGCCTGTAAACAGTTTCAGGTGTATGTCCATGGAATGAACTTTAAGGTGGTGATGGACCACTCTTTGCTGCATTGGCTGCAAAATTTATGGGAACCTGAAGGATGACTGGCCCAATGGGCACTTAAGCCTCAGGCTTATGATTATGAGATAGTCCACCGAGTGGGGGCTTCTCACCAGAACGCGGATGGCTTATTGTGGTTACCAATGGTCCAGTTGGTATATCTGCAGGTGAATGAGCTATTCCAGAGAATGGTCGAAGAAAGAATTGAGGATGAGCCTCAAGAAATCCAAAGTGCGCTTCAAAAAGCGATGGAAAACACCAATATCATGGAAGGACAAGTATTCAAGATGATAAACGGGAAATTATTATTATTCGCGAAACTGTCAAAAAGAGCAGCAATAGTTCAAGCAGCTCATAAGGTTGTTGGGCATGGAGGCCTGAGAAAAATGACAGATCATATTCGCCAGTATTATTACTGGGAATTGATTAACTATGATGTTGCAGATTATCTGGCTTTTTGAGTGGAATGCCAATTGCATAAACCACACAAGAATACAACTGGCTACTGACTGGTCTGATCAGGATTTGCATGGCACATGGTGTCTATCGACGTGATGGGACCACTGGTGATGAGCACAGGAGGAGTGAAGTACATCATAGTAGCCATCAATCATCAGATGAGATGGGTCAAAATGAAAGCACTAACTAGAGTTGATGCTACCAGTACTGTGAGATTCATCCTGGATCAAGTAGTATACCAGCATGGATGTCCACAAGTTATACTGAGTAATAATGGGACCAACTTCACATCTCATGTGATCCTGAGGCTAAATGAAATAATGGGGATTCAGGGAGTTGTGTCAGTACCATACTGACTGGAGATGAACAGACTGGTAGAACGGGTCAATGAGATGCTGGCTGCGACACTGAGGAAGCTAGTCATAAGGAGAACTTCTGCATGGGGAATGTACCTGAGTTTAGTGATGTTCGCCTACAATATCAGTCATCATATGGTAATGGGAAAGACGCCATTTGAATTACTTTATGGGAGGAAGGCCACATTGTCACCGATATTATATTCAGTAGTAGAACCTACATCGTGAATGAGTACCAAACAATACTTAAACCAACTGATGAGTATCCTGATTGATATGTAATTGCAAGCACTTGATACAACCTTAAAGAAAAGGAAATGAGCAAAATCAACAGATGATAAGAACTGACTGCCATTGGAAGAATATCAAATAGGAGAAAGAGTCACCTATTGTTATATGCACGGTTTTGGATGAAGAAACAAATTGGATGCGTTATGGTCAGGTCCATTTAAAGTAATTGCTAAGGTGGTGACTAATGCTTACACCATCAAGAATCTCTTGGATGGAAGAGTAGTAGATTGAGTACACACTAAGTATCTAAAGCATTGGATTAAAGAAAAAAAGGACCTCTGAACCAAAAATAGATGATTAAGTCCGAAAAAAGGACCTCTGAACCTTAGAAAACTGATAGGTTTAAGTGCCCAGGATCCAGTTTGGGGGAAAAGATGGACCTATGGACCTAAACAAGGTCAAGTCCCATAGAAAAAAAGAAAAGGAAATAAAAATAAAAAAATTGATAAAAGATATTGGGAAAAAAGAGAGAATATTTTTAAATGCATAGAAAAAAAGACAATATATTTTTATAAAATTATTATTTTTATTGGTTGTCCTCAGTGCAGGGATGATTCGCCTATGTCACCTCTTTGGGGAGGGATGATGGATTGCGGTAGGAAGAAATAGCCCATTGAAATTGATATGCAATTGGACACTTGCAAGGGTGAGACCTACATGAAACCATGTTCATTGAGCTGATGCCAAGCTCTGAGAGAATGCGACTAGAGGAAGGGAAATAGATATGTTGGAAGAAGCCAATCATGAAACCCCAGAGTGGGGAGGAAAACAGCAATAAAGAAAGAGGCAATTAGCGAATAACCCTGAGTAATCCTGATAAGGCACTGGCACCGGAAAATTTGTTTGACTACCTACTGATGGGCCTCATCAAGAGTACTGGACATGTGAGCCAGCAGCAAAGAAGGAATACTCAAGGGGGTTTGTCAAATCATGCCCCTGATTAACGCCATCAACAGAAGATAGCAATGAGAAGCTCCATAGAAGAGGTAGTTGTGTAAAGAGCGGATTGCATCTTGTAAACAATGACTACAGGCTTCACAGAAGCTGAAGCTGAATGACTGATAAAAATCAGGCGAGGCTGAAAGCTTCTCCAACCAACTTTGAAGAACTTGGCTGGCAAAGCGGAGAGCAAAAGTGGCAGTATCCCAATCCAGAAGGTTGTCCAGATCTGAGGGATTTAACACTAATGATAACGCCTCAGTGACTTACGCCTGAAGTTCAGTGTAGGGGAGCTCAGAATGTATGCTGTTCCTTTTTGAAAGCTCAGAAACCAGCACAATTGTTAGTAAAATTGTCCAAGTTGGATAAGGAACTCAGGGAGCAAATCCAACCCAGCCAAGAATGAACGATCTAAAGTGACTGGAATAACCTCTGGAGCATCAACAATGATGTTCAGAGCCTCAGTGAAAGGAGCCAAATCCAGAAGGGTTTTGAAGACCAACTTGGGGATTGACTGTAAGGAAAGAGTCAGCTGAAAGGTATTTAAAATGATGGCACGCCTGGTTTCAAAAGGTTTGGATACCGTTTCCAGTAATTTGATGGAAGGACTAGCCCCTTGTGCCAGACTAGGCGTATGAGTCCTGGAAGGACCATAGAAGAGGTTCCACTGAGCATCCTGACTCATCCACTAGAAGAGGCGGAGGTCTGAACCTGACAGACTGTTCAGAAGTTGCTGATAATGGGATTCTGAGTTCAACATATGAGCAGAACTAGAAGGGGATTGTTGGACTTATATAGAAGTTGACATTATGCACTCTATAATCCATTAGGCTTCAATTTTGGAAAATTAATTTCATAAAAATAATGAAATAAGCTTTCCAAGGGAATTGGGACCATCTAGTACTAAAAAAAAAGCTTTCCAAGGGAAGGATCGAGAATGACTTACAGCCAAGAGGATATGAGCAAGATAATGAAAGAAAATAAAAATAAGCATTCTTAATCAGCCGTGAAATGAACATTGATGGCAAGAGTCTCCTGTCTAGGATGAGGAGAGAATCAGAAATCAAGGACGCCGGACTAAGCATGCTGAATATGACAGTGGGTCATATACCCTGATGGGGGAAAACTGGATCCTGGGAAAAATATTGTCATGAGTAAATCAATCAGCCCGGCATGACAAGAGGTCGTGGAGACCGCGCTCTGAGTATGCAGTAGCGAGGAGGAAAAGGAGGAATGTCATATGCCGAAGGTCATCCCAAGAAGTGTTGATTATTAACGAGTGTACTCCGCTTGAACCAATGAAGTATTCAACCAGGTGTCTGAAGCAGTGTTTCCATGCCCCAGTCCTTTTCTCGCTGGAAATCTAGGCAAGAGGGGTGATGTGTTGGGATAAACGCCCATATTCCCAGCCTGCTAGATTACCTGGTGTCGCTAAGGGAAAATTCCCTAAAGCAAAATGAATTGGAAAATCAGTTGGCCAAAATTTGGAGGAACAACGTTCAGGGGATTTTGGAATATTCATCTAGTTGTATCCTTCAGGGATCGATCTGGATGAATACCTAATATCTCATTGGGCAGATCGGCCAATGAAACAGGGGCATCTGATAGTGATTAACTATCAGGTGTACCAATTGGGATTGGTTGAGTTTCATCACTGACTGATTGGGAATGTATGATGAGTTGAGAGGCGAGTGATGCTTCCTGAAACTAGAAAATTGATTGGTTGGTGAAGTGACCTGCCATAATGGGTAAAAAGTCCCATTACCTAAGCAGGTCGCTAGCCAATTATGGTTGGTTCACTTAAATTGAGAGGAAAACGTTAGGGACACGTTTCTGACTCTTCCCATTTGAGGTCTCAAGGATGTCCAACATCGGAATCCTAGTCAGGATGGGGAAGACCATTACTGCCAAGATGAGGAAGGGTGATTTAATGGCAAAAGATGCCGTTTCATTAAAGAGGTGTCAACTGAGGGTTAGACAGCCGAATCCCCTATAAATTCTATAGGATTCACTATAATAAAAAACACACATATTAACACTTACACATATATCCAGATACATATTAATACATTAGAACATTATTAGTTTTATTGTAGATTCAGTAATAGTTAGACTATCAGCATCTAGCGTGAAGATTCCATCTCAAGGATATTATTGCAGAAGGCAATAATTGGTAGACTCTTAGAAGAAGAGTAGAGATCTGAGTGGGGATCTAGAGATGAAGGGAACCATGACTAAGGGATTGCTGCCTACTGTGTGTTGGGCTGAAGGAGACTGCCATCAGAGGATCTTGATGAAGATTGAGTGGACAGTAATATAGGGAATGAATCCCTACAAGTATGACTATCAAGTATTTAATTGGAAATACTGGCGGAAGCATTGGGCCTGAAAATAGTTTTAACTCAACTACGGATAATAGTCTCCATACTATTATTGGATTATATATCTATACAACGTGAGGTGAACAAGGAAACTGAACCACTGCACTAAAAAGGTTACTGGGTTGACAACCAATAATCAACTCCTTAGTAAATTTTTACAACACTTATGAAGTTGAGCCTGCCCCAATATGATTAGTGTGATAAACCCATTTAATCTGAAATAAGACCGCCCCTACTCACCCTGTCCTTGTTTGTAACCCACAAATCATAAAAACTAATCAACAGTTTTTCAGGTGGGACTGCGGTGCCAAAATCTTTTGTAAAAATTGATACCAATCTGCCCAATCAAGTCAAACACAAATCATTTCAAAAGCAATCTAGGGTGTTAATCTGCCAGAAAAGAGTTTTATAGTGCTCACCAAGGTTTATGAATAACCCATATTCCCCTAACTATATGGCTTTTAAGACAGCAGGCTCACCAGGTCCTGTTGTCAGTTTATTTCTTTGTTTTGAAATAAACAAGAACCTGCAAAAAAACATTTAATTTTTAATCATATTAGCTACTATTTAGCCGCAATACTTGTCAAGTGATCATATCTCCCAATCTGTGCAGTGACTGGTCCATAGTGGCAATTGTAACTAAGCTGTAGATTCTCCGCTTTATAGTGATAATATCAGTAAGGGCCAACTTGGGCTTGTCTCCCATTCTAGATGCCTTTCAGTATCAAAAGCTTGCCCTTCTCTTTAAAGTTCTTATCTACCAGTTTGCCAAGTTCTGTGGCACATCTGCAAGTTCTGCTTCCCTGTTGCCAGAGATATACCCACCCCACATGCTGTTCCCAGAGAAACTGCCTCCTTTATTACTCCGCAGCCATATTTACTACCAATTGGCTACTGTGGTAAAGCCGTAACTTTAGTTGGTAATCAACAAGCCTCAGTTCTACCTTTCTAGATAAATACAAAGTTCTGTGGTGGGCTATACTCTTGGTATTAATGTTTTTTTTGTATCATAAAATCTAGACTGGAAGGCCACTCTCAGTCTTATTAGTCATTGCCATGACATAATAGACTGACCCTTAATTTCTGTTATCATCACTTTTTATGTAGATGATGCAATGTTTTCTTAGAACAAATAACATATAATTGGTGTTTGGGTTAGTGTTTTAGGTTCAGTTTGTGAATTTGTCAGATATTTCTGCGTGGTGGTTGTGGAGTTCTTTCTGTCTCTAACCCCTTCTCATCTATTTATTTCAAGTCTTATCCATACAGTTGGGGTGAGTTTTTCCTTACCTTCCTCAGTGGTAGTGAAATAAGTTTTGGACTCTTTGGCGGAGTTTCAGCTTTGTTTCTCAGCAAATAGTGAAAATTTCACCTCCCTTGTGGATGCTAAACAAAATGTAGTTCTCCTGGATAAGGTAGAAGAATATTTACGCCGTTTGGTGCACGTAAACCTGCATTCAGCCAACCAATATGGAGTTTTCAATTCCTTATATACTTTAGTGTCCTTGGTGATCTAAGCGCTGGTCTCAAAGTCAGCTAACCGCTTATAAATTTTCACTTTTTTGTAGAATCATCAGATTTGGCCTCGTTTATTGAAGTATTTCTTGTTCAAGGCCCTGAAAGGCCTTCCTTTGGATGTCCCCATTGCAGTACTCCGTGCCACTCTAAAAAAATTTTTAGAATCATTCCTCAAGGTAATATCAGTTTGGTTTCTTGATAAAGTTGGTTGCGGTGGTAATCTCCCCTGGAGCCACATTTTGAATTACACAGGTAGGGGTAGGAGGTTTACCAAAAGCGCTTCCCACTGAGGTCATGTTGGGTAAATCTCTGAATCTAGGGGTGCCCTGCTCATTTTCATTAAATAAGAGTGTAAGTAAAACCAGGTTCCAGGTGTAAGTGTTTTGTCATTCCATAATGTTGTTTCTTGCCATCCACTCTCAGTCCCCTAAGTTTAGATACCCAGATCTTCTATTGAGTCTAAATCTATGGAGAAGAAAGTACCCTTGTAACTTATGGTGGCCTTAATATCTGCGTTGCAACAAGTTTCGATTGAGGCAATCATCCTGACTGAATCGCTATATTCCCTTTCATATCCCCATTCCTCTGATGCCCCTGTAATTACCACATCTTAGCCAGTCAAGCTGTGCTGTTACAAATAAATAGGATCATGACTACTTATTTACCTCGAAATCCAGTTAGGTTACATAAGGTGTTAATTGACGCTCTCTTGTATACTAGAGCGACGGGTAACTTTATGAGTTTATAGATAGTACAGTATCTTAATTAGTCATTGTAAAGGTTCATTTGTGTTGGGTGCGTCCACTGCCCCAAAGATTTGTTATCAAGTGAGGCGATCTGTACCCTTTTCTGAGCGCAAGTTCTTCTTTTTATGATATGTTTAATGAGTTGCCAAATTTGATGTTCCCAGCTATCCTGGGTTTGGGCTGGGGGTTTTGGCAACTGGTTAATATCAATTTGATATCAAACTTCTTATCCTTTTAGAATTCCCACTTAATATGGGAGTATCCTATCATTAAAAAGTTAGTATTTGAAAGGGGGTTAGTTCCATCACTTCCATTTATTTTCTTACGGAGCTTCCTCCCAACTTTCCCTCTTCACTACTGGCATATAAGAAAGTCTATATGGAAAAAGCCAATTTTCTCCAGCCCCAAATTGAGTATCACTTGGTTTACCGTTTGATAATTATTTTTTAATATCAATTGCCCGTTATATCCCTGTAATGAACAGAGGTATAATGCTCGTGAGGTCTTGTTAGAGGATATTCTTTCTGAGGGGTGTATATTCATGAAATCCTCTCTCCTCGCTTCACCCATAGTTTTTCTCAGAAGGCCAATGGAACGCTGCGTCCATTCGTGGACTGTGGCAATTTAAATAACATAAAAGTGCATTATACATATCTTCTTCCCCTCAAACAGACCATCATCTAAGAAATTACATAATCACAGGTGTTTCCAATCTTGATCTCATGAAAGCCTTCAATCAAATACAGGTAGTGGAGGGCCAGGAGTGACTTATGAATAATTATACAATAAGGGGTATCTTCAAGTTAAGCGTAATGCCCTCTGGTTTAATTATTGCGCCTGCCACGTTCCAGCACATGATTAATATGTTTTGGGTAATTTTTGTTTTCTTTATGCAGTGTCATACATTGACGACATATTATTACATTTTCCCACGAATTAACAGCATGCAAAGGACCTGTAGGTGGTTCCAGCTGAGTTGCTGAAGGCTGATCTTTATATGAAGCCTTCAAAGTGCAAGTTTATAGAAGAATAAGTAAATTTATTGGGAAACTGATCTTGAAGTTTGGTACGCCATTCCAATTTGCAAATATGAGAACATTCTCTTGTGGCCCACCCCTACCATACAGAAACAGCTGCGGAGTTTCCTGGGTACCATCTTTTTCTTGTAGAATTTTACCTATGAGCTCTTTCAGTTGGTGCCGCTGCTTCTTCCTCTTACAGGGAAGAACATCCCTTTAAATGTACGGAAGATTGCCAACATGCATCTGAAGCCATCAAGAAAGTGTTTGTGACGCCTCCTGTTATCAAGCATTCCAATCCATCTAGGTCTTTTATAATGGCAGGCGAAGACTCTGCAGCCGCATCGGTGGCTTTTCTGCTTTAGTAACATAATGGGGTGGAGAATCCTGTCGCCTACTTCTCACGTGAGTTCTTCTCCTTGGATGAATCATGGACCATATATGACAAGAAGCTTGATGCCACGGTGTGATTGACCACACACTGGTGGTACTTCACAAAATACACAGCATGATTTGTTTTCAGGACTGACCACCAGGTCCATATGTTTTTAAAAGCCATAGTATCTGGAACATCATCAGGCCCAGTACTATAACGACCTTTGTAGACTTAACTCAATACATTTTAATGAAAGGTGCCCTGAGTGGCATTTCCAATCTGTTAAATTGCATCCCTCTTTGAGTCCTATGGAGGAGTAGAACAGTAGCTAACCACGGTGATTCCCCTTGCCAAGATCTTGGATATTTCTCCTGAAGATCTAAGTTGGAAATACCGTGTATGTGCCTCTGGCTTCTTGGGTACTAAAGGGTCAAACATCCTGCCTGGAGGGTCTAAAAATGTTCGATCAAATGGTACTGCCAGCCCATAAGAAGACCCAATATTTTGCTGAAGGAGGGGATTATTTTGTTCTTGAGCGAAGTTTGGGTTTTTTCTAACTTTTTGATGAGGTCATACTCACTCATCATGATCCCCATTAGTGTGACACCCATATAGTAAAAGGTGCAACGATCTGGTGAAGCGGTTTTTTAACTAGCTGAGTATCTTTAAGTTATATTAGTTTTGATTGCCAATTGCGTGAAATTTGCTTGAACCTCTTCTGATATGTCAGGTAATAATGGTCTTCTCCATCACCTGTAGCAGGCAGAAGAACCGTGGATCTTGGTATACAATGAAATCAATGTTGAGCTCCCTTGTTCTAATATGGTCAATGCAATTAAGGTGCTCTTGGACTATTTTAATAAGTTTTTTTGTCCCATGTATGTCAGCCATCTTCTCTGAGGAAACGTCCAGGATCCTTGTTCATTATGTGTTTTCCATGTTTGGTCTACCTCAGGAGGCAGTGAGTTATTGGGGTCTAGTTTACTGATCATTTTTGGACCGCGCTTCTGGCCATCCTGGAGATCAAGCCATGCCGCTCCACCGCATAACCCAGTATGATGAGCAGACAGAGAGGGTCAACCAGATCCTTGAGCAGTATTGTTGCTGCTATGCCTCTTTCTCTCAGGATACCTGGGCTGCTGACCTTCCCCTGACACAGTTCGCGTAAAATAATGGCACCCACTTGTCAACCAGTTTCTCCCCCTTATGAAGCTACCTAGGGTATAACCCTTGTTTCACATTGGCCCCTGCCTTCTCCAAGAAGTACCTGCTGCAAAGGAACATTTGCAGCATATTAAAAGTACACAAACCCTGTTTTGGGAACACTTGACTAAAATAATTATTAATTAAAAACAGTTTGCGGATTGCAAATCACTTCCTGCCCATGAAATTAAGGTAAGTTCCTTGTCATGATGGATATGCGGCACCTACATATGATGTTTTCCTCTTGGAAGTTTGTTAACAAATGTTCTTACCCCACATGATGGAGGAAGATTTAAATAAATGAAGCTTTCCAATCGACCCTCCCAGTTCATTGAAAGCAGCATCCCATTTTCAACGCTTCCAAGTTGTACCTTTTTTAAAAGGAGAAATACCTGCTCTGACAGAACTAATCCTAGTAGAAGATTCAGAAGGGGCCATTTTCAACGCAATTTTGGCATCACAGAACTTTCTCCATTTGGTGCAGCACTTGGTTGCCTAAACTATATATCCTTTCTACAAGAATATCTAGGTCAGCGCCCACAAATATACCCATTGTCATGAGTTGGTGGTAGCCTTCCACGCATCACATCTCATAAGTTCCTCTCCATCTTCAGAAGCTTAATGCCCTCCTGGCCATCAAGTTGCTAAAGACAAATAAAACCTTCGCTCTTTCCCATGGTCTATGTGGTGGTGCTTCCCTCTTAAAAGAGGGATGTATAATGTAAGTCCTGTGGAGTGCCCCCTAACATCAAATGGAAGAAGCATCCTTTTAGGACCAATAAGGGGCAAAGAAGGCTGGCTCCCCCTATTCACCCATGGCGATCTAGCACATGTGGTGGTCTAAGTTGGGTAACAGCCTACCCCCTAAAGGTTATCCCATTACACCTCTTCACACCACCAAGGAGTTGTTATATAAAGATCATGGGTGTGTCAGGAGGTGGTAGTGTCCAGAAGCCAAGGCAGCAGGAAGGTCACAGACTCCCACCCTTCCATAATGCATCACCCCTAATATGGTTCATTAATAGAAGTAATTCAATACTAAATGATATTGAATCGTTAAAAAAATCTTAAATAAGAAAAACATCCATTTTTCTTTCCTCATTTTTGGAAGTGAAGGCAAGCCCACCCCAATAACGTGGCATGCTGAACATATTCAAATACAAGATGGGACCGCCCATACCTGCTCTGGCCTTGGACGCAACCTGCCAGTTGCCAAACAAATTGTTGCCAGCTCACCAGGAAGAATAGCACTGCCTAAATCTTTTTAACAAACTTAATACTAAAATGTGGCAAATCAACTCGGATCCATAAAGGTATTAAAATCACCTTGGAGTTTGAATCCAATAGAATCAAATGCAATAGTGTTCACTGAGGTCTATGCACACCCCCAATTCCCCCAACAATATGTCTCTTAAGACAGCAGGTCTCAACTGGTCTTGATGTCAGTCTAAATACAATTACTTTTATTTTGCTATAAGCAAGAGCATACAGAAAATAACCAATAAAAGTTTAATTATTTTAGCTACCAGCTTGCCACAGCAATAAAGTTAACATGTGTTAAAACTTTAGAAGCTGTTCACTTGACTTCTGCTTCTGGAATGAGCACCAATTGGTAAAATTGGGATTTGACTCCTTGTTCTGAATAATAACTCAATTCAGCTCCCTTTGAACAACTAGCAACAAATTTCTTGTATGTTCTTTGATTGATTTGCTAATGCAATATAATGGACAATAGTAGTATGTAGACTACTATTCTAGTTGAGCCAATAGCATATATACTGATTAGGTCCAACGCCAACCTGGTGCTTGTCCTAATGTTGATTTCTAATGAAATGATAGGGGCTTCTTCCCTGTTCCCTCTGGTAGAACTTACCTAGTCTTTGGTTCAGAGGTTCTTTTTGTTTCTTATTACACAGAGTCCGCATAGATAGCCATACTATATAAAGTAATTTCTTGCTTCCTTCTCTAATAACAAGAGCAAACAGTCTAATTTAATAAATATTTAATCTGTAAAATATTTTTAACTTCATTAACTGCTTTTTTATATAGTCAAGAGGACTTTATAAATAATTTGGTGCAAAACTCTTTGGCTGGCCCCCCAATTGAAAATGATGGCCGTTGCCAATAAATTAATTCTACAGGGGCACGCAAAATGATGATCTTCCACATTAAATATAATTGGGTTCTCTTTTCTACTTGACCGCACCTCTTCTGAGTTGAAATAAGAACGTGTCTTAATATCTTCACTCAATTCCCACCAATTTTACTTATATGTTAAAAACCTGCTTAAGTAATGGGACTTTTACCCATAAATGGAAAATTGCGATCCAGAAAAGGTTAACTTAAAAGTTGTTCTTATGACAGGTGGCATTACTCTCCTAACTCATAAAACCCTTAGTCAATTGGAAACTAATCCCAATTGACTCTTACAAGTCAAGTCAGTTATCAATAATTATATTTTTAGTACTAGTGGTGCCCAACCCAGAAGGGGGAGCCGCCACGCATCTTTAGTCGCAAATGGGCCAAACAAAGGGATTATCATAAATTAAAAAATTCCTAATATAGTCCCTAGGTTATCAGCCTAGGAAGCCATATCAGATGTTGAGGAGGCTTTGAGGAAACTTTTGCCTGGTGCCCGCTTTAGCTGGAGGACCATAGCGGACAGCATTGGGGTGGGAGCATCAGTGACATGGGGCATAAGGAGGTATAGTTGGGATTTTTCTTCATTAATGAGGCCAGCGGTGTCTATCACCTCAACGCATTGAGCAAGTTGATGCTCAGAAAAAATGATGAGAGCTGGAACACAAGTAAATGACATGATGCACAGGTGGGTTTCAGGATAATTGGGGTTGAAAAGAGAAGTTTTTGCTGCATCAATGCAAGCGTGGCTCGCACTGAAAGCAAGCTCCTCAATTTCATACTTCGCATCTTCCTCAAAATCATTGGGTAAATTGGGGATAGGAATATCCTCAACCAGAGGATTCATTGCCACATGGAGTATCTGGGGAGGAGGGTGTTGGCCGGGGCAGCTGCGGCTGCAACTGCCATTTCATTAATTTTTTTATGAATGGGAAACCCATTATGGATGATAAATGGTTGTAACGCGATATGGGAGGGTCAACAAAGAACTCCTCAAAGCAAAATCAGGTTTCACATGGCACAGCTTTTCATCCTCATCAATCCATTTGAGAGCCTCAAATGGATTGGATTCAGCCAGCACTGGGCCAGCCTCAGGAATTGGGGCTGTGGCCAGAGCTGATTGCCCTGTGCTGTTGACCATAGCAGCTCAGCTGAAACTGGTTCAGCCATCAACTCAGGATTCTGTAATCCGGTCAAATTTTTAAAATTTTTAAATTTTCTAAAATTTTGATTGGCCGCCGCTCTGGAAACAGCGCCAAAATTCCCTGAGGTTGGGGTGGGAGGATCGAGCCCCATTCGAAGAATTGGGGTGAGACAGCCACCAGGGCAGCACCCAAGACCTGAGCGGTAATGTGGTAGAAGTGGCAACCGTGGGGCACTTGCACTTTGAGTGGTCAAGCTTGAAGCACAAGGGGCAAATGGCGTGACCATTTTCAATGTGCGCCCAGAATGGGTGATCAGGAGCAGAACTGATCATGGTGCAGGGGGAATTGTGAGGTGAGAGTCATGATGAAATGGGCAGATCATTGTAAAGATGTGAGGCCATGCCAACCAATCTGCCCCATTGAAACCACAAACAGAAACTTGGGGTCTGCGCCATAAATGGCCAAACCCTCCGTGAGCTCATGGTGGAGGCATTCAGGGGAAAGGAAAGAGGGCAACCTGGCGAACTGGATCACCAAAGTAGCCTCATCTGGGAGCCAGGTGTGAACGGTGGGCAAAGGAATTTTTTTAAAAGTTAATTGCAGCTTGGCTGCTGCCACTGCATTGGCTTCAGAGTGGAAGCTGAGGTTGCGTACCCCTTAAAGGGTTGGAAGTCAATATAGCTGGCATCTTTGAAAACTGCCATAGCCATCTCGATGATGGCTGAGCTTGTGTATGGGAAGAGATTCCCATATTTGACTTGGAGGCTGAAATGCAAATTGCTCCATGGGAGCACCAAAGGTCTCCATAGCACCACCTGAGAGCTGGTGAGGTGGTGGGCCAAGTCCCAAGGGTGGGCATAATGCCCAGTAGCACTAGGTGGGCTAGCAGGCCAGCCCAGGCGCGCTTCAGCGGTGACCAAAAGATGCCAGATGGCAGTGCACCATTTCCCCAAGCTGGGGCAGCAGGCATCGATTGCATCTACTTTGGTAAGGTTTGGATTGATTGAGTGGTTGTTTTTTGTATTTTTTTAATCCAAATTTTTCATTTGATTTGGGTATCAAAGCAAAAGAAAGATCCCATCAATAGTTATATTAGCCCTCTAATTGCTTTCTTATTGTTGTTAAGTTTTTGGCCAATGGTGCAAGCTTAAATAACTTAACAATGAAATCAAGGATATAAACTTGCTTTTCAAATGAAACTCCTGCTCGTAATTGGGAAGTAGATTCTCTGATAATCCTCAATATTAGCCAAGTAACTCCAGTATGATCACCGTTCTCAAGTCTACTGGCACCAACAATACAAGACCTTCTGTCTTTGTACAAAATTTGGAAATTATTCCTCTATAATTGGGACTACTTCTTGAGAAGGCAACTATTTACTTCTCTTTGGGAAGAATAAACACACACAACTATCTAATATATATGTAATGGCAACAGATACAAATATCAGACAGATGACAGATGGACAATAATTAATAAACTAAGTGACAGTAGTTATTAATGATCAATAAAATGGTAAATGATGATTAATTGATGTTTTATTAATTGGCCAGGCACTGGGATTATATACCTCTTGGGCATCTCCTGGCCAAACTCATCTATTAGATGAGTTCATTCATATTATGCCAATCCTCTGCTGGTCATGGCAATAATTATGAAAAAGCCCAAGCCCTTTCAGCCCATGAATTGACTAAAAATAACAATCATTTCAGCCTGATTGAAGGCAATTTTACTCTCATAATTGGGATGACTTTGGGTTTTGAACTCAACATCAAAATCTTCCCAATTAAAGCTACATCATAACCCGACGTCTAACAATAAAAGGGGAATAAGGTATATATGATCATAAAAGATGACACACCCCAATTTGGGATGTTGGCAGTCCTCTCAATAGCACTAAGTATGCCCATAATTGGGATATCTATGTTTAAGTGCTTAATTATCAATTTCATTAATTGAACCCAACTTCCACCTTAGTGCATTAATATTAATGCACTAATTTAGGAGGTGTAATTTAGTTAATGCCGTGGGACCACCTTGCACCCAAGTGAACCCATAATTGGCCATAATATGATTATATAATAGCTATTATTAGCTATGATAATTGGGATGATTTAGATAGAATTGAGGTGGCTTTGGAAGGAATTAAGTAATGTAGATAAATTGAGAAAGATCAAAGGATCCATCAATGGGATTATATATCAGCACTAATGGTTTTCTCAAAGGGTTTATTTTTGAGTCAACCATCAGAATCTACCAATTGTCAGGAATTATCCCTGACAAAATAATTACTAATCTGGTGGATCATAATCTAGCATTTTGATAAAAATTGATGGAATATTTCTCCAAACTATAATTATTATCCAATAATTATTAACTTCAACACATTAGTGGGATGGCTTCCTATTGGACCAGTAGATTAATTGTTATCAATGAAGCTGGGTAATGTGGGCAAAAATATAACACAACGCCCCGCTTTACCAAATTATCCAACAATGAAGATTAGCCAGAGCCATATGCCACATGGATTCTGACTGAGCCCGCCAGCATGGTTTAAAATTTGGAGTGCTCTTGGTTCATCTCTATCCTTTCTCAATGCATATTGGCTTAGTACTTCTTTGCACATTTTTTTACATGTTCTCTTCACTGACGCCTCTACAGAGTGTGATTCCCACATGCCATGACAGCCTAGTTTGGGTGTTCTTGCCAATACAAAGGTCTGGAAAACTAGTTTTCTCCAAGGTTAGGGTTGTATGATACCCTGAATTTTAAAGGATACTCTTGGGTGGCTTCACCAATTCCTTGTTCCCTGTATTCTACCAGGCGCAGCTTTAATACTTAAGGGACTATTCATGCAAAAACCAGTTTAACCCATTTAATTCTGCGATTCTTTATTCATATAAGAGCACCAGGACTTCTTATCAGTAAACCCAATATGATCAAAGATGGTCCTACTAATAACATAAAGGGACATAACCAGATGCTTTTTGATGATGAAAAATAAAAAAAACAGATTTCATATAATTTTTTAGCATATATATATATATATATATTTTCTATATGATTTTAATATTATATTATTTTTGTACTTTTACTTATGTTATTTTTTGCAAGGATGCTTAACCTATTATTAGGCTCAGAGGTTCATCTTTTTGTTTCCTCTATTCTGGTTCAGAGGTTTGTTTTTTACTTAACCAGTTATCATGGTTCATAGATCTATTTCTAATCCTTAACCTCCTATCAAGGTTCAGTGGCCCCGCCTGGGACTTGACCAACACTAGGATTTGACTTATCTTTATAGGTTCATTATCCTCTAGTAATATTGCACTTATATTATCCCCTAGATCCAATACATAAGTTATTTTGTATTGACCTGGTTCACTAATCAACAATCTGTAATGTTCTTAATTGTGTAGGCAACAGAGGCTATCTTGGTCATTACTTCAAACAGGCCTGTACACAAAGCATCCAGATTATTTCTCCATCCAAAACCATGAATGTCGCAATAGGCTACCCTATCTCCCACTTGGTACTAGAGTATCGACAGTTGGTTCTTATTGTCCATTGACTTTGTTATGATCCTTTTCCTTAAGGTCATATCAAATACTTGTGATTGCAGTTTAATCATCATATTGGCCAGTTGATTAAGTATTGATAAGTACTCACCCTGCTACTGGATCTAATGCAGAATATAAAATTGGTGGCAAGGCTGTTCTTCATCCATAAAGTAAATCAAATGGCGTTTTTCTTGTTGCCATGTAAAGATTTATATTATAGGAAAAGGTAAACAACTCATGTAAGCTCGCCCAAGTGGAAGTTTTCCATGCAACCAAAACATGGTATTGTGACTGATGTTCCATTAACCCATTTTTACCCATCCATTCATTTTTGGTCAGTATGGAACTGACACTACTCCTCTGATTACCATTAGTTCGTTGATCCTTGGACAACATAAGAGGTTAGGTTGTTTTCATTCTCACTAAAAATCACTTGAGGACATCTTTGCCTGTAAACTGCTTGATCCAAATAGAAATTTGATGTGACCACAGCATCCACTTTGCTCAGGGATTTGGTTTTGACACATCTAGTTGGAAGATCTTTGGCCACTATGATATAGTCACGCCTCCTGTGCTGATACTCAGGGTCACACCCCGTTCATTGAAAATGTGTGCCACGTGAATCCAGGGCGAACGAGCCTGTATCTTGTTATATTCTTATGAGGCTTATGGAGTTGGCATTACACGCAACAGGCCAGGTAGTCAGCGACATCATACCTGATCAATTTACAGTGATACAACTAGAAAATATGGTCCATAGTCTTCCTTAGGCCACTATGGACAAAGACTTTGTATGTGGCTCAGATTAATTCCGCTCATTCTGATGGCTTCAGGAATAAAACTCTTCTTGTCAAACATCTTAAATAGTTATCCAATTCTTATCTCAGTGTTGTTCATCGCTTTATTGAGTGCACATTGAATTTCATGGTGTTTGTCCCTGACATTGCTTTTTATCATCTTTTGGAATATTTATTCCACTTGATGATGGACAATATAGACACAGGAATCTTGATAGTCTGTCAGCATTTGGCGCGCTGCTCCATCCTGGTGCATATCTTGAAATCATAGGCTTGTAATTTTATAGCCCATTGGTTCAGTCGCATTTCTGTTTTCTTTAAGTTATGGAGCCAGCGAAAAGATGAGTGGTCCATAACTACTTCAAAGTTTGTTCCATGGATGTACATTCAGAATTTCTTGCCCATATGATCCCCACGAGGCAGTAATGCTCCAACATGGTATAAATCCTCTCCCCTGGAATAAGTGTTTGGCTTACTGTGGCAATGGATGTTCGTCCCTGTCTATATTCAATTAATAAAATTGGATCCAATCGCCGTCAACGATTCATTAAGTTTGGATAATGAATTGCCTATTGGAATTAGGTACTTTAAGACAGGTTGCTAATTCGATAAAGTGCAATTCATCAAACGACTCTTGGGCTTCATCAACCCACATGAATCATTTTTTGGATCCTTTTATATGTGGAATAAAGTCTCTGCAAATTTTTTGAAATCCTTAGTGAATCTGAAATAGTAGCTGACCATCCCAAGAATTACTTGGATATCCTGAACGCTCTTTAAGTCATCATTCGTTCAACTACCATAATCAACTGCTGCTGGGGTTGTAGCCCTCTGGAGTTGATCACAAACCTGAGCACTCATGCTCCATCTTGAATAAATGACATTTCTTTTGCTTGATCTTTAAGTTTGCTGTTGACGGGGACTTGTACACTTCCTTTAATTTCTCCAAATGGTACGTGAAGGTCCTTCTGAATACATTTATATCTTCAGATATAATAAGATGCAATATAGCTTTAGATCACTAAGGATAGAGAATATTGCTGTTTGGAAGGTGTCTAGCGCGTTACACAATTTCTGGGGCATTCATATTTGCTATTAGAGTCCTTGTGTGGTAATGATTGTACATTTTTATTGGTCCTCTTTTGCAAATAGATTTTGGCAATACCCCAAGATTAAATCCATTACAATATAGATTTTTTTATACCCTGGAGATTAAGTACATCATGAATCCTCAGCATTGGGTACAAACTCTTCTTAACAATTTGATCTTTTTGTAATATCAATCACCAATCTGATCCATCCTTCTTTTTACTAAAAAAATCAGACTCTCTCATGTACTCAACAATAGGATGAGGATTCCATTTTAACAAGCTTTCTGATTTCTTTGCTGACCACAGCTTCAGCAGCTTTTGACCGTCAAATCGGTCTCATACATTTTGACTTTTATTACCTTGTGTTAAGCTTGTGCAGAACGCTCTTTACGCATATCAGGTTGTAGCCATTTTAGGAGAATATCTTCTGAGACTTCTCAAATAGTCAGAGTACTTCAACTTGCTGCTTTTCAGTCAATCTAGCCAGCTACTCATATCTATTAAGACATTGACACCTTTGGTTGCTTCTTCCAGCAATCTCATTTCAGTTAGCATTCTGAAATCATAGAATTTGCTGATCTCTGTTATTGGGATCAAATGGAGAAATGTGAAGACTTCTTTTTCTGTGATCTTCATTGTTTTATTCCCAGATTAGCCAGTAGCACATTGATTTCTTTGCGTCCCATCATAATCATCCCCAGCACAACCCATGGTTCTATTCTTAATTTCCTCCATGAGCCAATGACTTCTCCATATAGTTGATCTGAATCTTGAGCATTAACCCTGTGTTAACAATTAGTTGCTTTCAAGGCAGCAGAATGTTCATCGTTTTTGTTCTCAAAAGATCCCATAATTTTTCAAGATCTTCTTTTTCATTTCTCTTCATTTTTTTCCTAGCCAATTTACATTGGATGGGAATGATGCCATCATTGTACATTAAATTTACAAAATTGTTTTTCTTAGTTACTGGCAACTCTCCTTCTTGCTGATATACTAGAGGCAAGGTTTGCCCCAAAAATGATAGAGTATTCTCCCAAAAATTACTATTTCAATTTATATTTTCTTAGGAATTCCATCCCATTCAGGATATTGTAGTTCTGGTTTATCAACACAAATGTGTGAGCTGATACCACTATAAACCAAACCGGAGTGGCAGCATGTTGCATGCTCCATTGGAAATTGGCATCTTTGTTCTGACTGTTCTGTATTCCTTCTGGTAATCTAGGTCCAGAAAAAACTTCATTTGTTTCACTAGTTTGGTCACGACAATATTTAGGGGCGCTCCACTGTCAATGACTGCGCTCACACTCACTTGGTTAATGATAAAATTCACAAAGGTTCACTCATAATGTTTAATAGTGTGGAAGGATTCCTTGATAGCACTAATGAAATGAGAACATTTGTGTCACTTAGCTGCCGCCATGGCCAAATTTTTGAGCTGAGCTTGATTCTCCTGCCCCAACCTCAGAGAATTCTGGAATGGCTTCCAAAGCCGCAGCCTATCAAAATTTTAATTTTTTTTAAGAAATTGGCTTATTTAAAGAAACCTGAGATTGTGGCTGAAACAATTTTAACTGAGCTGCCATGGTTGACAGTTCATGGCCAATTAGGTGCAGCCAACTTGCCAACTCCAGTGGCTGGGCCAGCTTTACCTGAATTGAATCCTTTTGAGTGTCTTGTTTTAGTTGAGGAAAGTGACTGGCAATATAATTTCAACCTGGATATTTTATTGGAGGATTTTTCGTTGATCCTCCTGATTTGTGCCCCCGCCATTTTCATCCTAAAAATGGTTATCTGAATTTAAAAATATAAATAAAATGGTAGTTGAAGCAAGCTGCTGCTCCTGCCAACACCCTACTCCTCCAGCAACTCCATGGGGCAATGGAACCCCTGGTTGAGGATATTCCTATCCCCAATTTACCCAATGATTGTGAGGAAGATGCAAAGTAAATAAATTGAGGAGCTTGCTTTTGGTGCGACCATCCTTTGCATTGATGCAGCAAAACTTCTCTTTTTGACCCCAATTATCCTGAAACCCATCTGTGCATCATGTCATTTACTAGTGTGCCTGCTCAAATCACTTTTGCTGAGCATCAACTTGCTCAATATTGTTGAGGCAATGGTTACAGCCAGCCTCATAAATGAAGAAACCCCACAATTATACCTCCTTATGCCTCATGTTGCTGATTCTCCTACCTCAATGTTGTCCACCATGGTATGCCAGCTAAAGCGGTCTCTGAACAAAAGTTTACCCAATGCTTCATCACCTTCTGATATGGCTTCCTAGGCTGTTAGCTGAGGTGCTATATTAGGTTTTTTTATTTACAATAATCACTTTATTTGGCTCATTCACAAATAAAAATGCGTGGCGGCTCCCCCTTTTCTGGGCTGGGCACCACTAGTGCTAAAAAAGGAATGATTACGTTTATCTCGTCTAACCTCATCTTAAGTATCTCCTCCAAGTCCTCAGTGATTTAATCTTGTCTGCTAGCTAACAAGCGTACGGTTGAGTCAATTACTCCATAATTTCAGGAGTGATACCCTTCATTTTAGCTTGAGTGATAGCATTTATGTCCATAAGAACGACCCAATATAGTGGATCGGTTGCTTCATCATCTATAAAGAGATCAGATATATCTATGTCATCATTCATGATATCAGGAGAAACAGGTTTAACCGCAGTGCCAGAAGGGTCATTCTCTAGACTGTAAGACTTTTTCCATACTCCTGACATTTCCCTTCTCTTTTCCCTAGACTAAAGTGACCTTCCCCTTGAGTTTCTTGCTCCAACATTGGGCGGCTAAGCCTCCAGATTTGCTACACTGGTGGCAGCAGATTAGCGTCTAGTCTTCTTGATTCCATACTTTGGGCTTATTCTCTGACATAGCTCAATTTTCTTGCTCTTGGTTTGTCTCAGTGATTCTCATGGCGTTTTGAGCACATAAATGGATTTCTTTAAAAGCTCCATTTAGGGCTTTTAAAAGTGGTTCCCAAATTCTTAAAATAATCCATTTTTGAGATTTGCTCATTTGTGTTATTAACGCTAAAGCCATAGTTCTATGAAAATCATGATAGGGCTGTACCGCCGGTTGCATCATTATTCTGTAGTCAAAACAGTTAGCAGTTTGCATTGGCCAGTATCTACAATTTCTGGTAGAATTGGTCCGCAAAAGCTGCTAGGGTTTCATCTTTACAGAATTAAGTATTCAAAAAAATTTGCTTGCAGTCAGACAGCTGCGCGAGTGGTGGGATTTTTGCCCATATTCCCAGCCTGCTAGATTACCTGGTGTCACTAGAGGAAAATTCCCTAAGGCGAAGTGAATTGGAAATTGGTTGGCCCAAGTTTTGGAGGAACTACATTCAAGGATTTTGGGATATTCACCTAGTCATATCCATCATGGATCAATCCAGCTAAATACCTAAGTTTTCATCGGGCAGAGTGGCTGACAAAAAGGGCATCTGATAGTGATTAACTATCAGGTGTACCAATTGGGATCAGTTGGGTTTCATCACTGACTGATCAGGAATGAATAGTGAGTTGCGAGGTGAGTGATGCCACCTGCAACTAGCGAATTGATTGGTTGGTAAAGTGACCTGCCATAATGGGTAATAAGTCCCATTACCTAAGCAGGTTGCTAGCCAATTATGGTTGGTTCACTTGGATCAAAAGGAAAACGTTAGGGACACATTTTCTGACTTTTTACAGTTGAGGAATTGAGGATGTTAAACAATGGAATCCTAGCCAGGATGGGGAAGACCATTACTGCCAAAATGAGGAAAGGAGATTCAACAGCAATGGCTGCCTTTTCATCGAAGAGATGATAAGCAAGGGTTAGACAGCAGAATCACCTACTATATATTTTTATTTATTCGAGGATGGCTGACCAGGGGACAGACACATCCAATATGTAGGGAAGATGAAAACGTAAAACAGAAGAGGGAAGAGAGCGCAAAACAAAGGAACTCAAAAGATATGACTTTGCACACTTGGGTGTGGCTAGGAGCTTTGGGTGGTAGATGACTAGACCTGAAGTGGCATGGCAGCTCAGGGGCTAGTAGGGTGTACCACCTATGAAGACTGTGAGATTTTCAATGTCATAACAAAGGAACCAGATTGGAATCCATTTGCACATCCGTTTCTTCCATTTGTGTTGGAGTGATCTGAACAGCCAGGCTTGGAAGTGGTTGGCCAAATGGCTGTGGAACCTGACGATGGCTTGGTTGAGATTGTGGAGGATCCCGTTGAAAGCATCAAGGGTAATTGTGTGAATGTACCATATTGCAATACTCACAATTAGAGCCCTTAGCATCTGGGGATAGGCAAGGCCATGTTGAGTGCCAGGATATCTCGGGATAGTCAGAATTCAGCTGTTGGTGATTGTTGAAACAAGTGCATCACGTTGGCCCAGATATGTGTGGATGGCGGGCACTCTTCCAGGTGGTGTGCTAGTGTGTTGGGTCCACCGCAGATGGCGCATGTCTTGAACATTGAGAAAGTGCGGTCAGCTGTTCTAAATGTATGGCGCATGTAGCGCCACACTGTGGAGCACACTTGGGGGGATAAGAGGGGGCAGGTGATGAGGTCCCACACCTGCTTTTGGGTGCGCAAGTCATATGGGACGTCTTGGTAGTCTATGTAATCAATCCAGGAAAGAGGAAAGGATGGTAGTGGGGCAGGCGCATTAGACACCATTTGTCCTCTGTGGAGTTGCATATAACTAGTTTGAGGGTGAATGTCTTCAGATTGCTGTGCATAGGATAAACTCCAATCCCATTGTCTTAGGTTGTACAAGATGTGTTTGAAATACCGGTTGGTGTTATGCGGACCAGTGGCGCTTGGGTGTGTTGCAAGGTATTTCATCGGAGTTGCAGGGTTGGAGGGGGACCTCAGATGTAGTGCCCTTGCGAAGTTGGTTTGGGCTGCCTTAGCCCAGTGGGGGATGGTGGGTTGGTTGACGTTGTGAGAGCTACGCATAAGCTGAGGATTTGCGTTGATCGTTCTGTGAAGTTGAGCAGCCCCATCCCGCCTTTCTCCATGGGCCGTACATGGTCTCCAGCCTGACAGGTGCGCGGTAGCCAGACTATAGCCAGTTCTGTAGGAGCTTGTAGACTGCGTTGGTAAAGTTGGCGGAGAAGGGAACCGCGTGGGCAGCAAACCATAACTTTGACAAGATCAGGGAGTTGGCTAACACAACTCTTCCAGTTAAACTAGCTTTACTCCTCCGCATAAATGTCAATCTTTTTGTGATGTAGTCTAAAATGTTGGTTTTGATGGTGTCAAGTGCATATCCACCAGCTTCGAGCCATATGCCCAGATGATGGACTGGGTTGGTGGCGGGGTGGTGTGCAAAGGGTAAGCACAATGGTTTACTGGCTTGGATCGATGTTGTGTGGTTGGATGTGTGGTTGGTTGGTTTGTGTGGTGGTGGGAGGGTAAGGCCCAGTTCGAACTGAATTTGCCCATAACAATTACCTCTGTTTTCTGTTTGTTCAGCATGGCGTTACTCACTGATTCATACTGGTGAATAATGTTCTCAATCGCCCTGGCATCCCTATTGCCTAAGATTTCAACAATGAAATCGTCAGAAAAGGCGAGAATTTTGGTTGGTAGTTGTCCCTCCAACCTGATTCCATTGAGCTTTGAGTTTGCAATTCGGAGGAGAGGGTCAAGGGTAAAATTTTATAGTAGGGGGCTAAGCGGGTCACCTTGTTTGAGGCCCCTTTGGGGGGTGATGGTGTCAGTTAGGAAACCTGGTACTCTGATTAAAAACCTGGCTAAGCGTGTTAGGAGGAGCGCCCAGTTTATAAAACGGGATGGTAGGTTGAAAGCCTTTAGACACTGTTATAGGTAACCCTAGTGCACTCGGTCATATGCTTTCTTTTGGTCCAGGAAAGCAAGGGCGCCTGTGGGGTTAGCTTGGCAGATGTTGGCAATTGTGTGGATGTTATCCCAAATTGAACGATTTGGGATGAAGCTAAACTGATGGGGGGAGAAGGCTGTCTGAGCAATGCAACCCAGAAGCTTAGCTAAGATTTTAGTTAGTATTTTGGTGTTGGTATTGGTGAGAGCAATTGGACATCAGATGTTTAGGTCTGCCTGGTCTCCTTTTTTTGAAGAGTGTGACCACATATGCGTCTTGGCCGCCAGGTAGAAGGGTTGTGTCTTCCAGGCACTTGTTCATAGTTGCTAGTAGTATTGGTGCGATATATTCAAAATATTTTTTAAAATTCATAAGGTAGGCCATCAGGCTCAGGGCACTTGTTGCTCAGAGTTGATCTTATTACCTCCCATAGTTCATCTTTAGTGATGGGTATGACAAGGTCTGGTTGACCATCTATAGTATCAATTTTAGCAGATGATAAAAAATTTCAATTTCTTTAGATGATAAAAAATCTGCCGTGTACAGGTCAGTGTAAAATTGGTGTAATTTGGCCGATATTTTAGATGGTATGGATGCCAGTGTATTGTCTGCTTGGCGGACCTGTGTGCAAGTCGCCAAAGTTGAAATTGGTTTAAAACGGCGGAAAAATTGGTCTGTGTGAGTTTCTCCAGATAAAAATGTATTTTGATTTGTAGCATACTTGGGTGTAGTGCTGGTGTTTTCTAAAGAGGGAGTTTACCTGTGTGGATATCTGGAACCACAGGTGGCCCCATTGGGGGGTGTATCCCTCGCGAGGTGTGTTTTTTCTAAGTGCTAAAGCTGTTTGATAGCCTTGTTGATTGTTAAGGACATCGCAGCTGTTTTTCTGGAGTTCAGGTGGCAGGCTTTCTTGGTTGCTCGAACCTTGAATATTTCCCACTCAGAGATAGGGTTCCCGTTGGGTGGTCATCTTTCTTGCTTTGTTGTTAGCACCATCTTGATCCAAAGTTTAAGCTCCAGAAGATGGATGGTGCTTGGGTGAACTCTGTGCCAGGTTGGTGGCTTTTGGTATTTTTCTGAGGATGATAATGCTATTGAGACCATCTGGGGTCGGAGAAAGGGATAATTGTTGTTGTAAAATCTGATACCCTGTGATGGAAGTCTATAGGGGCGAGCATCAGGACAATCCAAGTCATTGAGACCAGCTGGTTATTGTTGTGGTGGGGCCTCGTCATGATGGCCAGGGTGGGGGCTTGTTTGGGAACAGTGTCACACAGGCTCAGCATTGCCTTTAGTATGCATAGTTCCGTGTGACCGCGGGGTATAGCCTTAGACTTGGGCCAGTGGTCAGTAATGGTGTTAAGCCAGCAGTTGAAATCTCCCACAAAAAATGTTGCCTGGGAAAGGGATTGAGAGGATATTGGAGAAAATTTTTGGTGGTCGTTCAGATCTTTTGGGGCATACACACATGCCACAGTGAAATTTTCTCCATTCCACTTGAGATCTGCTAGAAGCAGCCGTCCTTCCAGGTGGGAGGATGTGCTTCAGATATTTACTGGAGGGTCACAATTTATTCAAATTACCACCCCACTGTGGTACATCCAAAAGTATTTGGCCAGAAGGAGCATGGTTGACCATGACTCCTCCTCCCCCAGTGGACAGTGGGGTTCTTGGATGGCCAAGATGTCCACGGGGATATTGCACAGGAAAGCCATTTTTTGGCCTGGGATGTGGGGGCCTTGGCTCCCACAATGTTAAGCTTCCCTATGTTGATTGCGGTAGTCCACACATCAGGAACACTGGGGTGACCCACTGAGGTCACCCAGTTCCTTATTGCGGGTCATACTGCGAGTATGGAGAAGATTAGCCATATTAGTTCCAGTGTATTGGTCGATGGTCTTAGTACAGGTTTTGTTCAGTTTCTTCTGGCTCAGATTACTCCATGGAGTTTGGGTCTGGCGTGGGTTGGCTCGTGCCCCGTCAGCAAAAAATTTTTACCACTTGCCTGTGGGTTTGATGGGCAGAAACTAGGTGTTGGGGTAATTGGGTTTTGTGCATGAGTGTTGTCACATTGTGTTTGGCTGAAATGGTCTTCCATATCATTGCTGATCACATGTGATTGTCGGAAGGATCCACAGTGGTGCAAGGTGGATTTTCTCCCACTTGGTTGGTGTTTGATTGGTTGTGTCCAAAAATTCATTGTTATGGTTGTGTTGGGTTATATGCAGGGGATTTGATTGGTTATTCTGCTGTGCTGCCATGGCATCCGCCTGAATCTGTTCTGGGGAAATTGTGGTGCGAGTTTGGGTCTCAGCGAAACTCATGGCCTGCTTGTGGGCGGTCTGTGCATGACAGCGGTCCTTGCGCAAAACATGCTCAACCAAGGCAACGTCAGCTCTTTTGCCCCAATAGAAGGTAGAAGTGGAGTCCTTAATTTTTCCAAAAGTTGAGCTTGTTTCATCCATATTGTCCTCACTAAATTCTGGTGCTTCAATCACGCACTTGATGGGGCACACGTGGTCTATAGCTGAGCAGAATTTGCAGATAGGTGGGGTGTGTTCCAGTGTGATCAGAAGGGGTGAGATACGCTGCCATTGGGGAGGTTGATGGTCGCCATGTGGGGAATGAGGGTGGTATTCTCTACCACATCCTGATCAGGTTCTATAATGGCTATTGCCTTCCCTGTACACAAGTGGAGCAGGAGGGGAAATTTCTCATATTCAAACTGTTTGATTACGCCATAACCTTTGAGGTCCCCGTGGAGCTCATCTGTGAGGATATCACAGTACACGGTGCTTGGGAGTCAGTCAAATATGATGAATAGGTCAATTGCCTTGTTCCTTTGTATGCACACCGTGTGGATGGTGCAGTCTTTGTTGTTAATTTTTACAGAGAATATGATTTTTGCTGCTTCCACCACTTATTCCACAGACATGAACCTGACATCCACCCATCCTCTATGTAAATTTTTATAATCTACTGAGACTGTGTTTGGGAAAGTCGTGGAAAAGGTCTCCCCCATTTTTCCCCATGATTTGAGGAAAGTATTGCTGACCATAATTCTAAGGCTGTGCTCAAGGGAGGACAGGGGTTGGGAGTGTTCTATTTTGGTATATGCGCCCATTTTTTGCAGAAATTGCAAAACTCCAGGTGCGGTGCTGTACTCACCCTTTTTGGTGGGAGGGTGTGTCAATATTCTGCTGGGGCGTTTTTCCCCGATGGGTTGAGAAAGCTTTGGGCCTTTTGTGCTGTCCACTTTCGCCCAACTGGTGTTGTTGCAGACAAATTTGCTCATATTTCCTGGTTGATTGTCAATCTCAGAGAAATTGCGTAGAATTGTGTTACTAAAAGTGATAGTAAAGGGAAAGAAAAGCCCTGTAATTGATATTCACCTACTATATAATTTCCTAGGAATTACTATAATAAAAACAGTAATATTACCAACATTATTATTATCTACAGTAATATTGTCAATTTGGTGTATAGTTAAGCTATCAGCTTCTATTTTGTTGTTCCATCTTAAGAATTTATTACAGATGGAAATAATTGGAAGAATCTTAAAGAGAAGAGTAATGATATGAGCAGGGATCTAGAGATGAAGGAACCACAATCAGGGATAGCTGCTGACTGTGTGTTGGACTGAGAGCGACTGTCACCAGGGTATCTTAACAAAGATCAGGTGGATAAGAGTATAGGGAAAGAATCCCTACGAGTACAACTTCAAGAGTATTTAATCAGAAATACTGGCCGAGCATTGGGCCTAATAATAGTTCTATCTCAACTATGGATAATAGTCTCCATACTATTATTGATTAATACATTATAAACAATGTGACAAAGTGCATGAGGAAATTGAACCTGTGCTTTAAAAAGGTTACTGGGTTAATGGCTGATAATCAACCACTAAAGTAAATTTACAGCAAGGCTTCCAAATTCTATAATGATGGATTCTTTGGCCTCTTTGTAAGACCACTTGTCCCCAGTTAAATAGGGTAACACTAGATTTTATTGATCTGTGTTCAAGAAATTCATGACAGTAGCTGCTTTCTGTTGGTCACTGAAGCCAAACATCATCATCTCAAATAGTCAGAAAAACACAGGGGCACTATCCCAATGGAATGAAGTTAATTTCAAAGAAATTCAAAATTCATCTGTGATTGTAATAACAGGTTTAAACTGTCTGACAGCTCTATTGACCATTGGAGTGTCTTTGGGTGTCATCGCCAAAATTTCTCCAAATGCTTAGACATGTTTCTAGGTAACTTATTCTTTCCAACTGGAGTGACAGGCGCTTCATTTTCGGCTTATTCTGCCACATTTGTGCACAGTCACATCTATGATCCTCCAGTTCCATAATATTTTATTAACTGTCAAGCTATTTCTCTAGTAATCTGGTAAATCGTTTCTTGGTCTTCCTCTAGCTTGGTCCTCTGAAACAGTACTTTTTTAATCAGGTCACCCTCCTTGTGCTTCAAGGAGTTGACTTTTCCATAATGACATTGTTGATTTTCCCACTTGGTCAACCTCTTCCTCGGCCTTTGTCACCCATTCTTCCAGTGCAGTGAAGTCAGCTTGTGACGCTGAATTAAATGCGTTCTTGTTAATGATTTCAAGTTCTATCCAAAGCTTACATAGGTCATTCTTGTGAGACATATTGATTGGATCTACTTATTAAGTTTAGCTATACTCAACTACCCCTTGTAGTGAGCACCATTTGTTAAACTTTAGGAGCTGGTAACTTGACTTCCTCTTCTGGGCTGAGTACCAATTGGTAAAATTGGGCTTTGATTCCTCGTTCTAGATAATACCTCATTTTAGATCCCTATGTTCAACTTGCACAAGTTTCTTGTATGTGTGTTGTTTAATTTGATAATATAATAAAATGGACAATAGTAGTATGAAGACTACTATTCTAGTTGAGCTGATACCCTAAATACTGATTATGTCCAACGCCAACCTTGTGTTTGTCCTATTATTGATTTTTTCTTAGATGATAGCAACTTCTCCCCTATTCCGTCTGGTAAAACTTAACATATGGTAACGTTCAGAGGTTCTTCTTATTTCTCATCATGCAGAGTCCGCGGACTTAGGAATAACTAGACAAAGAAGATTCTAGTCCTTTATTCTCTAATTACAAGAGCAAACAATTTAATTATAAAAATATTATTCTGTAAATATTTATACTATCTATCTGCTTTTTAATTTATAGTCAAGGTATTTTTTAGAAAATTAGTGCACAACTTTTCAATTGGCACCAAAATGGGAATGTCAGCTGTCAACAATGAAATAACCCTCCAGGGTCATGTAAAATGATACTTTTCTCTCAAATATATTTGGGTTCTCTTCCCTACTTGGCTGTGACTCTTCTGAGTTGAAACGAGAATGTGTCCTAATTTCTTCGTTCAACTCTCATCAAATTTACTCTTATCTGGTAACAAACTGCTTAGGTAATGGAACTCTTACCCATAAATAGCAGATTGCAATCCAGAAAAGGTTAAATCATAAGTTGTTCTTATGACAGGTGGCTTTACTCGTTAGCAACTCATAAACCCCTTATCATTCTGCAACTTATTTATCTATTGACTTCTACAAGTCAAATAAGTTATTTTAATTAGATTGACCCCCTTACGCTTGTTTGTTGTCAGGGATTATCCCTACGAAACACTCATCAATCCAGAAAGTCGTGATTTGTAGATCAATAAATATTCGCTGGAATATTTCTCTAAACAATAGTTATCATATAAGCAATTGATAATTTCAACACCCACTAGTGGGATGGGTCCCCTAGTGGACCAGAAAATTAATTGTAATTGATGAAGCTGGGCAATGTGGACAAAAATCCCAATACCATGTTTCCTGTTCTGTGCAATGACTGTTCCATAGTGGCAGTTGTAATTAATCTTTTGCCTTCACTTCTTAATTGGGAATATCAGTATGGGGCCCACTTGGGCTTGACTCCCATTCTGGATGCCTTGTAGCATCTCTTCTTTCTCTGCTCTTGAAGGCTCTTCCTTCCCAGTTTGCCAAGTTCTGTGGCCCTCCGAAAGTTCTGCCTCCCCTGTTACCATAGATTCCCTACCCCACATCTTTGCCTTGATAAACTGCCTCCTTGGTATCTTCTACAGTCACCCTTACTACCATTTAGTTACCTGTGGTAGTGCTGTTATCTTTTACTGTTATTCAACAATCTTCAGTTCTTCCCTTTACATACAAATACAAAATTCTGTGGGAGAGTATACCTTCGGTACTTTGGCTTGTGTTTATGGGTGTATACTCATTCAGACTGGCAGTCTGGTCTTAGTCATGTTAGCTTTTTCCATGACAATTTGGTCTGTTATGGGGACTTTGGTACTTTCATAAATGTATACTACCTTACAGGGATCTTAGGACTCCCTCCTAAAAGATATTAGGATTTCTGTTCCACTAACATTCTGGTCCTTCCACTGGTTATAGCACACCCAGGATGGAAGCCCAATACTAGTAATCAAAAGAATCCATGATATTTGCAATAAATTTTCCTGCTCTGGCCAAATTGATAACCAGACTGTTTTAAGGAAAATTTAGTCAAATTATTTAGCAAGCGTGCTTACAAGTTTTACCCTCTATAGTAATTTCCAGTGACATCATTTTCCAATTTCCTTGCCATGTTGGTTGTTCAGAAGCTAAGGCAAGTCTGATATGAAAGATTATGCAGATTTATGCCCACTATCCGCCAGGTTAGCAACAGGTAAGCCAATATAAATCTTATAGGCTAAAAATCCTGCCATATATAAGCTAGTCTGGCACTGTTTTTATTGTGGAAACTGCAGAGGCATAAGGAGGGTTTTATAATTAAAAATAACAATATTCACTATTTATAAACAGGAAGCATGATCTTAAGAGAAAAATTTCAGTAAATTTGTAAGACTGTGTTCTTTTACCAACTAACCATTTTTGCCTACAATAAAGTAAAGTAAAATACTATAAAGCTTGTATCAAAGCCCAAAGATTTTTATTCAAAGGGATATTGCATATCTGGCGGATAGTGGGCATAAATGTGTATAATCCAGTGGAAGGATGCACAGGATGTAAGTACCAATTATACAATGGGAAGGCAATATGACAATCACCATCACTAAAATATTATGTATTTATAAAAAAATGAAAAATTCTATATTTACAATCTCTAATTTTGTAAAAATAAAACTTCTTCCCCTCAATCTCAATTTAAAAAAAATTATAAAAAAGTTTACTTACCACCACCATATGGCCATGTCCGTTTTCCCATTGATGTCATTAGAACCGCCGCCTGCTGCTCCAGTGTGGGGCAGTGGTGCTCCAACACACAGCGTTTTCCACGCTGCGGGCAAATACATTCAGACTGACTCAAATAGCCTGCCAACCTCTTCTGGATGATTTGTCCCACCACAGGACTTAGTGTTCCACCTTGCGCGCATTTACCCTTCTCACCTCCATCCTCTCACCTTTCCTCATTCAATATTTGATTTTGCCGCCAGTTAACTATGGGCTTTTATTCCTGTATTCAACAAAGCAATAATGAAACTAGCCTCCGCTGCCTTTGCACCAGTTGGCTTTATCAATTCCGCCCATTTGAGGGCTATTTTGACATAAGATTCCATATGGAAGAGGACGCTGAAGCAATAGCTTTGACTCCCCTTTTTTTAGTACTAGATGGAACTTTGACTCCCCTTATTTACAAAAACACTCGCATTCCAACTAAACTTAGTCACCTCCTTTCTGAAAATACACAGGTGTTATTTGCACCCTTCTCTACCTACCTTTCACCCAAAATTTTGCGTGAACAGTTGATAGTGGGGCTTTTAGCTTATGGAACTCAGCCCAACCTCATCTTCACTGTTCCCTCTGGTGCAGAGCGCCTTGCTGCCCATTGGGAACTGTCACCATAATCCCACACCATAACGCATTATGTGGATTTTTAAGGCTTTTTTGTGCTCTCTAGTGCGTTTTGAACCTAAACTCTCACCAATAAATTTGCAGAAGATATAGCACTCTTTACTGACGGATTACTCAATACAGGGATTTTCCAGACCACTTAAACAAAAAATGCATAAAACTAATATACAAAAAAGTTAGATTTAAATATATGCTTTTATTAGATGTAAAGGGGGTAAAGAGCAAGCCCTCTTACAATTGCACTGCTTGGTATTTAAATTCACTTGATACTTATGCAAGATAAGCAAGTACTTCATTATTGGCTTCAAGTCTATATAGGAAATATGGGCTTTTGACCTATTAGAGCTCTCAAATCTGAGCTTGCTTTAATGGAACGGCTGGTAAAGGGTCAAGTGTAGGTATGACATATCTGTGAGGCAAAGATCTTATATACTTGACCAATCATCTTGAGGAAAAAAAAGTTGCACTTTTTGATACCCCTTCAAGGCTATAAAAGGGGGCGTTCGCGGCGTAGGTGCTTGAATTAAATTAGAATTGGGCCAGGGAGGAACCTCCAATGGACTCCACAGATTTCGCCACATAGTCAGTGCAATTTGCTTAAACAAACTCGTAGATTATCCCAAAAAGTATTAAAAAGTGTTACCCCAATTTGAGGGGTTCCACCGAGAATTGGCCAGGGTCTTTTGGCCAATTTTATAATTATTTTAAACTAATTCACTCTTATTACAATATTGGACTTTTATTTTTCCAACATTACCCCCTTCAAGATTGTTAGGGGGAAAATAAGGGCGCAGGAACCAGCCATGGACTTAGTTGACATTAACTCAAGTAGCCAGAGACTTAATGGAGGACTCCTTCCCACGCTTATAAATTTTTAGAAAAGGGTCTTCCCAAATAGATTCAAGCTTCTCACTTTTTGGAGTGATACGATTGTGGTAATACAACACTAAGTCTGATAACTGATAGGAAGGGAGGGGCTTCCTAAGCTCATTTGCGGTTATCCCTTCTTTGGTTACCATTTTAGCTAGGTTATTTATGGCATAGGACTGCAGTTGGATGATGAGTTGCAATAATATTTTAGGGCTTTATCAGGATCATATGTCCTACCAGAGAAGACGTCTTTTGCTAGCAAGGCTGGTACTTCTGGTTTTCGATAATATATGTGCAGAAGGGTGATATTTTAAGGATTTAATGGTAGCTGATACAGTAGGCCATAAGGCACTAGGTAAGAATCTGATCCCAGTATAGGGGATCTGAGCTGGCCATCTTTTATAATATGGAAACCAGGGTTCCATTTGCTCATTCCATAGTAACATTTTTGGAGGGGTTGTAGGGGACTTAGAAAGGTTGCTGCGTCCCCAAGGAAGTCTCTAAAGGCTTTACCACTCGCAAGGTGACATACTTCCATTGTCACACAGAAGGACCTGTGGACAACCATTCTTGGTGACAATATGTTTATAAAGAAAGGTGGAAGTAGCTTTGGCGGTCTGGGCAGGAAGAGCAACCTATTCATAAAATTTAGTGAAATGATCAATAACTACTAGGATATAGCAATTTCCGTTGGTAGTCTGAGGTAGTGGACCTAACACATCCAAGATTATTGTGTGAAATGGTTGTTGAGTAGTGGTAGGTTGGTACTTATACTTGGGTTTGTAGCTGGATTGCTTCTTACAGATTAGGCAGGAATCCAGTACTTTGATGATGGACTCCATGATTCCCTCCCAGTAGTACTGATCCTTTACCCACTCTTAAGTTTTAAGCAACCGCTGTGCCCCGCATAGAATGGACCTTTATGAGCACGGGAACTGCTTGCAAGGCTTGAAATAAGGCAACCAAAACTCCCTACTCTCTTATACAACTTTTCCACTTTCCACCTAGGTGTTGCAGGAGCGTCAGCTTAACATTTTCAAGATAGCTCATCCTTGTTTTACTAAATCGTCAGAGGTCATAAGGTAATCGTGCAGCCTCTCAGCTTTATTACCATCTAGGTGAAGGATAGGCAGCCGAGTCAACCCATCAACGTTGATATGGCGGGTTCCAGCTCAGTGTTCAATCTTCATATTGTAGTGTTGGAGCTTTAAGGCCTAGCAAGCCAACCGCCCGGTGGGATCTTTCATATTTTGTAACAACTTCATGGAGGCGTGGTCAGTGATCACAGTGAAGGAAGTTCCATATAAAAAAGTATTGTAGTATTTTACAGCCATCAGGCCGCAAGGCGCTCCTTTTCAGTGACACTGAAATTGCGTTCCGCCTTGTATAACGTCTTTCTGAAATAGGAGATGTAATGATCCATACCATTATCATCCAATTGAGCTAAATTGGCTACAACAGCGTAGTCAGAGGCATTGGTAAACAGAAGGAAAGGTTTACTATAATCAGGGTGGCAAAGGATAGGGCGTTTTTGCAACACCTGATTTAGTGTCTCAAAGGCGGCTTGTTGTTATGCTCCTCAATAAAAAAGGACATTCTTAGCCAATAGCCACACAAGAGGCTCACTTAATTGGGCGAAATTTGGATAAATTGGTGGTAATACACCATCATAACCAAAAGACCTGGATATCATGCAGAATTTTGTGAGCAGTCATTTTGGATATAGCCTCAATTTTTGATTTAGAGGTTTTAATCCCTTCCTGTGAGATGGCGTGTCCAAGAAAATCTACATTTCTGGAAGAAAGTGCATTTGGAAGGCTCTAATTTAAGATTGTACTGACGCTTGCTTTGGAAGACTTCTTTCAGGTGAGAGATATTGACTTTAAAGGTCTTAGAAAACACAGTGATGTCATTAAGGTAGACGATGATGCAGCTCTTACTTGAGGCCTAAAGATGTGGTCCATGGCTCCGTGGAAATTTTCAGAAGCGTTGCACAATCCCTGAGGTAGTTGGGTGGGTATAATAGGCCTTTGCTGCAAATCAGAGCGCATTGCTCCTGATCTTGGGAAGATAGGTCCATCTGCCGATATCCACTTGTTAAGTCCATAGCCAAGAAGAACTTTAATCAAAAGAGCTGTGCTAGGGCGTCGTCAATGCGTGGGATAGGATAACTATCCTTCTCTGTGAGGTTATATAGCCTATGGTAGCCCATCACAACCTAATGACCGCCATTTTTCTTTTTTATATGGAGGAGAGGTGATGACCATGAGCTTTGCGAGAGTACCAGTAGCCCAGAATCTAGTAGCTGTTTGAGCTCCATCCTCATCTATTGTTCATCAAATTTTTAATTTACAGTAAGGTTTAGATCAAATGGGACTATCATCCCGAACGTCAATGGTATGACTCCAAACCTTCATATGACCATAGTCGTTCTTGGCTTTAGAAAATATGTCACTGTAGGACTCCAATAAACTATTGACTTTATTAAGCTTTTTAGAGGTTAGATCATTGGAGATATGAACGTCAGCAATGTACATAAAGATTTGTCAGCAGGTAGGCTTATGTCTGACATAAGCTCAATTCAGTAGAACTGGTTTATCTCCATAACTGGGATCAGCAAACCTTTTCCAATCCCCTGGTGTTTCTTTACGACCAAGTTCTTACTGGTAGTATTCACCAGTAAAATTCTGATAAGATTTTGTTAGGCTTAGTCTAGGATGCCTGTTAGTACTTGCTGTTCTAAGGGAATGATTCCCTTGATACTAGTTATGTGCAGCAGTAAATTATGGGGAATTTGCAGGGTAATCTTGGTGTCAATCACTTTTTGCTCACCAGCTTTATTCAACACTTATTCAGCTGCATAAAATGGAATTCCCTCAAGGGCATCCACCGATTCAGGCAGCATTTTAGTATTTTGTCTTACCATCATGAAGCATAAGGATAAGGTAAAGAAAAGGCTACTCAACCATTCAAGCGTATTCATTATTATTAATCTCATTATGGTCCATAATCAGGGAACCTTTTTTTAATCAGGGAGAGATGCCTTGCTTCTGATTGATAATCCCGTCATGATCAAGTGTAAACTGGGTACCAATGAGCATGTCATAGTTATTGTTGGCTAAGGCCACCATGGGGCCAAGAGGAGGAGTTTCTCAAATTGAATGGGTAAAGTTGATTAGGCCCATTAGTGCGATTGTTGGTCAGACCAGCAGTACCAAGCTCCTGAGTATAGTCGTTGGCAGGGGCCAGCTTTAAATTTTTTATAAGCTCTGATGATACAACATTCACAGGGGATCCAGTGTCAAGGATATCAACAACACATACTCCATTTAAACATCCTCCACTTTGGTTTAGGATCCCCCAAGTAGGGGAGAGAAGGAGCTCCTTCATCTGGAGAGTAAAAGTAAGACAATTTGGAAGTCTCAGGGAATTTATCCAGGATAGACTGCAGTGTATACACACTCTGATTGGATCAGATCTTAGTAGCAATGAGCTGGTCAGCGTCACTGGCGGTATAAATAAACTACAGGCCTCTCAATACCTGATAGAGATATGTTTGGCGGGGTATCCTAGCCATATTTAGTCTTTTCAGGTTCAACCTGTCAGGTACCTCCACTTCACCTGGGGCTCCTAAAACATAGTGACCAACATCTTCACAACCCCCTTTAGATTCAACATCGAAGGGGTTTTCAATGCACATCGGAGGATCCCTAGGATTGAGGGGTGGTTCAGGGCAATCCTCGTTGTAAGAGAGGCCTTAAGGCGGTCCTCAACCCTTTTCATTTTTGGAAAAGGCGCTGTTTTGTCATGGCTCTTTTTTCTACCTTCAAAGTAGGGGGTTTGGGCTGCTCAAGGCTACAGGTTTTGGATAAGAGTTGGCTGGAGGAGATTCTGTTGTGGGGGTGGATACTATAACTACGCCAGCTTTGGGTTGATCAGCATTTCTGAGCCTTGGGGAAACAGGTTATTTTACTTTAAAAATCTGGTCCTTGAACCCATTGTTGGTAGGGGCGGATATCACCTAAGATAGGGGTTTTGGCTTTTTGACCACTTACTGAAGCTGTTTGGATGGCAAAAGATATATTTCATGACAATGTGGGGCAGGGAGCGCTTCCCCATTAAAAAGGATGCACTCTGAGTTTCTAGCTTAGGAATGTTAGGTTTGCAGAGCAGAGGAAGATCAGGCTTGAGCTGCACTGAAGGTGCTGGCCTTGGGGTGGTAACAACAATAGGGTTCAACATAGTCTCCTTAAATGGGACTTCAGTTGAGAACTCCTCAATGGTCCAAACCAGGGGATTTGACCCAAAGCCTGAAGTATTCAGCGTTATAGTTATCTTCAACCTCCAGTAAGACCTCCTTGATATCTCAAATAGTCTGAAGAGCTTATGCTTGATGGAGATATGATTTCAGGCTATAGTAGGGCGAGAAGTCAACCCACTCAGAATGACAGCTATGGCGTCATCAAGAGATAGCATTTTGGCAAGCAAAAGATGTTGAGATTTCCTATAGAACCACATAACGAAAGGGGGATAATTCTCCCTCTTGCAGGCTAAGGCACATAAAGGCCTGTTTTTGACGTTGTAAACTATGATTGGAACAAATTTTTTCATAAAGCGCATGTTTAACCTCTGATCAGGTGCTGAGGTTGATCATGGTGGTAACCATTATTTCTTGAGCTAGGCAACTCAAGCAGGGAAGGATGTACTGGGTTTTTTGTTGGTACGTTGCTCCTTCCATAGCAGATTCATAACCAAATAGGAAGGAGGCAATACTGCCCTCACCCAGGGTGAACTTATCTCTGAAAGGTGGTTTTGGAATGGAGTGTAGCTCAGGCCTTTTGCGGTGAGACAAATCACTGGCTAGCTGGTGTTCCATAAGTAGTAGCCTAGGGACAATTTGAGCAGGGAGGTTGTGAGGGTTAATTTCCACAAAACCTCTATTGTAGTAAGCTTTTTTTATGGTGTACAGGGCCCCTGTAGGGAGCACTACTTGTTGAAATTTAAATTTAATTGTGCTCGCTAGTGCATCTTGAACCTAAAATCTAACAATAATTCCGCAGAGATGTAGCACTCTCTAATGACTGATCAATTGATACAGGGATTTTAACAGGCCACTTATACTAAGAATAAATAAAACTTATATTAAAATGCTTAGATTTTTATATATGCTTTTATTAGATATGGCAAGGGGGTAAAGAGCAAGCCCTATTACAATTTCACTGTTTAGTATTTAAATTCACTCGAGGCTTGAAGTGAGCTAGGCAAGTACTTCATTATTGGATTCAAGCCTATATAGGAAATATGGGCTTTTAACCTATTAGAGCTCTCAAATCTGAGCTTGCTTTAATGGAACGGCTGATGGAGGGTCAAGTGTAAGTATGACATATCTAAGAGACAAAGATTCTATATGCTTGAGCTAATAATCTTTTGAGAAAATAGTTGCACCTTGTGAGACCCCCTCCAATGCTATCAAGGGGGTGTTTGCGGCGTAGGTGCTTGAATTTAATTTAGAAGTGGTCTAAGGAACCTCCGATGGACTACACAAACTATGGCACATAGTCAGTGTAATTTGCTTACCCAAACTTGTACTATTTACCCCAAAATGTATTATTAAAAGTGTTACCCCTATATGAGGGGTTCCATTAAGAATCAGCCAGTGTCTTTTGGCCCATTTTGTTAAAATTATAAACCAACTACCTCTTATTAGAATATTGGACTTGAAATGGTCCAACACCATAGCCTAACAAATACCCCCATGATCATATTGCATCAGCACCAGAGCATTTCTTTTAGGCCCTTGTTGATAATGGTTGGCAAATTTTTCCCTTTTTTTTGGGTTCAACCAATATAAAAAATCCTGCCCCCAAGACACTTCCTCTGATGCAGCTTCTGGACACTTGTCAGTGGCATGTGAATGGGGTGTTTTGTTGTCCCCTCCCACCCCCCACATGAGCTCACATGGACAGAATGGGAAATCTGCCCCCACTAAATAATCCAACCACAAACACAACCCAAATTCATCCCAGCCAATCATAGTCAGGCTTGGACCACCATTTTCACCCAAGCACCACCCATTCGCCTACTACTAACCACCCAAATTTTGCCACCATTATTCTCATAAACCAAAATCCTTGGGACCTATTGAATGAGTTTGATAAATAAGGTAAAATTATCAGAAATGAGGAATCCGGTAAACTTCTTGCCCAGATGATTATGAATGGGCTGAGTTTTATATTTCTGATTTTGAAAAAACCCTATCTCCCAAAAAGTTTGCTCATAAACCCAATGCCATCCCATAATAAAGTGACCACCAGCTGGCCATAGCAGCGGTGGCCTCACCCCATTGCCTCCAACTCCACAAAGCAGAGGCCAATTTGTTGATCAATTCCATGAAAGGCTAAGCACAAATTAACTTCCCCCTTGATTTCTTTGAAGATGCACAAGAGGAAATCAGTATATTGTCCAATGATGCCACTGACGCTGTCCTGAATGTTGCAAAACTAGCAGCATTCAACCCATCGTCTTAAATCACCTGGCAAAATGTAGCCAGTTTGGCCCAACTCCTGGATGACCACTTCAAGCTGGACATCATGTTGTGTAATTGGTTGAGGCTGTCTTCCAGGAAGATCTTAAGGTAAGTAACAAGAATTTATAAACCTCCAACCCCACCACGCTGATGCCCCATCGCCCTGGCTCTCAGCTTTTGTCCACTATAACCATCTTTTGATTCTATCATGAACATTAAGCCTTTAGTAGAGATGCTTGACCCTCCCTCCCCCTCTGCGATGGTAGGTTAGCAGTATTCCGCTCCCTTCCTGGTTGGAGGTTTTTTGTTTTGTTTTCTTCCTATTTTTTGGGCTTTATTGCTTTGAATTGGTAATGTCTGTCCACTGATTGGCGTACCTTAATTATATTTATTTGAGGCAAGCTGACCAGGGGATGGACATTATCGAAATAGAGAAAGAAAGTATTGACATGAAACCTGAGCAGGGTCAACTCTGACATAGAAAGTTTTTTTCACCTCCAGATCAGGACTCAGATTTTTCTGGTTATGTCATGGGTAAGGTTTTCATGTTATTATACCTACTAACCGCCAATAGCTTCCTTCAGCTGGCACCCTGATTGATGTGTGAAGGGCAGGAATCGAACCCGCAACCTTCAGGTTGGTAGCTGTATGCCCTACCAACTTGCCTTCCACCCCCTGGTGTACCTTAATTAGATTTTAACATTTAAATATTAAAAGAGTTGCCCTTCCGCCCAATCTATGGATTTTTTCACTACTTTCTTCCTTCACCAAAAATATTTAAACTACTGGTTCTTCTTACCAAAAAGTCCCCATTACTACTTCATTCTCAAAGTTTCTAAGCTGATCACTGAGGCTGCTCCACTATCTTCAATTTAGTTTCAGCAGAGTAGGTTTGCGATTTTGCCCATGCAGCTGAGTCTGAATATTTTGACATAACCATTATTCTTAATATGTGATATATTAGTCAAATTTCCAGTGAAATTTATCATGTTCTTCATTATTTTCTGCCAGATTTTGTAATGGTGGAAAGTGACTGCATTGCCTCAATGATAATCTACTATAATAAATTATTTTAAGCACCAATTTGACAATCAACTAATACAGCAATCAATAAGCCTATTTCTGAAGCATATTTTTTGACATCTTCTCAAGACTGAGCAATCATATGCTGTTGATGAACCTTGTCCTTCATTAAATCCTCAAAGTAAGTGGCTGGGCCATGTTGATGTGATCGTTGCCCTGTTTGGAACTTTATCTTCCATTTCTTGACTTCCTCAATGTTCCAAATTGTAGATGGTGCTCCCATAGTAAACATTCCATCATAATTATCACAGGAGGCATCTAGAAAGGCTGTCAGTGGTAAAGTTGGTTGTGATGCAAATACAAACATGAAGATCTAGTATTTTCTTATTTCTATTAAGGCGCTTTTAGTATTATATTAAAAACATTATTACTTCCTTTTTATCCATTTATTTACCTATTCATTTATTTTGTTATTTATTATTAGTTAGTAATCTTTTATTTCTCTTTATTTTTTATCATATTTCTTATTTATTTTACTTTTATTGTCTATTTTAACTTTATTTTTTTTCTTTTTATTTATATTTATACTTTTCTCTTATTTTTTTGTTCTATTGTTTATATGCCAGATAAACTTAGATTGCACTCAGTATACAATCAGGTCACTATTCTGCTCCTTGATTGTATATGCGTTGGTGGAATTTTTCTCTATTTCTTCAACAGGCCTATTCATATGTTAGTTAGTCTGAGCTTTCATCCAAATCCATTCTAGTAATGGAAAAGCCCATGCTCTCCTATCTTGAACTGTAAAAGTACGCTACGCTGACATTAATCAGCGTCATGGTCTTTGATACTCTTGGCCAATATAGTTGAGTATGCTTCAATCTGGAGTTTTTTAGCGTGGACATCAAAGTTTGTCATATGCTGTGAATCTATTCCATCAATATCCTCTACACAGGAGTAAAGTAGCGGAGTCAGGGCTGGGTGACTCCTATAAAGTAGCTGAAGGGACTCTTCTTAGTTGCCAAGTGATAGCTGATGTTGTATATAAAGACTGAAGTGGAGAGGATGGAGCTTCAGTCCAACATTCTGTCCATCGCAAGTTTTCTGACATATTCACTAAGGTTCTACTACACGCTTGACGGTTGCATTTGGACTTAGGGGCGGTGTGGTGGTGTTAGTGTTTGCAAATTACCATTAAATTATTTGGCTTTGGGAGGACAAGTGAGGTGAAGTTTGTCCTGTTGTCCATGAGTATAAACTGTGGGCAGCCATGTTATTGAATGATGAACTCCATTATAAATTTTGTGTGGTTACTGTCCCTAGGTCTCCGTTTCTTGCGCCTCTACCTATTGCATCAGATGGTCTATTGCTACCATATTGTACTTGAAGTAATTCGCGCCCATTAGCTAGAGCCTCACAATGTTAATGGTACAGTGTGCCACGTGAACTGGGCTTCAGCATATAATATAATGTCTTCTTTTGGAAGATCTTCTCCATTTAGCACTGGTGGCAGCAGGAAATCACTTTACGAACGTTATAGTGCATGATCTCATAGTGATATTGCATTCTCAGAAATTCTAGCACTTTAGATAGCCCTCAATGTTCTACACCTTGTGTGTTAATGATAATATCTGGTTTGGCAGAGGTCTTTAGGAATCTCAACGTAGCACCATTGACCTTCTTATTTAACTTATCATTTTTGCAGAAGGTATTGACCCTCATCTCATATAATTCTCAGATGAATTGAGGTGGTTTGTCAGCAGACTTGCGCTGATCAACTTTTTGTACATTATGTTAGCGAGCTCTGCCATTATAGTGACAGTCAAGAGTTTCAATAAAAATGGTGGCGTTCATTGATTCGCATCATGAAGTTATATTACTTCAAAGTTGTACTCTTGGAGCTTGAGAGACAACCATGTGATATGTCCCTCTGGATCCCAAAGATTCTGTAAGCAGCGCAAGGAGGCGTGGTCACTAACAAAATTAGACTTCACTGCATGAAGGTACACTCAAAACCTGTTTTTACGCGTAAATCACAGCTAATCACCCCCTAATGGGATCTTTGTAGTTTTATTCATGGCATTTAGACTTCTGCAGCAATAAGCAATGGGGTGCTCCATGGCATTGTTGTCCCTTCATGATAATACCACTCCCACGGCTGAGAATTAGCATCAGTGTGTAATATGAACTCCTTTTCTAAGTTAAAAATTTTAGCACTGGGGCATAGGTCAACTCCATCCAAAGAGCGGCGAAGGCACTCTAACATTGTTCCGTCCACGTAAACGTGGTATCCTGCTTTAAAAGTTCAAAGATTGGGGCCTTCATACGTCAAAAACTATAATAAAGCATCATTAAGAACTGATATGCCTAAAAATACTTGATATTTTGTTTTCTATCTGGCCAGGTCATCCAAATAGTGGCTTCTATCTTGTCTGGCTTTGGCCTACGTCCTTTGGTGTCTAGTATTAACATGAGGTAATCTAGATGTCCCTTAAAGAAGTGGAATTTGTGGGGCTTAGTTTTTTGGCTACCACTAGTGAGTGGAACAACTCCTCTAAATGTTCATAATGCTTTATAAACGTCCGCAGGAAGATGTTGATTTCACCAAGGTAAAAATAAAACATTAAAGCTTGAGGTCTACCAAGATGGTTTCTATGGCCCTCCAAAATGTATTATGGCATTGCACAGTCCTTGCGTCATTTAAGCGGGCTAGAATATTTCCCTAGAAGTGTTTATTTCGCACTTCTCTTGTTTAATTTCTGGTAGCTTGATTTTGCCAGTAACTTGGATCTGGTCCATGGTTGAAAAACAACAGGCGCCACCCAACTGGTCTAGTTTGTCATAAATCCTTGGCAGCGAAATGAGTCTATTTTGGTGAATTTGCTGAGTTTTAAGATTTTTATAAACACATGGTTATCCCGTCCTTCTTCTTAATGCTCAACTTGAGGAATGTTCAGAGGCTTTTTAATGGCTTTATCATCTCTTGTTTTAATAGTTTTTGATCTCTTCATTAACTTATTCCTCTAATGATTGAGAATGGCGTATTGGACAGGAACAGATTGCGGCGTTATCCCCTGTATCCAAACATTGGATGACGCCACAAAGCGCATCCCAAGTTGTAGTTGTTATTAGTTAAGATATCTCAGTATTTTTTAAATACCGCTAACGCAAAATCCTTTTGCACTTCTGATGATACCATTAAGGCTTCTCTTGGTATCACGTTTAATATGCTGGCCAAAGTTTCATACAGAGCCCAAACTCTTCAAATAATCTGAGTTCATGTAAGCTGTGAACCTCATTAACAGGGGTTAAGCATAGGTAAGCTACCAATTGGTGCCTCTAGACTGTCAGCGGCCACTTCTGAGAGTTTTTCAGCAACTCTTTTATCCCTCTATGCCCTGGTAATATCATGCCTGGGACCGCGTGGGGTTTGTGGCGGTATTTTAATAATGAGTGAAGACATCCATATATAGTCTCTCTGGTATATCTATTTCAAGCTTAGTCCCCACTATGAATTGATGGCCAGAAAGTTTATGACGGTCGTGGATTGTAGAGGTAGCCCCTTATACTCATGTATCAGGTTAGGAAGTAACCTAGTCCTCTTTAAGAATTGCCAGTAGCTGACAGGAACTAGTTTATCCCAGTATGTGAGGTTAATATGGCCAATGAGGGTGGGAACTTTTAGCACGCCACTTGAGGTAAAAAAGACTTTAATACATTTTCAAAAAAATTTGAAAAATTCCTCAGCCATTTTGACTACCACGCCAAAGTAGTGCATGAATGCTGCTCAGATCAGCATGTTGTAGTTGCGATTAGGTAACACTTTTACTAGTACATATACAATTATTGACCTGAATTGAAGAGGCAGCAAACTATACACCACTTCCAAAATGGTGCATCTTGACCCATTAATTTGTATACCATCCAGTTCTATACATAAAATTATAATTGTAACTTGGCCACCATCATTGTTAAAACTATGTAATAGGTGTGCTGGTGTCTATAATTACACAAGTTTTGGTCTTTGTCACAAAAATATTGCAATAGATACACTAAGAATAAGAAGAAATATGATTGTAAAATACATGTACAATTAAAAGAATTCTTTTTTCAAAGAAGCGCATGACTCTGGTACAAATATGGGGGTATTCCTTGGTAATCATCTCTATTGTGATGGCGACAATTTAATTCTATAAGCGAGGGAGCATCCAAAGGGGGTTAGAGTTCATCTGAAGGATTTAGCTTTAGTATATGGCAGGCGTAGGGTTTTTGGATCTCCCAGGACCTCCTCTACTGCAGCTTCCTTAACCTTTGAAAAGGACAGCACATGTTCATCATCAAAGGTTTGTTGATTCAAAGGTTCATCAGTGGGGTTGCCAGGTCTTCATAGAGCAGCTTAATTGGTTTCATCCAGAAATATTGAAGACAAAGAGGTGAATGTAGAGTTTTTCATCTCTACTCCACCCGTTCTTTTCCATGGCAATACTAGTTTTTCTGCACAACGTGAACTTGCCTCTTGGTGGTGCAGTGTACTGCAAAGTGTCCTTGTTGCCTGAAATTATAAAAATCTCAATCTGAAGGCATCTAATCATTGAGAACATTAGAAATTCCTGTTTGAGGATTAGAAGGATGTTAATAGCCACCCGTGGCAGAGTGCTTAATGAGGGTGGCCCAGCGACAGCCATCAGCAGCTACCTTTCTGATTTTGAGTATCTGAACGTAACCATCTAGTACTAAAAAAAAGTATCTGAACGTCGCAGCTTGTTGTTGCAGGTAGTGGATAATTTTGAGTAAGGGCACATCACCTTGTAAAACCAGGGCCATAGTGTTAAAGAGTTCATAATGTGGTTTCACCACCAAAGTCAATGCATTCACAATGCCGGCCACAGAAAATATTCCCAGTCATACGAAAATTTAGGCTTCTAGAGTAAATCAATTTGAAAACTTAGTCAAGGTTTCATTCCACTGGAACCCAATCGTCAAGAAATTGGCCTTTTGTTGTTCCATTTTTCTATGCCCCAAAATAGAAAGAGCCACATTATTGACTTCCTATTAGGTGATGGCGCTGTCCCTCAAATAGCAAATGATCTGGTCGGCGCTTCCAACGTCTAAGGTGGAAATCAGTAGCTTTGCCTTACAGTAGTTTGAAGCTCCTTAGATGGTGAATATAAAGCACTTAAAAAATCTGTGCATTTTTCATTCTCAATTGAATGGAAACAGCTTTTAATTGCACATAATATTATCTTACTCTGGATTGTGTGGTCTAGGGGCAGGCTGTGATGCCTTCAGGTGAATGTTGGAACAATGGATGAAGTGAACATTGGTCAGGGAGCGGAACATTAGTCCGCAACGATCTTTTGTGGGGTAGCGGGTTCCTCAGTAGATATTACATTGACTACCAAATAGATCTCTCTAGGAGAGGCTTAGTATCTGCCTCAGAGCCGTCGCTGTCCATAACTTAGATTTCTTCGCCATCTCAATTAACATAAATTTCTTTAACAATTTCTTCAGCGTTGCTCTGATAGTACTGACAAAGCCCTTCCTTGGCATCTCATTTGATTTCATCGATTTTACACTACAAGTCACAGCAATATTCCTTTTCAGCCTCTAATTTTCACTTGAGGATTTCAGAAACTCTACTACGTTGTCAATTGTTCCCTTTAATTGGTAATTCTGGAGCTTAATGATGTGAACTTGGATGAATGCATTCTCAAGTTGATTCATGAGGGATTATCATTCAAAGAGTAACTTGTTGTTGGATTGATGCAGGGCGACCCTGTTGGGCTTGATCTCACCGTTATCTAAGATTCAGTGAATGGAAGAGGTAAGGAACTGGCTTGGTTAGCGCTACTGAGTGCCACTACTTGATACAACTGGTCTAATAATTTTCAGCTCTTTGTGATTCTGAAAAATGAGATACTAATGGTTTTGGCTGCTAATTTGTTACTCTACTTTCCATAAAGTTGGATAAGGGTGACACTTTTGAATCCTTGTGGTTATTGACACTTCTTTTCAAGATATTGACTCAATCTCTGATGAATGAGATAGCATTGTCAATTTATCACCCAGTCATTCATCTCTTGCATAAAGTGCTTGATATTTCCCCCCAGCGTGGTGACACGTCTAATCCATTCTAAATTTTGACCATGATGGATCAAAACTTCTTTATAAACAGTGAGAGCTCCAGATTCAACTGAGGCAACCATTGGTCCATGCAGCTGTGTAATCATTAATACATGCTTGATCTTGCATGAACGCTCCTCTGCCCTCCAAGAATATATGATCCAGGCGCATTAGAAGAATGCCATTATTTCTCTGTTGGGATTTGAAATCCTATGATGTCGCCAATTTCTATGTTATGGCAGGCCAGCACTTGGAGTAGCTGCAAATGGAGGGTTGCACTTTTGTGACTAGTTTTTCCAACATGTTCTTTTGGGAGTTGAGTTGTCTCATGAGGCCAGTAGTGCTGGCGTCTAGGTGGGACATGTACAGCTCATAGCGCTGATATTGGTCTCTTTGGTTGAAAAGAATACTCATGAAGTTCACCACTGAATCTCCGTCATAGAAACTGTACCCTCTGAGGAGCCACTCCATGATGTGGCGGAGCTGCTCTGGGGCAACATTAGTTGACCTCCCATGTTAGGATGACTCCAGTGTCAGAGAGTCTGATAAGTAACCTATTAATGGAGCGTTACTTTGGTCTTATAGAGGGCTCATAGTGATTAGGAGAGTTTTCTCCTCAAAGTCTCCATATTCTCACCATTATACTTTGCTCTAGAGTTTAAGAGATCCTGACAAAGATAATAAGAGTATTGGTTGTAAATGGTCATGGCCCAATATATGGTTTGTTAAGATTATAATATAACTGGATGATAAGCTAAAGCTCCAACAGTTTGTAGATTAGATTTGAGGTTTGCCTTGAGATTGAGCAATTGATTATGTTAATACAAAGTGAGTTCAAATGAAGAATAATGGTTCATTAAAATTTGGGGAATTCCGCCAAAGCTCCAATGTGCAAATGAGACACCTAAATCATAGCAAATAGAGAATTAAATAAGCATAGCATGTTGAATACGCCAAGGAATACTGAAGATTAAGAGGTGAGCGTGAGAGTGAGATTGGGGGAGGTTTTTACATGAAAGAAGTAGTAGGGAAGTAACAGAAGTAGCCTTTAATTTTATTTTAAATATAGTGATTTTGTTGGGGCAATAACTCATTATTAAGTCTTTATTTTATTATTTATTGAGAGCCAGAAATCCTCATATTGCTCATTCATTGCTCAGTGGGTTTATTCTGTGCAGCCCATTTGGCGGAATCAGAAAATTCCGCCAAAATTTAACAGTGGTGCTCACTACATGGGTCTCATTGATCAACACTTAAAAAGTTTCACAGTTTATTCAAAAATGATGGTGCAACCAGCTCGCCTTGACGAAGTACTACCTCCAGTTTGTCAAATTATCTCTATATATAGAACTGAATTTTTCCTTGGATACATTATTCCAGGTAAAAAATGTTTTTCCAAGAAAATAAAACTATAACAGAGTGGCTATACTATAAGAGTTTAAATTAAATAGGCTGTTAGGGAGGAGGAGATCTGCATTGACAAGCTGTCCTCATTTAACCGTGATGGAAACATACACGGGTTTTCAAACAGTTTGAATTTTCCATAGAGGGGGCTTTAAATTGGCAGAAAGCCAAACTGTTATGATCCGCTTAGGACGTTGCAAGTGCTGACCAGGTCACATGATACCTTGTAAATAGTACTGCAACCTATCCTAAGTCGAAGGAGATCATGATCCATCTGTTTGGGGACAAAGCAGAAAAGGAACAGCTCAAGGCAGAGTTTTTGTACAATCCAAACTCAAAAAAAATGAGTCTTTTGTGGAGTTCATGGAGCAGTTCATTGCAGAGGCTCATGTGTTGATGGGAGCAAATATCTTATCTAATGAGGAAGTGAGTGTCAGAATTTTAACTAGATGGAATCCTCCGATGAATTATCATTAATTGTGATGATATGGCCAATCCCAGCGGAATGGCTTATTGACTAGATTTCATGTTATTTGATATGATTGCTGGTTAGTTGGTCCCCAATTTAGGTTGAGCTGAAATTAGTATCCTCTGAGTTTGGAAGTAAGTTCAAGTGAGGCCAATTGGTAGCCTAAAATTAGTATAAGGATCACTGGCGACTAATAACCAAAGTTAATCCAATCATTTTCAGTCAGCGGAATCAGTGTTTGAAACCAACTGCCATTTGTGGACTGTTATTGGATTTCCAGCAAAAAGCCAATGTAATTGCTTCAATCATCCATCTATGAATTTGCTACCTGTAATATTTATTTGATGTCAGCATATCTGACAATAATGAGTTCAAGGCAGCCAAAGTTGTTCCAATGCCTCATTTATTATAGTCAATTATTGCCTGAATAAGACGATTACCAATCAATTGACTGAGATAAGTTGAGAAGAGATGTCGGTCAGATGCTGAGATATTCTGAGTTAAAGTGAGTGACCAAAGTTGTTTCTGGTGCATTATTATCAACTCAAAGGTCAAATCCAAATTTGGCATTTATTTAGATTAATATTTTATATAGCTCACCGGTGACTTATAGCCAAGGATGAGCTAAAACTAATTTGGACATTGGGAAGGATGGAGCGAGAGGTTTGACTCCAGAGAAGGATAGTGTAGTGGAAGAATAAGAAGAATTTTTGGCTGGAAGAACCAGCTGAAGAGCAATAGGTCAGCGGTGGGCGCAGTAGCCCTTTTGTATATAATATAAATACCTGGCTCTTCCCTTTCAATAAATATCTCCCTTTGCCTAATATAACTTTTGTTATAACTTAATATTTATCTTGTTGGTTAGGGATTGGGCTGGGGGATCCCCAAATGGCACGGGTGACATGTCAAGGGGTTAGCTGGCACTGCTGGCCCTGTCGCCTAAGGCAAAATGGCAAGGGCGGACCAATCTTCATACTAGTTGGCAACCACCTAGCAGAGCTCATAGTCAATTTTGTGACAGTGAGCATAGTGATGATGATGGCTTGTAAGTCATAACATGAATTTTATAATGCTATGTCTTACATTCTTCAAGAAGATGTGGAGCTATTAAAAAATGTTAGTTATTTACGCTGTCTATACATCACTTTTAGTGCTCCCATTGTTGAACATAAAACCCCTAAAACTGCTACTGAATACCCATCAGTATTGGAGCAACAACAACTTGGATATAATCCGTTGAGGAATACTTAACCCTTTAATGCTTTGTCAATTTCTTTCAGCCCCATTATAATCAAACAGTTCATCCTCGTATGAGTTACCTTTCATCAATTAATCTCAACTTGGAGCTATAAGTGATGCAGAGACAAGTGCCTTTTATATATACTTGTTTCTTGTGCAGCCAATGAGGGCATTAAGCAAAGAACTGTATAGACAAACTGAATGCCAATGCAGTACCAGTTGCCCCAAACAACCAGGGAAAAGGTCAGGCAGAGTAGAGATGGGACGCTTTACTTCCACCAATTCAAATCGATTTGTCCCTAATGATTATTATGAGTTGCTTTGTGTCATAAACAATACTCACCTCGACAATTTATTATATCAACAAATCCCCTGCAGTATCTTGGCCTCAAGCCAAGGGAGAGACCCCAATAATGCAGACATGGATTTCCGCCAAGATGTGCAAAAGATGTACGCCTGGAAAATCCTTGAGTGGAATGGTATGGTCAATGAGGAACCTACAACCCTTGTCGCAGCTCTTGAGGGGTAGAAGTGGCGATTACAGTAGAGAAAATTGTCCAGAATATCCTCAGTTTGGCGCTGACATTCTCACTTTTTTGAATAACCAAAGGGCCTTGGATGTTTATTTGTTGAAAATACATTGTACTTCTTATTTCAATGTATAAACTGTGACATATTTGTGCAAAATACCAAAATCTGAGCTATTATTGATACTGGCGCTCCCATCAATATAATATACACCAAGCTCGTAGCTAAGCTTCCACTGAAGCCATATGAGGATCACAGAGTAGTGTATGGGACTGCTGGGGCACAGTACACTGTGTTGCAGGGCGCATACAGAGCGTTGCCTTTGAGGTTTGGGTCAGTCGACACATCTGCTCCAGTGGTGGTGTTGCAAAATAATAACTATGACATGTTGATTGGCGCTGCATTTATGCAATGCTTAAAGGCTGTGGTCAATATGGCGGATGAAACCATCAGTATCCTAGGACAACAAAATCTTATCTATTTTACTTCTAGCGGAATTCTGAGAAGATCAAATCTGCTTAAATAAAATTAATCTTGCTTATAGTGATGGGGTGATTCTTGTACAATATTGGTAGATGAAGCGGAGGACCAAAGTGCTCCCTACCCATGACTTAGGAGTACAATGGTATCTAGCTGCGAGTGGCAAGTGCTTTAAGCATACCTTCTGGGCATCAGTTCATTATAGGGACGGAGCTTGAAGTAGATATCCTCGAAGGTCTATACAATGAGATTATGTGAACATATCAACAATTGTGGCTCAAACCCCTAGTGGATCCAGGGCTCCTGTTACCATGACAGGGGGGAAATGAAGGTTTAATAGAGAGCCTACAGAAGGAATCTAAGAAGGTAAAGAAGCATCAAGTGGTGGCTTATCTGCATCTGATCTATCAATGAGGTCCATCAGATACACAACTTTGGTTCTTAGGAAGATCTCAGGTTACCTTTAAACCCCTCATCCAGCGTAATAAACTGTGAATCCGCGGGAAGCTCTAACTGGTCTGTTTGAGGACCATAAGGATTGGGTGATTGATCTGTTTGAGTTTACAAAACCATTTTTGCATCCAACAAACAAGACTTGTGATTTGCATGCAGGGTTGTGCATTGGTTGGACATGGGGTCACCCTCCTATCTGGTAATGGCCTATCCAGGCTCAAAAGTGGCTGAAGAAGTTTTATCCTCTGAGATAGATAAATTGGTGGATCAGGGAATGTTTGAGCCGTCAAAGAGTCCCTGGGCGTCCCCAGTGCTAACTGTCAAAAAAAAGATGCCAACAATCGAGTATTAATTGATTACTATCGCTTAACAGCATTACAAAAAAGACTCATACCTGCTTTTACGAATCTACAATGTTTTAGATTGGTTAGGCGGTGCCAAATATTTCTCCGCTATGGACTTGATATTAGAGTACTGTCAAATTGAGTTGCCTGTGGTGGAAATAGAGAAGTGCGCTATAAACAACTTTAAAGGTTTGTTTCAGCTACACATATGCCACAGGGTTTGTAGAATGCATCAGCTAGGTTCCAGCAGGCTATGGACACTGTTTTGGGTGATCTGAAGCTGTCTTGCTTTCTAGTCTATCTTGACAACATTAATGTGTTTTCGCGGACGTTTACAAATCATCTCGCTCACTTGGAACAAGTGTTCTGCAAACAAATTGAAGCTAACATTAAAATTAAGCCCCACAAGTACTACTTATAAAGAGCAGTTGGATTACTCAGGTTTGTGTTGACTCAAAAGGGCTCAGTCCTCAGCTGGAAAAAGTGGAAGCTATATGCAATATGGCTCAGCCAGTTAACAAATGGGATATTCAGGTGTTTTTGGGGATGGTCAGGTAAAACTGGCGTTCCTTCCCAATTTCAGCTGTATTGGGGCTCCGCTCTTTGAGTTACTAATGAAAAAGGCTACTTCAATTGAATGGAATGATGACAAATTGCTTTCAGTGTCTTAAAAACTGCGTTGGCTGGCACGCCTGTTTTACAATAACCAAATTCTGATAAGGGAATTCTTGTACAAACAAAATGCTTCCCTTTCCACTGTAGGGGCCGTGCTATCCTAAAAGGATGGTGACAGTGTGGAGCATCCCATTGCATATTGTAGCGAAGTTTGACATGCTCTGAATGTAACTACACCATGACAGAGTGTGATTGCTTAGCAGTGATATATGCATATAAGCAATATTGGTTATATCTCCACAGGGTTAAATTTAAAGTGATCACAGATCATTCATTCTTGTGGGCGCCGCAGAATCTGTAGGAACATGAAGGGCAGCTCGCGTGATGGTACCTGAAGCTCCAAGCATATGACTTTGAGATTATACACCATCCAGGGGCGAAACATCAGAACGTACACTGCCTCTCACGCTTACCCACTGTCCCATTATGGCGGATTTGGTGGACATCATGTATGAGAAGATGGTGGTGGGAAAATATCACTATGAGCCACCACAAATGATTAAAGTGCTGGATGGGCTTATACAGGATATCTTCATGCACAATGGGAAATTATATAAGTGGATTGGTGAATTGATGCTGATTTCCCCAAAACCTTACGCTAGACATGCAATTGCTATGGAAGCTCATAGAGCGGTAGGTCATGAGGGTTGCAAAAAATGCTGGAGTTCTTGTGGCACCATTACTATTGGGAGGGTATGCACTATGATGTTTGTGAAACAGTTGCTTGTTGTCACCAGCGCAAGTGGAGAAACCATTCCACAGGAAGACCACTTACCAGCTGGTTAAGCCTCATTTTGCATGGCATACTGTTCCTCTTATTTGGTGGAGCCTCTGCTGACTGGCGCAAACCGCTCCAAATATATAATAGTAGCCATTGACCATTTGACAAGATAGTGGGAGCAAGGGCGATCAATGATTTAGGGGCTGTGACTACCACCAAGTTCATTCTGAAGTGTGTCATACAGCGACATGGTTGTCTGCAATTTATTCTAACAGAAAATAGAACTTATTTCATGTCGCTTATCCTGTCCAAGTTGAAATGAACTAATCGCAATCTGCAGGGTTTTCACTAAACTTACCACCCTGAATCTAATGGAATGGTTTAATGGGTCTATTAAACTTTGGTAAATATTATACGTAAGCTTATAAAGAATGTGCTTTTGGAATGGAGTACCCTATTATACACTGCTGTCTTTGCGTACAATATTAGCTATCATTTGGTCACAAGGAAAAGTCCCTTTAAAATACTCTATAGAAGACATCCAGCCTTGCTCGCTCTGCTTTACTCCTGTGTGGAAGATACCAGCGTAATAGAGCCTTAGCGCTATTTGACTACAATTACTGACACACTGATTAAATTCCAAACTGAAGCGTATTCCACTTGTTTGGCTAAGAAGATTTGGGATCAGGTGGCTGACTAAAGGAGCCGCAGTAGCCTTCCACAGTTTGGGGTAGGAGATCTAGTTTTGTTCCTTGACAAACATGGGTTTGGACAAAGGAACAAGCTTGCCAATATATGGGTTGGAACTTTTGAAATAAGTGAGAAGACTGCTGTTTTTGCCTACACAGTTAAGGAACCCGCAGGTGATTGTATTAACCAAGTTCACACAAACTTCTTTCAGGCATACAAGCAATAGTAGCTTATTGTTAAGTCAAGGGAAGGGTAATGTTAAGATTACAATATGTCTGGACAATAATCTATAGTTCCAGCAGATCATAGATTAGCTTTGAGGCAAGCCTCAAGATTATGCAATTGATTATCAATGCAAAGTGAGTCCAATTGAAGAAATAATGGTTTGACGAATTTTTGGATTCCCCCAAGGCCCCAATGTGCGAATGAAACACATAGATCATAGCAAGTAGAGAATTTACTAAGTGAAATGTGTTGAATATACTAAGGAATCCAAAGATTAAGAGGTGAGCGTGAGAGTTAGAGAGGGGGATTTTACACAAAAGAAAAATAATAAGTAGTAGGGAAGTAATTGAAGTAGCCGTTAATTTGCATATTAAATAAAGTGATATAGTTCAGGAAAAAGCTCCTCATTAATTCTTTCTTATTTTTATTTATTGAGGGCCAGTAATCCTCATATTGCTCGTCTGGTTCTCAGTGGGTTTACCCTGTGCAGCCTGTTTGGTGGAATCAGGAATATCCGCCAAAAAGTTAACATGGATTATTGTTTTTAAAAGTTGGATCAGTGGGCCCATGTAGTGAGCACCACTATCACATTTTGAGCATATAGCAGGTATGAATGAGTATATACTGGTGAAAGGTTGCACAAAATTAAGGTACCAGTGATGCAGCGGGAAGACAATATGCAGATTACTGTCCCTTAAGATATTATAATAAAATAAAAATGATAAACGTCTATATAAATATTTTATTTATAAAGGGAGTCACACTACTGCTCAGTCCATGGATTTAGATTAGTTTCTTCACTAGCAGAGTTGCACTCCTAATTTTCTTACCAAAAAAGCTTATTTCCTGCTTTGTTGTCATAGTTCTTAAGCTAATCACTGGGGCTTCTCCAATATCTCCAATAAGGTTTCAGCATAGTGGTTTCGCGACTTTGGCCGTGCAGTTGAGTTTGATTTTCTCAACCTAACTTGTACTCTTGGTATTCAGTTTGTTTGTGGAATTTATCTCGGAAACATATGTTCATCTATACTTTCTACCAAATTTTGTAACAGCAGTGTTTGACCGCTGTGCCTCAATTCAAGTCAACTTTAATAAAATATTTTGGCCACTGATTTAGCAATTGACAACTACAGAAATCAATAGTCTATTACTCAGTCATATCAATTTTCTGACATGGATTTAAGGGATATATGGGTCATTAATGGCAATTAAATGTCCATCTATAGATTCACATTGCCTTGGTTGCCAAAAAATCATACTACAAGTTAAACAAACATCAACTTATAGCATATCATGCTATTAGGTCAGAACTTCTTATGTAATGTCAAAGTTGCTGCAATTGCACCCGCAATATCTAATAAAACAAATTTTTTAATTAATAAGCCTTATTCTTCCATTAAAAGCATAATTAATAAACTAATTATAATCGGCCAATAGATGACCATTAAGAACTGCTTCAAAACTTTCTATGTGGAAGTCTAAAATATTATAACTAATGTGATAAATTGTTAGTCACGCTTATTGAAATAGAACATTAGCTTTGGAATATATAAGAAGAAAATATGGTTAAAATCCCAAATCATACACAGCTTAACCAGATTATCTTTTACCAAGGTGTTTATTATTACTGTAAGCTAAGTTTGTGGCGCTTCATTACATATTCTCATCAACTACACGGCAGATAGGTACTTTGTAAAGCCTCAATCCAAGAGCTACCAGGAAAAATTGGCGGAAATGTTGTTAAGAAATTCATGTCAAAGTGCTAAATTTTTTTATTTGAGGTGGGATGACCTTGAGACAAATATGCTGCACTAATAGAGAGGATAGGGAGTAGGGAGTGACAATATAGGAGTGGAGGAAAAAACCCAAGTACTGGGGGTAAAACTTTCCTGCACATGTTCTGATAGACCAGGATTACATGATCTAACTTCAGTGATTCGCTTGGTCAGACTGAGGCATGGTGAATGAATCCACATGTATTGATATCCTCTTGGCACAGAAATGCAATTAATACAATTTCTGCCATGATGGGATTGGAACCCATGATGTGAGGGGTAATAGTGGGACGCCCTCCTGACTATGCCACACCCCCTTCAAAGTGCTAAGATATTGTTTGTATTTGTTGCTTGTTAAATTGATTGCAAGCCCTTAAAGTAATCATTT